>CM038673.1:96075632-96494874 GCA_021605145.1 Aegilops bicornis | reverse complement strand
AGCTCACTACGACATAATGCTTTTGAGGAAACAATAAAGGGTTAACCCATGAATTATTCTGAGACTATCTCTCGAGTTGAACATATAGAAATACCTCAAGAGTAAGGTACGAAAGGTACCATAATGAGCTCAAGCGGATAGATGGTTGCTCCAAGCCTGGTGAAATTAGAAATGGGTTCGAGTAATGGCGAGAAGTAAGTATTGCGTCACGATACCGAGAATAGACCACTAGAGACGATGGCCCGTGGATTACATACTGATCAGTCAGCGCGAATAACTTTGGGAATAGGGGGTATGTCACGGAGGACAGTCAGGTTTACGATCGTAGGCTGTGGGTTGCCGGAGCCCACCATGTATGGTTTTTAATTGGGCATTGACATCTTTCACGGTCATGATAGCAAGGCATGTCGAGAAGTACCATGTCGAAGTTATGTCGGCATCAACGTTGAGCCTGCAGAAGCGAAGACGAAGAGAACCACTTTCCTGCTTTCGTTGTGAGCGAGGCGGACCAACAAGCAAGGTTCTCGAAGTCCGCCGGTTGGCTCACCGGAATGTCATCAACAATAAATGCTTGAGGGTCTTCTGCCGAGCAAATTGCACATCGAGGAGTTTACATAAAAGGTAGAATATTGCTGCTTAGATCATATAGATCACAAGAAAGGTTCAAACAACCAATGGAAAGAAAATAAATATGATTATCATATTAAGCGAGAACAATGGAAAGGAAAATGTGTTTAAGCACATATTTCGCAGGATATCTCCTTCCCAAGGACAAGCGAGCATGATGTCAGTAGCAGGATATAATGTAGAAAAACTCTTTTAGGTAAGGGGGAGGGAATCTCATGATATTACTTATACAACGGTGTTGGGATAAATGATAAATAAAATTTAGTATCGTGCTTCAAATGTTCACTGTTGTCGGTACCATTGACATGCTTCGGATAGCATTGACATGGTCTTTAGGTGAAGATCAGGACTTTGGAAACACAAAAGGATCCATCGAGGGAATAACTTGTAGAATAAGTCTTTAATTTCACTCATGGATGAGCGGATAACCTTGTTGAAAAGGAATCTATAATGATAGGTCCTCCAGCGAGAGGGGGGAAGTGCTAGGCATGACATCGTACTACTTAGGGTGCGTCGAAGGATCAACATCATAACTCTTGGAAAGTTGTCCCAACCATCATATCGTACCGAGATTCAGATCGATTGGTGTCAGGATACCTACCAGACTTAGGATACTGAAGAAAGGATTACAGCATGGAAATTGACAAGATGACATTGTAAGATTCTAGGGAAATGAACTATGAAGTGATTTAAGTTAATAGAGTCCATCATTAGGGAGAGGACAAGAAATTGTCGAGGTAGAACTCGGAACGACAATTCTAAGGTTATACCCAAAAGATGGATTTCCACAATTAAGTGAACAAGGAGATAACATCTATAGCGATCAAATGATATAGATATAGGAAAGCATACACAATTAAGCAGTATTGGTTGAAAGTGCTTAACGCCCGAATTATGGGTTGGGTTGCCTGACCAATGTCGAATAGTGATTCAATAATCAATAGCCTAAGAATGAACGTTACAAACCATTAACTTGTCAAAGAATACAGGGTTGCTAGAGAGGAAAGAATCCAAAATAACTTGCATTTCACTTGTTGCAGAATTAACACAGCAGGGGACCAAGAAAGAATGGTGATGGTGAGAAGTATTTCTATATCAAAAAATTCTCAGAAGGTGGAACAAAATCTCGAGAACATTCTTGACATAAAGGATGAAATAGTAACTCTCCAAGGTAAAGAAAAGAACAATTGCTGGATAGCAAGGAACTCAAGAGTATAACACCAAGCATGAACAAGCTTATGTTGGTGGGAAAGAAGCTGACTCAAGTGATGGGGTGATAATACAATTCGCCGAGGGCAAGGATGGTATTTCTCATCATGGATTCGGTTGATATCTGGATGAGCTTCAGAGAATGTTGATGATCCGACACCTTTGTCCACGAGAGTTCATGAAGATACTATTGTCGATCGGCGGCGACATCAAGTCAAAGTAATGATGAAGTGAAAGGTTATTTGGAACCAAAGTGCGACACAAACTTCGGGGAAACTTCATTCAGTCTTGTTTATTCAAGAAGCGAAATGATATGACAGCGATGAGAGATGCGGCGTAAGGTTGGTTCATCGTCGAAAAGAATTGTGCTCGAGAAGAAGGGCCCGGGTAACACAGTTAAAATCATCACGACAATGATATAGCGAAACAGGCTAGGGAATGTCGTGATCGAGCCTAAACTTCGTGCCGCATAGAAGCTTCTTGAAGAGTTGTTGTTGAACCGTAGTCACCCGGACTTCGGGATTTCCGTTATACGGTGTCTGTTGAGTGTTTGTTAACTTCGAGCCCGTGAAAAATTGGAATCGATTAAGGTTGCACTTGATGAAGAACTTCATAAGTTATCGCAGGTTCCGCGACAATCTCGAGATACCGGAGGGTAATACCGACACAAGATCAAAGTAAAGGTTGGACTAGTGTATTGATCCGCCGAGGAGACAATTGTTTTTAACTTGTCGAGAAATGAGATCAAGAAGAACAATCATGGTCGGAACCACTGCCGGTTGCAAGGGATCAATTCCACGGATGCCATATGTTGGAATTTAGCAGAGGAAATAGTTATTGTTACAAAGAAGCTTCCATGATAGAAGGATATACATGGCGTCCATAGGCATGAACACAAAGTTCAAGATTAGAGCTCCACTTCTCCAATGCATACCCTTTCATTTCACTTCTAAGCCTTGATGAAGTTATAACGTTGAAATTTCATGCAGCGAAAATGCCGAGAAGAGTGCGACTCGTGGTTTTCGAGTTCACACACATTAAGGAAGGCATAGGTTCAACCCCATCGGGGCATCTTAGAATCATATCACAGAATCTTTTAAAGTAATTAACTCAAAGCTTCGAGCGGGAGCATGGTTGAAAGCGAGCGATACAATCTGGTACAAAAGGCATTATGCTTGTCCAGAAAGGCTCACAAGGTTATTGAATATGAAGGCGTTGTCAGATAAAAATCCAACAAAAGAGTCTGGTGGTCCACTGAGGATCTGGCGTGAGCATCGGTTACTCAACTAGAGGAAGCAGATTATAGAAACAGCCCGACTAACTCCAATTGTCGAAATGCAAAAGGAATTATGATTTCCAAATCAAGGGATCGAGAAGCAATATACGATTAGGGGTATGGATAAATTAGTGAATTAGACTTAGGAAATTTAATCAAAGAGCGATAGGATTGGTGAGAACCAATTCCGAGTTAAAAGAATCAGCAACTCAGCCCGGAGAAAAGTAATTCCTAAGGAAGAATCAATGATGATTTAGGTGTGATTCAAGCAAACATATTGAGTCAACGAACTCAAAATGATAATGACAAGGAATATTGATATATGATTCTACCGGACTTATGGGATTAACCATAGTAAAAGCAACCAAGAATTTCCAAGAGCCAAAGGCCCCAAAGTTTTTAGGAAGATGAATATTATTTGAAGACTTTTGTAGCCGAAACACATGAACAAGCGGGGATGGCGGATCCTCGACAAGTGCGAGGATTTATTTGAAGAGGTATTCACGTGGCAAAAGAAGAACTGCTAGGCAGTAAGTGGCAAAGTATTCTCGAGGAACAATAGGGAAACCTTGGGGTATCTTGTAATAACAAAGATTAACTGAGGAACGGAATAAAAGTAAGACCGACAAGAGGCGTAAATTATTTATCCATAGGGATGTATCGGTTGGTGAAAGGAATTACCAGCGAAGCGAAGCCTGAAGGTCCTCGAGAGAATGCTCGGAGATATCTTCAAATTCTTAAGGTTCTGAACGGAGCAATCACACGTAGTGATGAGGGTTCTCCGGGAGGAAGTAATAACTTGAGGATCCTAAGGATTCAGATTTTAGTAAAATCGTTTAACCCGAATAGAAGAGGATTGAGTCGAATGCAAAAAGATCGAGGAGTAAAAGATCTGAAGTACCACCCAATGGCGGCGTGGGCCCGTAAGCCACACAGCCATGTTAGTAAAAATTTTGCAATTATTTAGACTCAACCGGCCAAGAAGGTGTGGAAGAAGTTTCCCTCTGAGCGTTCGGCTACACGATACCAACTTGTGGCGCTTCCAGGTTCAATCATTACACTAATGTTGCGCGCAATTATTATACATTCGAGATCCGAGGACTCACGAGAAGATATCACAACACAACTCCTAAAGAAACATAAATAAATAAGTCATTACAAGCATCATAATAATACAAGCCTTGAGGGCCTCCGAGGGCTCGAATACAGGAGTGCTTTCGATCATAGACGAGTCGGTAGGCTTAACAATATCTAGTACTGAGACTATATAAAGTTAAACAAGTTTATTAAGAAGGCTAGCACTGTTGGGATACTGACTCCGAAAGAGGCGCATGAGCCTCACTGCACGAGATCCTCTAACTACTCCTGACGGTCAAATCGTCGGCGGGCTACACTGCGTATTAAGTAGGCACCTCGGTGTAGTAGTCGATCATCGGCCAGTGGCCGTCGCTCTGGGCTCCATCATCATTGTTACGACAATCAGCTGAGTAGGAATAGGGAAAAGAGGAGCAAAGGCAATAGTGAGTGCTCATCCAAAGTACTACTTCAAAAGCAAGAAACTACACACTACCTTATGCATGGATATATGTGTAAAGGAGCCATATCGAGTGTTGAACTTAGGAATGCCGGAGGATAAAGAGGGGGATAGTATGTAGTCTAATGTCGAAGACTACATGCATGGTCGTCACCTCATATGACAGGTAGAGAAGAAGAGGGTAGGTTGAAGTCCTCCAAGATAACATCACATAGCTTAATAATCCTACCAGCGATCCCTCATCATATCCCACAGAGAAGGCGACCACGATTTAATACTCAGGCACTTGGAAGGGTGTGTTTTTATTAAGTATCGGTTCTAGTTGTCATAAAGGTTCAAGATTACAACTCCAAGTCGTCCACCATTACCCAAGATCACGGCTATTCGAATAGATTAACTTCCCCTGCGAGGGGTGCTGCTTTCTTATACGCTTGATCATTTTGGCGGACACACTTTCCTGGGTCATGCGGCGGGAAAAGATCCAACACGTCGCAGCCCCACCTAGGCTCAACGGAGGTCAGCCGCGCGGTGGTCCCCAAACCCTGGCGCCCGGTCTGGAGCCCGTCACCTGAGTACACACACTTGCGTTCGCGAGGCGGCCGAAAGCAGACCTAGCCTGGTGGCATTCAGTCCAATTCGTGTGGCGCACACGTTCGTTCGGCCAGCGTACAGAAGTGCTTAGTGATACCTGACGCCGGGATACCCGCAACTTCTCCCATGTAGATGGATTTAGTGCGTATAGGCTCATAGTAACTGGATCAAATACCAAGATCTCGTTAAGCGTGTTAAGTATCCATGAGCGCCCGAGCAGGCCAGGCCCACCTCTCTCCTAAGCGGTCTCAACCTGCAGTGTGGCGCCCGCCCACAAAAGATCCCACTCATGGGTGCTCCACCCGGCCGACCCGACTTTGGTCTCATATCATGTATAAAGTATATAGTATACACAGTGATCACCTCCCGAGTGATCACGGCCCGGTATCATGTGCAGCCAGAGCCGGACAAGAATGTGGAGCCTGGGGTGAAAATAGCATCCTATACTAAGCATGTAGGATTGCGGGTAAAGGTAACTGCTTGATGGCTAACAGGGACAGAGGCCTGCATCAGGGATAGGTATATGACGAGCAAGTGACATGCTACACTACTCTAATGCAAGCAGTATAGAGTAGAATAAGCGATGTTGGTGATCGGGGCTTGCCTGGACTGCTCAGCAAGAGAGAGATGCGTCAACTCATGTTGTTGGGCAAGCCTTGTGTCGGTTTCGTAGTCTACGGAGAGAAGAGGGAAGGAAACAAATTGGAATACCATGTAAATAGATGCATCTCGATGCATGACCAAGACAAATAGCTTGATGCTAGGCGTGCCCTAACGTGGTATAATTGAGTACCCGGTTAAGGGGAAAACATGTCCAGAAATATCGGTGATTTACGGTGTTTTTACCAGACGACGGAAGGGGCCGGGAGGGAAAGGATTCTTGGGAGTTCGATTGAGTTAGAAGGTGTGTGGCGGACGGAAGCGAATTTGCGTTTCCGGATGCGTCTGCGTCGTTAGTTAAGAGCAACTTTCATGTTGAAAATATTTTTAATCCGAGTTCTGGTTAAAAAGATATAATTTTTCTAAAGATTTTATTAATTTACGGAAATTTAATTAATTATTTAATCCAACATTATCCAGAATAGTAAGGCTGGCGTCGAGCGCATGACATCGAGGTGATGTCGTGAGTCGTGATTGGAAATTCTTGAGGATCCCCCCTCCGCCAAAAGGAGTGATCCCGTGTTTGAACTCAAGCCTTTGCGATAATCTTAAAGTATGCTTATCTTGATGAAGAAGAAATATATCACACATTATTGTGTGGTGCTAACCTTTCGGAGAAATAAGAAAGAAAAGATTATTGAAAACTACGAAGAAGCACCGAGCTACTATTGAGATATAATGCAGACGATCTTAAGGGCATTGATCGTATGTCGCTTACAAAATTTCAGTGGAGAAAGATGCCAAACCGGTTAAGAGAACCCTCAAAAGGCGAGTTAAATCCCAAAATGAAGGAGAGTAGTAAGAAAGGAGATGCACTAAAACTCCTTGGTAGAGGCAGGTATTATTTATCCGTTAGCGATGGTGAATGGGTAAGCCACTGTCCGTTGTTGTCCCTAAAAAAGGGAGGTATTACCGTTGTTCCTAATGATAAAGATGAATTGATCCGCCAAAAATTATTACGAGGTTATAGGATGGTAATTGATTTTCATTAAATAGTTAGATAAAAGCTACTAAAATATCATTACCATTTACCTTCATCCAAATGAAATGCTAGAAAGGCTATCCAAATACACACATTTTTGCTTTCTAGATGGTTATTCTGGCTTCTCTCAAATACGTATTAAGCACCAAAGGATCAATCTAAAACTACTTTTACTTGCCTTTTTGGTACTTTTTGCTTATAGAGCATTATGCCTTTTTGGTTTATGTAAAAATGCAGCAATTACCTTTCAAAAGATGCATGATGGCTATATTCTCTGGTTTTTGTTGAAAAAGATTTGTGAAGGTATTCATGGATGACTTCTCTCCGTCTATACTGGATCCTCTTTTGATGATTGTTTGAAGCAACCTTGATGAGAGTTTTCTTGAGAAGATAAAGAAGACACTAGTCACAAATCTTTGAATTGGGAAAAGTGTCTTTATATGGTTAATGAAAGCGTTGTCTTGAAGACACAAAGATCTCCGAGAGGTATTGAAGTTGATAAAGCCAAAGTTGATGCTATTGAAAAGATGCCATGTCCCAAGGACATAAAAGGTATAAGTTTCATTGGTCATGCCGGCTTTTTATAGGAGGTTCATTAAGGACTTTTCTACTAAATCTCTAGACCTCATTAATTGTTGCAAAAAGATATTCCTTTTTGCCTTTGATGATGATTGTGTAGAAACATTTGGAAACACTTAAGAAAGCTTTGATCCTTGCACCTGTTGTTTTAGCCACCTGATTGGAATTTACCTTTTGAAATTATATATGATGCTAGTGATTATCTTTTGTGAGTCTTGTTTTAGAACCAAAGATCCGATAAGAAATTGAATGTTTATCCAGTATGCTAGTAAGACTCTTGATCTTGCCCGGAGAATTAATACTACCTCTTGAAAAAAAGAGTTCTTAGCGAGTTGTGTTTGTATGTGAGCAGTTTTAGACCTTATATTGTTGATTCCAAAGTTACTATTCTGTGATCATCTTTATATTAAATATCTTATATGGAAAAGATAGATGCTAAGCCTAGACTCATTAGATGGGTTCTCTTGCTCCAAGAATTTGACTTGCATATTATTGATAGAAAGGATACGAGAACCCCGCTGCGGAACAACTTGTCTGCAGGTTAGAGAATGTTCTTGATATTGCGCCTATTAATGATAGTTTTCACGATGAACAAATTAGCGATTGTCAATAGCTTCTCGTCTTCGCTCCTTGAGTATCTTGATTATACTAGTTACATTTGTTGCTAAGAAAAATATATACGCCCTAGTTTCATGCGCTGTAAAAAGAAAAAAATTCTTTTTATGATTTAAGACATTACTTACTGGGATGATCCACACCTTTATAAAGAAAGAGTAGATGGTATTATTATTAGGCGTTGTGTGCTACGAGCATGAGCGAGGAACAAATCCCTCATAAGTGTCACTTTCTGAATCCTATGGAGGACACCTGGCGGAGATAGAACTGCACACAAGAGTCTTGAATCTGGTTTAATTGGCCTACTCTCTTTCAAAGATGCTTTCGTAAGTTTGGCTCTTATCTTGTGATGAATGTCCAAGAATAGAGTAACATTAGTAGAAGTCAAGAAATGCCTATGAATTATTCTCTTGTTATTTAATGGGTTTTGATGTTTGGGGGCTTTGATTATATGGGACCTTTTCACTGCCTCCAATGGCTATACACATATTTTAGTTGTTGTTGATTACGTTACTAAGTAGGTAGAAGCTATTCCAACTAGTAGTGCTTTGATCCATAACACTTCTATTAAAATACTTAAAGAAGTTATTTTTCCGAGTTTGGAGTCCTAGATATCTTGTGGTGATAGTGGTTCACACTTTATTCGTGAATTGCTTTCGTGAATAACTTGCTGAAATATGATGTCAATCATGGGAGTGCATCTAAAGCATATTGGGCTATTAAAGAGCTCAACTATGACTTCAAAACTTGCGGTGAGAAGAGGAATTTGGAAACGATATTAAGCTCACTTGATGAATGGAGAAACCCATGCATATAGAGAATGCCAAGCTTTTCAAAGAAAAAGTCAAAGCGGCGGCATGATAAGAAGATACAAAAGCATGGAGTTTAACGTAGGAGATTATGTGTTATTGTTCAGCACTCTCGTTTAAGATTTTTGCAGGAAAACTTCTCTCAAAATAAGGAAGGTCCCTACGTTATCGAGGAGGTCCTATCGTGCGAATTACGGTGCTATAAAAATCAACAACCCGAAGGCACAAATCCGAGGGTGGTAAGCGGTCGAAGAATTAAACATTATAATATTTCAAGGTAATCCTATCAATGTTGGAAACTAATATTATTGAAACCATAACCCCTAAGGAATACATAAGAGACACTTTCTAGAGGCGTTCAGGACTCCGAAAAGGTATATAGATGCATTGATGCGGTAAGTAAACCGACTCCAAAACAACTCTAATGGCAATTTTTATCAGTTTTGGATTATTTAAATTTAGGAAGAAAGAAGTGGTCAGAAAGGGGACCGCAGAGAGGCTCCTCTCTGAGAGGGCGCCCCCACAAGACACGCCCCCCTGTACGTGCCGAGCACCTCGATGTGCCTCCGGACTCCAGATTTTCTTGTATATTACGTATTTTGGTTACGGTAAGTATTATAAATACTCTCGAAGGTTTTGACCACTGTATCACTTTATATAATATCACTACATTTTTTCGTTTAGAGCTGTTTACCATTTCAGATCTAGAAGCATCATGTAAGTCTCCAAAAAGCGCTCCCAAGGACAAGTTTTTTCGAGAGAGTTATCAACCCCCTACGCCAGCGGAGGTGCTGCATCATCCTCAAACTGTTGAGGTGAAGTGAGGGAGTGCTTTGCACATCCATGATGTGGAGGGACCAAAAATATCTTTGGAGAGGCGTGGTGGCTAAAGCTTCGAAGCCGTGAGAGCAAGAAGTTTTCAAGTGTCAAGGGATGGTGGGCGTGGACTCCGCGCCCAACCCGAGATGATGATCACGGAGTTCTGCAACAACCACAAGATGGATGCCAAAGTCATTGAAACCATCTTCAAACTTCAAGAGAAAATCGAGGCACCTCAAGCCCCGGATCTATGACATGCAAAGCCCAGGCTGTGTGAGTGTGAATATGAATTCAGAGAGTGAATGAGTTTGGCTGCAGATTTAAAGGATCCTGGGGGCTTCAAATCATCGCTTTATGATGGAGAACCGATGCCACCTGGAAGGCAGACGGGCGACAAGCCTACATCATCAACAACTCTTACTTCACGCCTCAAAGAAATAATCACATGGGTATGGGCACTCCCTTGGCCCCTTGCCAAGCTTGGGGGAGGTGCCACGTTATCATCATCACCATCACACTCTTATCTTTACCGCTTTTATTTAGTTCGATCCTTCTATTAATATCTTGATCTATTAGATTGAAGTTTGATATCAAGTAGTTTTGAGTTTTGCATTGTGATCTCTTTATGTAAGCGAGCACGTGTACTATCTATAATAAAAGATTAGTGTTGGAGTCAAGAAGACTGCTATGTTGCTATGATCTTGAGAAAGTAGAAAAGAACAAAAGAGTTCATTTTGATCTTATGGATAGTGATAACTTCACATATAGAAACATGAGGCATAAAATTGTTGAGAGTTGATGAGCATGTAGCCTTGGTCATCATTGCAATTAATAGGAAGTGATAAGGAAACGAGGGTTTCACATATAAATATATTATCTTGGACATCTTTATGATTGTGAAGCACTCATTAAGTATGACATACTTCAAAAAGAGTTGATGTTGAATGAAGGAAGACAACGTAATGGTTTTATGTTTTCACGACATCTTGGTTGAAATATATTGTCATTGACCTTCCAAACATGTTGAGCTTGCCTTTCCCCTCATTGCTAGCCAAATTCCTTGCACCAAGTAGAGATACTACTTATTAGCTTCCAATATCCCTTAAACCGAGTTTTGCTGTGAGAGTCCACCATACCTACCTATGGATTGAATAAAGATCCTTCAAGTAAAGTTGTCATCGATTACGAAGCAATAAAAAATTGCTCTCTAAATATATATGACTTATTAGATGCGAGAGAAAATAAACTTTAATACGAACTTGTTGTGGAAGTAATAAAAGTGACGGACTTGCATAATAAAGGTCCACATACAAGAGAAGGCGATATAAAGTGGCGCGTTCTTTTGCACATAAAACTTTATGCATCAACCCTAAGCAGCATGACAACCTCTTGCTTCCCTCTGCGAAAGGCCTATATCTTTTACTTTATGTTTTTACTTTATGCTTGGGTCCAAAGGTGATGCTCACATTTTCCCCTTTTATTTTATCCTTTGGCAAGCTCCTCGTGTTTGAAAGATCATGATGCATATATCGAGTTGGATGTAAGTTGGCATGAGAGCTGTGTGTTGACATCACCTAAAAAAGGTGAATACGTTGAGAGAGCAACACAATAAGCCCCTATCTTTCTCGATTAACCATTTGAAACTCTATAACTTCACAAGTATTAGCATTGAGTGTTAATAATTATAGGGGACTCTGAGATAGTTGAGTATGTGAGCTTGCTTTGAAAGGCTCTATTATTGACTCTTTCCGATGTTATGATAAATTGCAATTTAGCTTCAATGATAGAGATTATAGTTTTATTTAGATTCCCAATGAAGTTTTTGAACCATACTTGACATTGTGAATTGCTTATTACTTGAGCATAGGAAATCATATGACAAAAATCCATATATGTTGCTGTTATTAGAATGATCTTAGATGCCCTCATGTCCGTATTTACTATTTTTACCTTCGACACCTCTATCTCTAAACATGTGGACATATTTTTGATTTCGACTTTTAAGCTTGAGGACAAGCGAGGTCTGTGCTTAGAGGGGAGTTGATCACGTACCATTTTGCATCATGCTTTTATATCAATATTTATTGCATTATGGGCTATTATTACATTATATATGAATACTTATGGCTATTCTCTCTTATTTTGAAGGTTTACCACAGAAGGGAATCTTTGGCAGCTGGAATTACAGGCTGGAGGAAGAACCAGCGATAAAACCTATTCACCACACAACTCCAATAGTCCTGAAACTCCACAGAGAAACAACTTTTTGGAATTTATAAGAATTTCTGAAGAAGATCCGCCATGGCGTGGCGAGGGCACAAAATATGTGCCCTTTGTTGTATGACTGAAGAAGAAGGCGACAGAAGAGTGAAAGAAGGTGCTCCCTCAGGGGATTGAATGTGCTGAAGTGGTCCTTATCTGAAGAATTAGATGTGATTGCATTATCAATAGCCGGAAGCACGTGGTGCTTTTACCAAATCCACCCACTGTTCTAATTGAAAAAAATTTGTCTAACATTCTCTTAGTTGAGTACATATTATTTGTTCTCAGAATAAAAACTGGAACTCATTTATGAGACACCAACAACGTAAAGCTGTGTATATCCCATTGTTTCAAAGTAAGCAGCATTCTCTCTCTTTATATATAAAAAGCTTGTGAGGCGCTCGCATCCCTCTGCAATTAGTACTGCAGAATATTTTCTAACTCTATCGTGTTTCTCTCCTCCTTGGTTGATTTGATCTTCCCTGATGTGGTTTTCTCATGCAGGTGCACAAAGAGACCCTGTGTGGTTTCCCTAGGATGAGTGTGTGCCCCTAGCTTTACTTCAACTTTGTGATGGTGAGTGTCCTGTCTCACCTGCCCTCCTCCATGATTGATGTGTGTGGTTCTAGCCAAGGGCCAGAGATGAACAGCCTAGCCTGCTGACCAACGTTGCTGGCTTCCTCTTACCCTGTAATGTCTCGCTTTTGCAAGGCTTGCTTGAGTGCATATTTAATTTATCTTTTGGGAATAGATAGAATCTTCTTTGAAGATTCGCAATCTAATAGTCCACCCATCTTCAAGAAATTGCTTCAGTCTTGGATCACCCAGTTGTAGCATCTTTATCTTACCTGCAAACACCTCCTTTACGGAGACATCAACATATAATGTTATGTGTATATCCCACTGTTTCACATTTAGTAACATTCTCTTAGGATATACCATATAAAATCCGTCCCAAAATAAATTAGCCGTTGATTTAAATACTGACTTTGTTTTAAAGTTGTACTAAGTCAACGACACATTTAGGAAAGACAGCGGAGGCAACATCACTCATGAAATTAACACATCCTCTGCAATTCATAGCACTGCATAATTTCTTTCCAGACTTTATCATGTTCTGCCCAAATAGTAAACTGATGGATTAATTTTGCGCTCATCTTCTTGCTGAAGTTTGCTGGTAATCGGAACGTGTGCATAAAGAAATACTATACTTAGAAAAAATCGCCAGGAAAATAAAAATACTTTTGCACTCTATGCATTGATCCATTTCTTTCCAGAGCACACGTACTTGCTCGCGTTTGCGATAGTTCGGCTGTCACAAGCAGTGAAAGTGTATGATTTTCCTCTTGTTTCCTAGAAATGTGTCTAGGGTATGTTTAGTGAGAGCAGACTTCAATGTAGTATGTGCCGTCCTGCAAAACAAAAAGTGTAGTACTTGCTGCAGGCATACTGTGAATAATGTGTTTTGTTAATTAGCTGGCTGTATGTGTTTGAAGGCATCAATTAGTCTAGCTAGTCGCGTTAACCAGTCAATGGAAAAACCTGTAATATCTACGTAACTTCATGTGCCTTCTCTGAAAAAGAACTGGCCATGCACACACAGCTCTCTACATATCGAAGATTATACAGTCAGACAGTTGTCACTCGTTGAGCCACACATCCGAAGCTACCCTATACCTTGGTAAGATTGTTGATTAACTTCATCAGCAATAAAAAAATGAAGGTATCTATGAGCTACTTTCTGTTATTTGGGTCTTATGATTACTTGTGCAGTCGGACTAAGAGCGAACCTTATAGTTGTGGGTTAATTCCACAAGTTGTTTATCTGTTATCGAAGTTAGATTTACAGTTTGATTTGAGCGTCCTCCCTTGGTTAATTTAAATTCTTATACTGCTTCTGCTATGTCATACTCAACTGTGGATTCACTTATTTTTATTCGAATTTTAGATAAGTCAAGGTCATCGCTTCAATTGAGAACAATCCGGTCCCCTAGCTGCTACTGAAATGATATATGTGATGGCTCATCTCACCCCAACTCTTCAAGATATTCGTGTATGAGGAAGGAAAAGAGGCAGAATAGCATGCAAGAGCTACTACTCCTCCGTTCCCCAAATATTTGTCTTTAAGCGAAATACCAAATGAATTCTGAGCATCTGGGATGTATGTAGACATGTTTAGAGTGTAGATTCACTTTCATTTTGCTTTCAAGTATGTGATCGTTTTATTGAAATCTACAGAAAAGGCAATTATTTAAGGAGCGGAGGAAAGCTACTTACAAAGTGGTAAGCTTGCTGCAAGTTCTTCACCACTTTTTCATCTAATAGCCCTAGCATATCACATAACCATTCACGGGACCTTGCGTGTACAAGAGAGTGGTAGGATGAGCAAGTAAGCACAGTTACACCCCCCCTCTAAAAGCATTATAAAAAGGGTAGTATAGACTTTTCACTAGGAATTGTACTCACTGTTTCTCACGACCTACAATTTGTGAGTTGCAATATAATACCGGACGAGAACAGCAGCCCTCCCACATGGGCTCAGCCCATTTTAAGCACAGTTTTAATCATCCAAAAAAAAATGAGGATGTAGATCTCCCTTGGAAGCAAAAGCCCATTTAGCTTTAGTTTTAATCATCAAAAAAAAAAATGGATGTAAATCGGCGTGAGGTCCGAACTACAGCACTCACACACCACATGCAACACGCACAAACCATCTGAGCTAGCACATCTGATATGCTTGCTAACCTTGTTTTTCTTCTTCTTGTTCTGAGAGACACAAGCATGAAAAAAACACAACCTGTACCTTCACTCTTTGGTTTATGTGTTATTTTGCCGCACCGGTTTTATTACGGTTTCTAGTTTTCTATTTTGTTCATAAAAGACTAATATTTGTTTTTAAAATTGTGCATAAATTTCCAAAAAAATGTTCATGCCTTTCAAACTTGCTCAGAATGTCTAAAACACAAACAGTTTTTTTTATAAAATAACAAAATTTTAAACATATGTACATTTTAAAAAAAGCAATAACAAATTTGGAATTCCAGAAAGAATATGAAAACAAATTGAATTCGAAAATTTTTAATTTATGAGAAATAGAGGAAGCAATAAACAGAATATAAGCGAAAAGTCAAAGAAGACAAAAAATGAACAAGAGAGAATATAAAAAAAGAAAAAAGAAAAAAAACAGTTCATGACAGCCTTGAGAATGTCCCAAAGCCGAGAAAAAAAATTGCTGAAATAAGGTTCCCAAAACCGAGAAAACAACATTTGGCAAATTTCCTTAGTGAACTTTTTTTTGAAATTTTTCAGATCCATAGATATTTTGTAAAAAAATTGATGAAGATTTTTCAAATCCGAGAAAACCTTAGGGCTGGTTTTTTCTTGACGGTTTTTACATAGGTTTTTATATTATTTTGTTTTTCTTTTCTTTTATTGATTTTGAAAAAGTTCATCAAAAAATCAAAATAAGTTTATCGATTTTTGAAGGAAAGTTCGATGATTTGGAAAAAAATCACAAATTTGAAAAGAAAACATTGATTTAGAAACAAAGTTAAGTCAATTTTATAAAAAAGTTCAACAATTTTCAGAAACAAATTGCCAATTTGTGAAATAGTTTCATAGACTTGAGAAGAGAACTGATCGAATTTTAGGGAAAAAATTCAGCGATTTGGAAGAAAAAAATTCAGAATTTGAAATTTTGTAAGTCATTTTAGAAAAAAGAAATCACTAATTATAAAAGGAAACTTCACGCATTTAGAAACAAAAAACAAAAAGAAAATACCAAACAGAAAATGTTCCGCTTTTCCAGCGTCCTATTTTGAAGTATTAGAAAATATAAACAATGCGTGACCTCCACGTTGCTTTGAGGTTGGTTGAGTGCGGGATTCGCCTTAATTCTGGAGAACCCTGGGTTCGAATCCTGCGGGATACTTGATTTTTCTTGAGTTTCATAAAAAAAAGAAGGCTGAATAAGGCCAGCCAGCGAGGCGAAGAATTATTAATATACGTGTTTGTCAAAAAAAAATACAACATATACATGAAAGAGTTTATAAATTACAGACTATCAATGCCCTTACTTATGAAAAGGAGTATCGGTTAATCTGAGCCGTCCTTGTGTGTTTAGGGGGGTGTCTTAGAAAGGCGAAATTAACATAGTAGCATTATAGGTCGATAGCCCACAGCGGAAGAAGAAGAGAGAAAAAATCAAAATAACACTTGCCCCTTTAGTATTAACTATTTTGCAACAGAATAATCATTTTTTTGCTTTCCATGCTTAAGGCTATTCAGTTGTTGGTGTATCCCCACCTAGATCGAATACTTGCTGGGATATTGATTTGTAGGAAGTGACCACTGTTTTTTCCCTGGAATGGAAGCCCAGATGCTCTGAGATAGGATTATGGCAGAAATGGCGAATATCTTTACTCTTGAGGTTGTTTATGGACGCACTTCAATTATGTATGTTGTTGCAAAAGCGTTTACCCATTGAAAGTCTGATGGTTTTCCATGCTGGCATTGCCATGTACTAGTTGTCAAGCACATATGAATTTGTCTTCTTGTTCATATTGTGTGCCATATCTTGTTGTTCTTATCATCCAATAGTTATCTCAAGTTTTTGCACCAAATCTTACTAAGTGCAGCTTCAACTCTACCTAAACAGCTTCGGTAGCGTGGACGAGGAGAGTGTCTTCCCAGTGGCGGCTTGACGGTGCCATGGCATTGAAATGGTGTTGTTGGAGAGCATTGAAGGCGTCTTTGAGAACAAATTCATGATTCTCTGCTGGAAGGTAATGTATGGTTTTAGTTCACGATGTTGGAGGTTTTAGTTCCTTGATTTTACCAGAAGGGTGTAGTCTTTCCCCCAATGAAAAGAAACCGGTGTTTGCACTTTTGGGGGACCTTAGAGCTGGATGTGCTAGTGATCATATGAATTGAGTCAGTACATGGTGCCCTTATCAATGATAGAATCTTGTGGTCTTTATCTTATCACCTACTAGTTAAGTGCATGTTTTGTTCTTTCCGGAATAAACCCGAAACTCTTTTTCTCTAAGGAATTTGTATTGAGACATTAACTTTGTACAATATAAGCGACTACTTGTGGCGAGAACAAACTTTACTGAGTACTTACATCTTGTTGATAAGCGAGGGGAGTCCGATTAACTTTGTCGGTTGTTGCCACACACAATCCACCACGTCTTGTTCTTTGGACCCGGGACAAACTATGATTTATTTGTGTTCATCAAATACTTGACATGAAAGATCCCTACCTTTCTTATCTTACACTGAAACACCTCCTTTACAAGACGATACGCTTAACATTCTTTTTAAGATATACTCCCTCCTTCTCCAAAATAAGTGTATGCGCCATGCAACGTTGTACCCCTAGAGTCGATAGACACATTTTTGGGGCGGAGAATGCTATGTGAAGGGTTTACATCCTCTGCAGAGTAGTATTGCAGAGGTGCTGAGTTTTATCGTAATGTTACGCCCCAAATAATCACTTGCATCCCCTTGGTTCAATTTGATCTTCCACGATGTGGTTTTCTCACTTTCAGGTGCACAAGAGACCACTGTGCACAAAGGGATAAGGTGTCACACGGGAACTTAATGGTATTAAAGTGCCCTTAGATCTCACTTGCCCTCCTCACCTCCATGATATTTGTTTGCAATCTTTTCTTTCACGAGAGAGGGGTGTGCATTTCTGAGAGTTAATTAGTGTGTACTATAAACTTGGACCCAATCAGGTCTCATTGTTTGAGGAGATATAGAGGGTTTTAGTTGTGAGTTTCCATTTCACAGTTTTGTCATATCAGCCTCAAAGTTTGGAATGTTTTTTTAGTTCAATCTACTATGAACTCTTCCACAGTATTTGTAACCATAGCGTTCGACTCTCCACCCTAGTAGAAAAAAAGGTCAAGCGTAAGAAGCACAGTAGTGCCGGTTTGTATTAGAGCGGCACAAATGTATCACATTAGATGCGGTTTCAAGCGGCTAAGGCAGACCCGCTCTCATTGAGTACGGTTCGCAGCTAACCTTTATGCCTTAGGTTAGTGCCGCGGCACCGGAACTAATGAGGTGAGTGGCGAGGATGTTGTCGATCTGGGCCCCTCCGGCACCTTTAGTACCGGTTAGAGTGCCCACGAACCGGTACTCAAATCCTCCTGCATATAAACCCTTCCGTCGGCTACATTTCTGTTCTTCCCACTTTCCCTCTCCTCTCCTCTCTCTTCTTCCTCTTCTCCCCTCAGAGCTCATCACACATTTTTGCCAAAAATTTGTCAAGATTTAAAAGCCCCCATCCGATGAAGTAATCACAAGGTTAGCAACTTTTGTCCTTTTCATCTCTCATTGCTAGATTAGCTCTTGCAGTAACTTTATATAGTTAGTAATTTGTAAGTTTAGTAATTTGGAAGAAAAATATATATATGTGCTAGTATTTGGTTATATGCAATTTGAGGTCAAAATAACACTTAGTTTGCATATGTAGGTGTAGTTTACTATAGTGCCTTCTAAATCTCTATACGTAAACCACATACGATCGCTACTTGCAAATCCGTCACGTGGCACCACCTTGTGGTAGAGCAACCTCTTGTTCATGAAATTTTATATAAAAAATTGATGTTTGTGTGGTTTGGATATATAGTTACTCGCATTATAATAATTATCTTACCCGTACGTTATTTTATTTATACATAGTGCCATGGTTTCGATATCCGTCAAGTCGTCATTTTCGTCCTTTGTTATGATTCGGATGATGGTATATTCTCTTTTAAAAACTATTTATTTGCATTTACGTGTTTTACGACAAATTATGCCCATCGAGTTGACATAGATATTTTTATCTAGGAGGTATGTGAACAGGAAATTCCAACCGACCCTGGCCAATAGTGAGAGAGGTTAAATTTAGTTGAAAGAGAAGCGAAATTACTTGAAAGAAAAATTGAAAAAGAATTGAGGGGAGAAGATGGAATTGGAGTTGCATGTTGCCCGATGTAAATCGAAATGATCACAAGATCAAGATGGAGAAAATGCGCTTGAAAGATTAGAAAGACTAGAAAATATGCCATCCGATAGTATGAGGCTTGGTGTCATTATGCTTTGTTGGATCAATTGTTGCCTTAGTTGCGATCTTGGTCGCATTTGTTCATTGCATTTAAATGCTTTGGCCCTAGAGGATTGTTTGTTAGTTGCATTTTAGGTGTTGTATGAACTTTGTGTATGAACTTGTATTAGATTTGGTTACCTATTCGGTGTTGTGTAATGAAGATGAGTAGGCAATGGATGTACGATGTGCGATGCTCTCCCTAGTTTGTTGAGGCGTGCATGCTTTTTCGCTTAACTGGACTGAGACAAACAATGAGCGGATGGTTTTATACCTTGTCCATGTGTCTTTGGCTGTACATGGGGAATGGTCGCATAGTTACTCTCACGTCAAGAACCATTCCGTCCACCTGTTTTGAGTCCAGTTTCATGCCCCACTATAATGCTTGGAATAAACACGAGGAGAAAGAGAGGGTTATGATGAAGAAGACAATGAAGAAGAAGGGGCGGCGACAGCTATCAGCCGGCCATGGGTTCCACGAATACGATGATACAACAATGGGGAAGAAAGCTGAGCAGTGTCTTGCGGAAGAAAAATTTGGGCGGCAATGCGGGGAAGAAAGAAGAAGAGCGCATCGGATGAGGCCGTTGATGATCTAAAATTAAGGGCCATTGCCGATGCAAAGAGAAGCTATATAAGTGATTTGGAGAAGAAGGATTCTTGGTAGCGCATGTTAGAGGATCTACAAAAGAATTATTTGTACCCGAATTCTGCGTGGGTGACAAAGAAAAAATTTGGGCACCACCTGTGGAATTGCTGCCAATGGAAGGCGAAAGAGCGGTGTATCGACAAAGGTTGGAAAGTTCTTTGGTATTAATGATAAAGGATATGCTTCCAAGGGCGGCCAGGTAGCCCGAGAGTGCGTCTGAAACAAAGAAGGCTGTACTGCCCTCTAGGAGTTAGAGGTGCGAGAAGATACATACGCATGCCCTAACGGTTGCATCCTCTACGCGGTGAAATCACGAGGATTTGAACAGCTTGCGGTTTGTGGTGCATTAGCTATAAGGTCCAGCCAGCGATAGGCATGGTGATGTGCGAAGGCGGCGCCCGGGAAGAAGGTTCCTGCCAGGTGATGTGGTATTCTCCTATAATACCGCGCAGTTGAAAACGTTGTTCCAAAACAAAAGAGCATGCAAAGGCGTCATGCGATAGCTTACGAAGAAGACCGTAAGAAAGGCGGAAAGTTGAAATTACCAGGCTGGCCAGGTCGCATGATGGAGAAGAATTGAAAGAAAGTATGGGAAGGTTTGCGAGATGGCCTTAAAGGAAGCGTTATGGTTTGGTCTAAGTGCGAGATGGCATTAATCCTTTTGGGGAGAAGCGAGCAGCAACCATAGCACTTTTGGCACAGCGACTCTATGCGTATAACCTTCCTCCTTGGTTGTGCATGAGGCGGAAGTTCATTATGATGCCGGTGCTCATCCAAGGCCCTAAGCATAACCTGCCAGCTGACATTGAGTGTGTACCTAAGGCCCGTGGTTGAAGAACTTTCGACAACTGTGGAATGGAGAGCGAGTGTGTGCGTGTGAGGATGAGCACATGGGGGAAAGAATTTGACCTAAAAGGCGTTCTTTGTTCGTGACCATCAATGATTAGCTTTGCTCTCGATAACCTTCGGAGACAGGCGAACAAGGGATCACATGGCGGATACGCACGCCTTGTTTGGATGATACTGAAATGATATATATTTGAATAGTTGTATGAAGAATGTGTGTGCACAGGACATCGTCCCGATTTCTTCCGAGCGAGGCATCCCGTAAGAAAGAAAGGCCAAAAGCATTTCAAAAGGTGAGGCGGATCACCAGGGCAACCTCACCACTATCTTTAGTGCTTTGATACATGATATGGTCGAGGATTTGAAGGTGATATTTGGAAAAGGTCTGGCGGACAACCTTGTTCCAGAGGCCCGGCGATAGACGGCGCACCCATGTGGAAGAAAGAAATCTCTATATTTTGGGACTTTTGCCATATTGGAAAGACCTAGAGGTCCGCTCCATAATCGGCGTGATGCTGCGTGGCAAAGAAGAATCTTTAAGTGACCACTGCTTAGCTTCTTGGGCATGTGGGAAGTAAAGAAAGATACACACCTGAGGCACTTGCAGGGGAGGACCAACTTAGCGTATGCGGAGAAGGCGACATATATCGAGGGTCATACAAAGCTCTGCTCTTACCAAAGAAGAAGAAGGAAATCTTCTTTGAATGCACTGCTTTCGATATTAAGGTACCTGGTCTCGGCTATAAATCCGAATATAAAGGGAATAATAAACATATGGCAGAGAAAAAGTTCGAACCTACAAGTCTCATGACTGCCCGCACGTGATTATAAGCGCCAAGCGCCCAGGTTGCATTGAGGGGGCTTCTACCGGAAGCGTTAGATTAGCCATTGGCGGGGTTATGTGCATTTCTCCAATGCAATCTCTCGAAGGTAATGTCGATCAGGAAATCATATAAGGTTACTGAGAATGATTTGGTACAATGTCTTGTCGGTTTCGAGTTGAACTTCCACCATCCTTCTTCAACATCATAGCGCTTGCGTCCTAATTCACCTATACTTACAGAAGATTAACGTTTTAGGTCTATTATTTCTACAATATGTTCCCTTTGAGAGGTTCATAGGGAGTCTTAAAGAAATATGATGCATAACAAGTGCTAGGCCCGAAGGAAAGCATCTCAAAGGGCCATCAAAATGAGGAAGAATCATTGAGTTTTGTATTGACTTTATTCCTGACCTTAAGACGATTGGTGTTCACAGAATGGCGGCATAAGGCGGCCCCGGATCAGAAAAACGCGATGGGGAGGAGCAGAAATAATATGTGTGGGCGGGACATTCTCTCAATATTGAAGCACACTACCACATAGTTCGTTCTGAAATTCACGCCTTAGTGGCTCCATGATATGGATGAACGCGATAAGAATTTTTCTACGCTCCAAACACACTTGGGCGAAAGTACCGATGACCGGATTACACGTGAACAAACCAGGAGTTTCGGGCCAAACGTTGCGTATTGCAGAGAACACTTACCATGCATGACACCTCTATTAAGCAGAAGATGACCTGTGCTTGCCCATTTGTCATCCGGTTACCATCTTCGAATATAATGACTTTCAAAGATGGTCATTTAGATAAATGGTAATACATTTTACACGATCGCCCAAGATAGAAGAGCACCAACCAAAAACAGTGGTCAATCCGCTTTGATGCGTGAAGCGAAGACCAGGAAAGGAAACATATTATGGTTATATACAGTGACATATAGGGAACTTGATGACTATCGGCGTGATTTAAAGCTCGCGCTTTGTTTCCGGGCAGATTTTTAAATGGGTCGATATGACATGAGGCGGAGTAACCGCTTGAAGAAGACCAGCTTGATGCGAATGCAGACAACAAAGTGGATCTCAACAATCTCCTATGCGTCATCGCAAGAACACGAATCGCATTCGTCCCTGGCCAATGATGTGGCATAGGTTTTTCTATGTGAAGAGACATGTCTGCAAGCCAAGAGAAAAAAGAGAAAAGATAAAGAAGCGTCAATGCATCGTTATTGATGAGCCAAAGCGGCACATAGTTCTTTTCTACGGGAAGAGAAACATCATGGGAGTGGATATTACAAAGGCAGGACAAATCGAGAAGATTATGAAAAGTTTGATGAAATTGCTCTATTCACGGTGAATATTGACCCGAGCATCCCGTTAAATGATGAAGATTTTCCATAGTTACGCAGTAGCAAAGGGACACACGCATGAAGAAAAAGTCTTCACACCCAAAGATCCTCGGGATGTGATCGGCTTCACTATCATCACTTTCATACGTGGTTTCACACCCAGGAGAGAGAATCTCTCTGTAATAGCTAGGGTAGTTATGTGTTTGGCATTTGAAAGCGAAGAAAATTCTTATGTGCCAAACTAAAATTCTTTCATTCCTTTTAATACTGATTTTTAAAGTTAAGTTATTCACAAACTAGTGATTCACACTAATTTCAAATAATTCAAAAATTTAAAAACTATCTCAAATTTGAAAACTACTTAGGCACTAACAGTAAAGTTTGTAATTTTTGTACCTAAAGCAAAAATATTCACAAAGAGAAACTCTAAATACACAAAAAACAACACAAAAATAAATAAAGCAAAAAAAAATATATAAAAAGCCTTCCGCCTACTAGGCAGGCGGCTACTGGGTAGATACGACTAGAAACCCAACCTGTTGTTGGGCCAGTGATTCTGAGCCAAGAAGGCCAAAGTGGGCCTGAGTGCAGCAAAAGAAGAAACCACGTAGGCCCAGTGAGGCCTCGCTTGGAGAGGAGCTCAGAGGAGCGACCGCACGAGGTTTATAAACCGGTCGCAGTCGCCCCTCGACTAGCGAATGGGACTAAACTTGTCGCGCCTTGCACCTGCTTTTACAAGCAATTACCCCCCCTTTAATGCAGATGCGTCAGGCACAAACCCCGGTACTAAAGTGGGGGCCTTCAATGTAGGTTTGTGCCACCACCCGTACTAAAGTGGGGGTTAAACTTCTGCCGCCCGCTTGGGCTGGCTAAAGCTGGCCTTTAGTACCGCTTGGTGGCACAAACCGGTACTAAAGGCCCCTCCTATATAAACAACACTTACGAAAATTTCAGTTTCTCCTTCTGGCTTCTTCTCCTCTTGTGCAGACGCTGCTGCCATCCTATAAATACGCCCGCCGCCGTCGCCGCCCGTCCTTGCCCGTCTGCTGTCGCCGCCCGTCGTCCCCGTCCCTCACTCGTCACCGGGCCGCCTGGCGTCAGCCCGCCTGCTTGTCGTCCCGTCCCGTCGTCGGCTGCTGTGTTACCAGACCTCGTCCCGTCATCCTGTCGCCGCGCCTGACCCGTCTGGCCCGTCCCTTGCCCCTAAATCGCCGCCGCCTGGGCCCTCGTCTCCTATCCCGCTGCCAAATACGTCATCCCTGTCGTCGCCAGCTACTCGTCAGTCGTCTCCTGTCGGGCCACGCAGCGCCAACCCCCTGTCAGTCACCGCCTCTCGTACGTCGTCCCCTACTTTTCGCCCGGTGGGTGAGCTTAATACACACACACACATACATTTTTTGTTTTTAGTTATACAAATAGTTAGAAATTTTTCTGCTTTTTTAGAAATTGTTAGAAATTTTCTGTTTTTCAGAAATTGAAGTTAGAAATATTAGAAACAAGTTATAATTTTTTTTTCTGTTTTTAGTTATAGAAATATTAGAAATGTTATGAAATGTTAGTTACATATAGCATTGTTAGAAATGTTATAGAAATGTTAGTTATATAGAAATGTTAAAAGAAATTTTTAGTTATCAAAATCCAATCATTAAAAAATGTTACTTTTTTAGCGGAAGCATATAGCTAGTATTTGTTCTCGACATGCACCCAGTGGCCCCACATCCTCGCCATCGACACGTCTGCTGCACTGACGTCTCGCACTGACCCATGTGGCGAGGGATCTGGAGAAGCTTCACCGTTGTGATTTAACCTTTGGGAGGTCTTGCTGGAAGGGGCGTGCACGGCTTGATGAGGAACTACTGGCCCCGGGTCCGGCTGCCGACCTCGATCTGCGTTTGGTGGCGTTCGCAAGTGGAAGGCCAGTTTAAGCTGCTGGAGGGAGCCCGCGCCAGCCGGAGGTGATGCGTCATTGCATCGTGTCGAGGAGGAAGGGCAGCTGCGATCCATCGCCATACATACGGTTGCGTTAGAGAAGCGGCGGGTGTCTCCAATACGCTGGCAGTTTCTTGAGGATCTCACTTGCACGGCTATATGATCCTCAAGGTGAGGGTTCCATCTCTCTTTGGGTGTCCACCTTGCCTCGCGCCATACTTGAACCGCTGAAAATGTCCTAAATTCTTACACCAGTAGTATTCGATCTTTATTAGCTACCTGGCCAAAGTGATGTATTCAGAGATTATATCTATTATTATTCGTAGACGATGTATTCGAGATTATATCTATTATTACGAGGCGAGTATGTATTGAAAGGATTATATCTATTATTCGAGATTTCGATGTATTCGTAGAGATTATATTCTATTATTGACCTGAAAGACGATGTAATTTGAATACTAAATTGTTTTTTATATTTCTTGAGTTAGTTAAATAAAAAGCTATGGCGGACAATACCTCGCAAGAGAGGTGGAGAACAGTGCCATGTTCGAGTATGATACGCCATCCTCACGGGCGGAATGATGATTGAGAATGAAGAAAGATTATGACGGCTCGAATTTTCTAAACAACACCGGGAGAGGGTGATATGGATATTCGATAAAGGCGACACCGAATTGATGAAGTCATGAACTATGATTATGATGATGATGAAGAAAAATGTTGATCTTGAAACAACAAAAGACCCCAAGCGAGGTATATATATGTTATATAAGCAGGCATCCGGTGATCATCACATGTTTTAAATGACGAAGATATATTAATCGAATCTGATCTTTGTTCTTTCAGCCATCCCGGATCGAGCAAATTCTTCGTGCAAAGAATGACGAAACGAGGCCCGAACAAAAAGTTGAAGGAGGGCATAAAGTACAATACTCGAGTAAGCAATCGGAATTCCTAATGGCGAACCATTAGCGCCTAAGAAGATTAGCGGACAAGTTTGTTTAAATCGGTCTTGAGGAAGTTGTTGTGAAGGACCAACTCGAACACCGTTTCTATCGACAATGGAGAGAGCCAGCAAAGACAAAAGACAAAAAAGACAAAAGGACGCTGTCTCACGTCCGGATGTTACTTTTAATGACAAAAGACAAAAAAGATCTCGCTTTGGGATACTCTCATGGAACATTTCACCCTACGAGATCATTTTCCACAGAAGCGAGATGTGCGAGAAAAGTCAAGGACGTCAGCTTCTTAGGAAGATGGCGGTTTGCATTCCAAGAACCACAAGAATCGTGGAGAATGGGACAGAAGTAAATCAAGGCGGAGGAAGGAAGACTCAAAGATTCGAGAGGAACACTCAGAGAACCAACGTGCTCATGGCTGGGGGCGACCATTTACAGTTGAGGAAATTCAAGGATTCGAGAATTAGCTAAGGAAACGGTTAGGAGATATCAAACAAGAAAGAATGCCCGAAAAGAGAGGATAAGTTCCATAAGTACATTTGGGGCGGTGGCTATCAGGCGCGTGGCTTAATGCCTAAGTGAGATAAGTGCGAGAAAGAGATGGAGGATGCAGGTGTCACTCCGGTTACATTAAGAGTCGGGCCCCAGGTGCAAAAGGTGACTTAGTTCTATGCGCATGGGGGGGAGTTGGACCCAAGACGGGCAATGTTCGGCGAGGGCAAGTCTGAAGGGCAGCTTCGATCAATTTGAAAGCGATACTTGTTGCAATAGAAGAGAGCACGATGCCGGGGAGTGTTCCAGCCTAACAGAGAGAGCGCAATGCGAGCTTACGCGTGCAGGCTGGGAAATCTGAACACCCGGGGAAGAACCACTTCCAGGCAAGGGCGGCTATTCCGCGGTATGAGGGGTTGGGACCCAGGAACACCTGACTACGTAACTCGTCTGCGAGAAAAGAAGATTGCGGAGGAGAAGAAGAGGAAGATGGAGGGAGGAGCAGAGGAAGCGGGACTATAGAACGCCTGTGAGCGCCTAAAGCAAGTCAAGTGGAATTAGCGATCAAATTCCAGCTACAAAGTAGTGAGAGCAGATCGACTCACTTACCCAGCAAGAAGGGGTCTCGGCCAAAAGAGTCAGAAAGAGACTGGGGCTTAATGATCCAAAGCATTGGATACAGCTTACCGCCCCATCCATGCTTAGAAGCTTGGCGTGGGATTTCACGCCATGACGACAGCCTTAATCTTTGGATAGATACCCGTGGATGACATCACGGAGAACACTAACCTGCTTGAGCTACACGTCAAAATGAAGAACATATCCATGTGAAGGTGGCGGACGCGCCCGTTGCTTTACAAATCCCCGAGGTAACCTTCCATTGCAACCTCGATTCAGTGAGGCTGGCTATGCTTTCCGTGTCTTGGTTGATGAGGTGCAGGTGGACCCACATATCTTGAACTACTGACTTGACATTCCTGGAGGTGACGACGAGCACTTTCTCGGAGAGGCCAGAACATCGTAGCATCCCATGGAGAAAAGGATTGCACTCATCTTTACGAGAGCCACCGGCTACACGCGTCAAGGCCACCGGGACTTTCCACTACGTTGAGAAGTCTCACACCGAGTCGCGAGACTCCCGCTCACCTGCAATTCCACCAAGATCCTGCAAAGTGTCGTGCCCTCCTCCTCCAAGTCCAGACAAAGTGTCAGGAAGCCACTCCTCCTCCCCCCAAGTCCGGCCACGGCGTCAGACGTCCACTCCTCCACCAAGTCTGGCACAACCTCGAGCCCTCCTCTCTCCAAGTCCTAAGCACAACCTGTTCCTGCCACCTCCTCCAAGTCCGGCATAGCTTGTGCCCTCCTCCTCGTCCAACTCAGCCACAGCTGACCATCTCCGCTTCCGCCTCGGCAAATCGCAGAAGAGACACCCTGCAGCTATGATGCGGAAAGGCGATACTGCAAGTCCGAGGGTAGTATGCGATGTGGAAATACAGGCGTAAGGCAAGCGAAGTACTCTAAATATGGTCCAAGCCTCACGCCTCTTCCCAGAAGGCCTTTATGACAAGTCCGAGGAGGAACGCAGCATGACCTACATCGAAGGCCGAGGTGGGAAGCCCATCTAGCAGAAACCCTTGCTGCACCGGGCCCGCCAAGGTAGAAAGTGCTCGAGGAAAAGCGATTGACCACTTCATTCGTCAGATGAAGTTTCTAATAAACAACACCAGCCTCCCAAGCTCGCTGACATTACGCAGGACTAAGAGCGCCACATCGGAAGTATACATCCAGCACGTCTCAATGTGTAGTTGAAGGCCTTCGGATCGAGAAAACAACAAGAAGGCTGTCAAAAACGCTTGGCAAAACCATTTCCCGGCCTAGGAGAGTCAAAGGCGCGCGAATCCCGATCCCTCGCTTGTTGTGCCAACAACACGTGATGACAGTCTGTGCGCCCAATATTATTGTGGGCCAGACCAAGCGGTTTCACGCCCTTCGAGGAGGTTGGAGCAATATGGTAATAACCAAGGACCATATAATGCGGTTGAAGTTCTCAACATCAGCATTGGACAACTCACCGAGATCGAGGCCCATGCACAGTAACTACGAGAGGATGAAATGAAAGCGGGAAATATGTCCGGGGCCAACCTTTTGTCAAGCCGGACAAAGGTCAGGTCAAGAACTTCCCAACGAGAATGTTATGAATTGCATCAATGGTACATGAACATTACCAAGATTTCCAATCGATTGTCCCTCATGGTGAATGTCAAGGAGGAGCATTACTTCCATGAGAGAAAGCTCTGTCCGATTGAGTATTCTGAACTGCTTTCAGTTATACAATCAAGGCAATGATCACTACCGACAAATCTATAAATCGGGTTGCTATTATGCAGCAAGTGATTTTCTTTACGTAATTTAAGTCTCAGAAGCGCTAAGCTGTATAGTGATCCTTTTGATCCAATCATTACCTGTAATTATCACTCACTATATTCTTTTGCTGTAATATATATTATCTTGAGGATGAAGGTGTATGAAATGAAAGGTGGGCGGCACTGGCATTGGGTTCATTGGCCAAAAGCAGATTAATGAATACACATAGCGCAATAAATCCACATCATCAAAAGGCCGTGAGAGGACAACATGCTAGAGTTCTTGAAGCACCTCATATACAAATCACTAGCACCATGACCAAAATTTAGGGGTCTACCACATCTACCGGGAAAAGTGCAGCCATTGGAGGCAGACTAAGCTGTTGGGAATGCTTTATGCCCGGCAATTAGAACTTTGCCCTTGAAAGTCACTGTGGGCCGGGGAAAAACACCCCATTTCAGCAGTATTAGTATATACCTCTACAGATTCTGCGCCCTTTCATATTCATACCGGGCCATAAAGCTAGAACTATTTCAGTGCATACAACTTTTTCCGCTTAGCAGACTTACAATCGGGGAGGCATGTACATAAGAGTTCCCTTCAGTGTAAATTGTTCAGACATTTAGTTGTGTCCACTCATGACAAACGAGATCCTCCTATATATTGTATACATGTATTTCAACAACTAGCATTTATTTTCACTCTATTTTGTGTCATCTATGTATAACAACACACATGCATCCAATAATTAATTAAGATTGCATCACTTAATAGATAATGTGTGCGTATATATATATAAGCAATCTATCATCCATACATAGGTTCATAAGTCCAGACAGCCAAAAGCACGAATCGATCATGTGTGCCCACGCACACATACGCATACAAGTCCAAAGAATGAGGATATCCATCAAGTCTACATGTACACATGCATACATTTGTAGGTTCAAGTCAAAGTATTACATAAAAGACAAAACGCAAAATATAAGATCCGGTTTTAGGTAGAACATATCCCAGAAGATCCTTTTAGCTCACCAAACACACCAGAGAAACTTGTGGATGCAAAGGGGCATTATACTAGTGACCTGTAAAAAAGGAAATGGCCAAATAGATCAGCTCGGAAGAACACATGTTCCAAAACATAGAAGTTGCATGGCTGAAAAAGAAAATCAAGTCATCCAAATGATAAATACACATGTGTGTCACCCTATACTTTTGCATTCCGCAAGTCACAAAGCAGAATGTAACGTATGTACTCATAAGAATAGATTATGCACTATGTATGGATCATCGGAAAGACCAATTTAACCTATCACTATAAATATTTACCAATAGTCACCTTCTTTTGGTATATTAATTTCTTTTGTTTGTCAGGAACTTAATAGAACATTCAAAAACTACAGGTAAGGATTAATTACTTGCAACCAAAGAGCAATGCGGGATGTCCTTCGCTCTGCTTTTTGTACATGTTTGTTCAGGTGTACTGTGTACTAGTGCTAGATAGTGAGAATCAATAATTATGAGAATAATTATCAGAATGTATACCAACCGAACAGCCCTCCCGATTAAATCTGCTACATGGGTTTTCATAAAAATGTTGATTCAACAAAAAGAAGAGTTTGCAGGCACATAAATCATTTGGCTGAAATGAATATAGGTTGCTCAAAATAAAAGAATGTTGGTTTGTCAACAAATAGTTGTGTGGTCCTCTTATTAATCCATGATGTTTGTCCAAATTGTGTGCAAAGTTTGAGTAGCTATAGAATTGTTTAAGAAACAGAGCTGCTGGTTTATTCAGAATAAAAGTACTTAAGCATGTGTTTGAAAAGGAGGCACAATTTTAATCTACCAGAAAACCAATAGAATGGCCCTTGGAAGCTGCTGGTTTATTCGTATCAAGAAACTTGTAGGTCTTTATTTTTCAATCACATGCTTGACTCGTAAAAAATAATTAGTCTTCGCATGTGAGAGGAGAAAATATCATGCTAGCTCCCAGAGTGTCGGTGCTTGCTATGATTGCTTTTTCGCATAAGATGGCAAGCTATGATTGCTTTTCAATAGAATGGCCCTTGGGATCAGAACTAAATCTGTATTTCTCTCTCTCAGTTTACAGGTATGCAGGCATCCCCTAGGTCGCCAATTTGACCAACCTAATACAAGTCATATATTACAAAAAAATATACCAATATAAACTTTAGATGTTCTATTTTCAGAAGATATAAATTTTGTGTTATATAGTTTATATTAGGATGATAAAATTGACAACCTAGGTATACGCCAGAGGACTTGTAAAACTGAGATGGAGGAGTAATTCCAAATGGGTATAAAGGGATCCATGGTAAGGTCTAATTTTTGCAAGGGCTAGTTCATTATACGCCTTTGTCTATTTAATATCGAAACATAAATATCTTTTTCATTACTGTAATATTCAAGAATTCTAAAAAGATGTAATACCTTCTAGATGTGAGGATCAAGTTACCGCTGTCATGGTTGCTTCTGCATAACTTTATGAACAACCTCGATCTGCATACATAGTATTAGAACTACTCTACCATGTCGTGGTCACCGCATCACGGTTTGTTTGTACCACTAAATTTCAATCATTGCCTAAATATCACAAGCCAACACAAATCAATATTTTTTACAAAACTAAATAAGGCCTTGAAAGCATAAGTACTAGCCAAAGCAATCTTTGAGGTATTCGAAATAGAGTCAAACGGTAACATGCAACGATAGAAACAAATTACAAGGTATTCAAACTAAAATCAAAAGATTCTGCAGTTGTATAGAGCCTTATATAACAGTGTATGAGAAAAATTATAACTTTCTTCTACGAGAGCCCCCAAAAGGACATTCATCGCAACCTTTATACAGCAAATAAGATAAGAGCCTTATACCTTATTATCTAACCTGCATATCAATCACAATCCCAGCTTTTTCCACAAAGGCGTAAATATGATTCTGCGGCTTCCACGTCAACATTGTAGATAGCAAGCACAAGCACAATCATTCACATAGCAAAGAGTGAAATCCTCACAGAAAAACAAGTAGCACTTTTTCTCAACAAAATACCGTATTCCACCGCTTTCGTGGACTATAGAAGTTTTGTCAAGAACATTAAATGATAAGATTGTCTTTGGAATGTGCACTCACTTGGTGCTAGTGATTTGCATGGATATGTGTCATTTTTCTCAGATGGGTTGCTGCTGCATATTCAGTCATAGCAGAATTGAAGAACCAAAAGGGAAAGATGCTTCAGTTTTAGTCTAACCATACACATTACAGTACAGGTTGAGATTTGGTGGGTAATACAATTCGTTAGTGCACTACCAGCTCCATCTTCCACAAGCACCAATTTTGAGTAAGTGAACAACAAAAGTACGACAATTCTTAGCTAAAAAGCATGGATACAGAGACACGGACATGATAGACACAAAGGATACATATGCGAGGACATGGGATACTACATTTTGCAAAACAACCATTCGTGGAATAAAACGTGGCATGTAATACAAATTTGAAGACACAAAATTAATGAGAAACTTAGAAGAGATCTGAATATTGCCCCATTTGTAGTCTCCCTTTTCAATTGCTCAATGATCAGAATATCGCCGAGGCCCATGTCAATGCTGACATGAAAAATACACCAAAATTAGCCTAGTATTAGAGACCGAAGAAGTTTGCTAACATTTGAAACTTGAAATAAGCTTAAGAACAAAAATAAACATAGTCTACCATGGGAAACTTGAATTCTAACATTTTTTTGTGACAAATAGTATTTTTTTCGGCTTAGTTTTAACACCACAAGTGTCAAATGGTTTGGCTGAAACTATACAAAATGTTTTGTTCTCTACTATAGACAAATTCATCTTATATCCATGTTTTTCATGTTGAACACATGTCAAATTAAGCAAATACTTGAATGGATCCCTTGTAGAACCCATTTCTTTAATCAACTCTGTATCAGGAAAGTCATTGTTATATGGGCCATATGAAAATAAATATTCTGTAGTGCTACTTTGGATAACCTGGTGCACGACTAAAGAACTCTACCCAATCGCTTCAAGAAATGAACATCAACCCTGATGCTCTACTCAATCGCTTCACGAAATTAACATCGACCACGATGCTGTGCATCGTGGAGGCTCCTAGTAGCTCCACCCCTGGTTATGATCAAGAATCTCACCAAAATATGCAAGTGCCACTTATCCAAAGATTGATGGTTGCGTTTGATACCGGCTTCTTCTACTTGCTAACCAAGAACTCAATAAAATTCAGTTTAGGCTTGTCACCGCAAAGCATCAAATTTAATTAGCATGGGTGAAGAACAATCGACAACACATGTCATCTAAATAGAAAATACAAGTTAACAATGCACAACAGTTTAAATTTGAATTAAGTAATTTGCTACAGATCAAATCCATATGCACCACAAACTTGTCCAATGCATCATCCAGATTATTAATGAAACTAAATCATATACTCCTCTACATGGCTCCTGATAGGCATATCTATTAGACTCATAGCTCAGAACAACCTCAGCACAACAAGAAAATCTTTGCATGTTCGAACAATAAAACAAGGTTCTAAAAGCATACATGTAAAGACCAGGGCATACCGTAAAGACCGAGCACGAAGGGAGAACAGAGCTCGATGGCAGCCTCTATCGCTTGTCTGAGGCTGCCGCTGCTGCTCGCTTGTCGGGTAGCACGTAACACTAAGGTATCAAGGGGCTGTTTGGATTGCAGCCCCTACCGCTGCAAACCAAAATTGGTCATTGAGCACAGCTTCCCGCTTGGATGGGAACCAATATTTTGGTGTGCCTAGCCCACTCCCCGCTTTCCCGGGGCCAGCTCGATTGCCAAAAAGTTGGCAAGTCTGGGGTGGCTAAATCTCAAGGCCAATAAATTGGCTAGCCAACGATTGGCAAGGCTCACACTGTGCAAAACCAAACAGACCCCAAATCTTTGAATGGTGGATGTGGCCTTGATGGCGTCAGCCGTACGCAGTGGGAAGGCGAAAGCGGGGACGATATCGTTCTTTGGGGATTGGGATGTTCGGCAAGAGACCGGATGGGGGCGCGTGGTTGGGGAATGGGATGGCGGCGTCGAGATGGGGCGGCGTCGTGTTTGGTGGGGAATGGATTCTATGGCGTCGATGTGTGGATGGGTGGCCCTGCTGGTTGGAGGCAGCGGGTGTGGGGCACCGTTCCAATGGGGATTGGGTGGCTGCGTGAGTACGGGATGCAGGGCGGCTATTACTGGGTTGAGGCATCATGGGGGCCGGGGTCCCGGGGAGACGTGGGTGAGGAAGAGGATGGGGGTGGCGGGCGGAAGGGGCGGTGAGGGTGAGTCGGCGACAATGCTGCTAGGGTTAGCGGCAGCGATGTCGATTCTAGTGTGGCGGATGAGGAAGAGCGATTGAGGGAGCAGTGTGGATAAGGAAGGAAATTAGGCCCGTGCATGGCCGCATGTGGGCTTCCAAAGTGGCTTCTAATTTTTTCTCCAGCGTGCTGCCACGACGCTTTTGGGCCCCAATTTTTTCGCGTCCCCGCCAACATGGTTAACGCGTAACATTTGCCCGCATTTGGATTTCGTGGCAATTGGCAGGACCTTGAAGATGCCGGCAGATGGCCTGCCCTTCTAGCTTTACTATCCCCGCAGATTGCATGACCTATACACTTTGCTCGGCACATAAATCTTTCCCAGTTAATTGACCCAATTTGATCTTTCCCGCAATTGATTGCCTCAAACTTTTGCCATGGTGTAGTGAATGAAGATATACTACTTCCTTACAACTTCCAAAGTGGAGTCACACCGTTTTGTACTACAAATTCTCTATTTTTGCCTACTAGCTAGCTACATGTTTTTGCTTACATATGCCCGCTTAATTAAGACATGCAAACGTGTGTGCATGCAGATTTCATCGGGTCTTGTGTATCATTAAAGTTGACGCCTTAACAGTTGAACATCTTGGACTCACTACTCAAAGAAAAACTGACTATAACATCTTGTTTGGGATAGTCAATAGGTAATTTCAATCATTATTAACTATATATCTCGGCCTATTTAGTTCGTCATTTCATGATATGAACTATTTAATAACCTTTATTCATTTTCTTTGTCGGCAGGGCTTGGGCAAGGTTCATCGGCGTCACCAAGGCTAATGGAAAAAAGCTTAAATGGTTTCGGACCCTAGGTAAGTAATTAAGTAGTACTAGCTAGCTAGCTAGCTGCCATCTCTTTAATTATCATGCTTGATTAATTATTATCTGATCAAATTCTATTCTCGTAAAGGCCTCAAGCAAAGCGCAGGGACTGATCTGTGTGCATTCTGCTTATGTAGAGAACATTCGCATGATGGCGTCCTAAAGGAAGCAGATCTCAAAGATGTGAATGGGTACGCTTGTCGTAACACTATTCACAATTTTTACACCATTATCGATATCTAGTCACACAACTAATACACATGCATATTGATCTCCTTCTTAACAGTTCAAAGAGGTGCGGAGAAGCTCCTAGAAACGAGCGTCAGAGAAGCACTTCAAGAGGAAATAGCGGGATTTTTGCTCGACCAGGTCATAAATCCGAAGGGAGAATACTATTACCCGCTACCGCCCCCATGAAAAACCACTTCAATTGTCATTGTGCTCAAGGCACCAATTAGGCTAATGCCACTTGCGCTCAAGGCAACATGCATATGTAGGAGAAATTGTATATAGCTATACATGTGTGTATGTGTGAATTAATTAATATGGTGGTTTGTGAGACATTGATGATATATATATGCATGATTGGTTCTACTTAGAAATTCTATATATGCATAACGTGTACAATGTGTAGTATCGTAAAATACCAAGAAACGAAAAAGAATTAAAATGGAAACATAAAATTAAATGAAAAAGAAATCATAAAACTAAAAACCCCCAAACCTTATAGTACCGTTGGTCTTACCAACCGGTACTAAAGGGATCCAGCCCCTCGAGCTGGCTCGTGTTATTTGGTTGCTGTTTTAGCACCGGGGTTCGAACTTTCTAACCCAGATTAAAGGGGGCTTTAGTGCTCGACACTTTAGTGCTTAAGGTTATGGAACCAAAGACTAAATGGCCTTACAAACCGGTGCTATTGCCCGGTACTGCACTAGTGTGAGAAGTACATCGATGTTTATGAGGTGCAACCGGACATCTGGGTTCTAATTGCTACTCTTCATTTTACGGCCGCCGCGGCTCGGTGGCTACAGATGCACAAGGCCAGAGGCACGCCCATGTCCTCGGAGGAGTTGTGCACAACACCGTGGTAAGTTTGGGCTTGAGCAAAGATTGCACATCTCCGCTGGGGCCTCGCCAGACCCCGATTCTATGCCACACCGATCTAGCACGTAACACCTCATATCACTTTGCGGCCTCACGACGGTATTCTAATCGGTGTCGCTTTACCATGCCCGGGACTGCTTTGTGCCTTTTGGCACACGATATGATAGCGTCGCTAGCATCCATATGGACAAAGAACCCGGCTGACATGGCTAGCCGTGAACCCAAAGTGGCACTAACTTACAGGGACATGCATACATGACTCCAAAGAACGAACGTGTCGGCCATCAGCGAAAGTGAATCCGCTGTAGTAACTGGGTTAGCAGGACTCCGCAAACCGGGCTGTAGCAGGCAGTTATCAGGACTCCGTAGACACCGGGTGACATTTCAAGGAGACGTATAGAACGAAGAAGGACACATGCCGGCCAACCTAAGTGATCCGGAGCAGTAGCAAGCTACGAGGGCTCAGTGGAAGCACTAGGAGACATTTCCCGGTAAGAGAGGCTACTAAGGATAAACAACTAGATAGTCAGATCCCACACATAGCAATACACATTACACGTACGTATAACATGCAAGTATGTGCTGTACAACATGGCATCACAAAGATAACTCAACAACTCATATAGATAAAGGCTCAAGAGCCATCATAGCATTATTACAAACAGAGGTCACATGACCCAACATTCGTGAGCAGACAAGCAACAAGCGGAAGTATTACATGTCCGGAGTACAGACATCTACAAATGAAAAAGGCTGAAGAGCCTGACTAACTACAACATCCGATCAAGATCGTAGCTGAGGTACAAGCTACTCGTCGAAGCCCACGGGAACACTAGTAAGACCGAGGTCTCCGCTGCAAAACATAAATAAAGCAACGTGAGTACAAAGGTACTCAGCAAGACTTACATCAGATCCTATTATACATGCATTAGTATCAAGAAGGTAATGTGGGGTTTAGTTGCAGCAAGCCAGCTTTGACTCAAGGGCATATCCTGCTGTCGCGACTACAAGAACTTCTTTGAGGTGATATGCACACGAGTCCACTAATCACCACACAATACACTACTATGGATCCATCCCCGTCTCCCTACGAGAAGGCCATCCATAGCACTCACACTTGTTTTGAGCATTTTAGAGTATCCACTTCAAGTTGTCTATGTACCACGTAAGCATCCAAGAAGTCCATAATCGTGGACCCGGCTACTCGAATAGATCATGTTAACCCTGCAGGGGTGTAATTCTTCACACACGCTCTCGCCACTTACCGCCATGTACACGTCATGTAACTCGGCAACCTTCAAGCGGAAGCCTAGCGAGGGTGTTGGCCACGACCTGGCTAACCACACAAGATCCGGCCGGGGTGTCGCTCACGGCCCCAAACGATGTGTGCAGGGTTCCCCAGCCCACCATCCGGGTGCCACTCGGTACACCAGGCCACGTGGTGTTTAGTTCTGTCCCTAAGCCCACTTCGCCGGGTGCCACTTGGTAGAAAAAATAGCACTACCTACAAAACACCAGTAAACTAGTTGCAACTCCCGGACAGAGATCAAGTTGGTTAATAAGTCGAGAGGGCTTGAGCGCCTTGAGCCCATTGTGTGGTAGTATCGAGTCATTGGACAACATACATAGAACTCAAGTGGTTAAGACGGTTCCAAAGGAGACAACCCACCATGTACTCCTACATGGCCTCTCACCGCTACCTTTACCAAATCGTATTCACACACTTCACTCTCAAAGATCGTAACATATCGTAACACCCAATTCATTCCCAATGAATCGCACTGACACACTCTAAGCAATAGCAGGCAAGGTATGGTAGGAACACAACAATGGCTTCAAGCAACTCCTACACATGCTAGTGGGTTTCAACTATTTATCGTGGCAAATGACAGGTCATGCAAAGGAATGGGTTCAACTACCGCAGACAAAGTAAAGCGTATGAATCGTTGTTGTCCTAATGCAATAACCGAGAGCGTAAGCGAGAGAGTAGGATTGTATCGGAATGAACAAGGGGTTTGCTTGCCCGGTAGATCAACAGTGGGGCACCGCTTCCTCCGGGACAGTACTCGGATCGGTCTCCGGAGCAGGACCTATCGAGAAGGAACGGTGTTGACAATCAGTACACAAGCATATGCAACAATATGATGCATGAACATGGCATGAAGATGTGATGTTGTTTGAGCTAATGCAACTAGCATTCATTAGGTTGAAGTCCACTTAAACCAATAATTCAAATGCATTTCCAAATTAAGCTCTTTATGAATGCCATTTTAGTGTTTCACTTATACAGCAGGTATAAGTTAGTTTTTTCATGCATTAAACTAGTACATATGGATAGATTGAATTTTTCTGATAATTTTCATATATAACTTATTTCAACTGAGCTACTTGAATTTCTATGATTTTTTGAAGTTTAAATCATTCTCGGAATTTCCTGATTTATTTTAAATCCAGAAAAGAATAACTGCGTCAGCATTACACGCGAGTCAACCGTGGCTGACCCGGTCAAACCTGACGTGTGGGGTCCACGCGTCAGTGACATGGGGTTAAACATGGTTAGTTTAACCCAAATTAAAAGATTAGGGGCGCCTGGGCCCACTGTCAGTGTCAGGGATTAGTTAAATGGTGATTAGCCTTAAGCTAATCACCTGGCAGGCCGGGCCCGCACGTCAGACGGCTAGGGTCAGCCGGCGGTGACCTCTGGTTGCGGCAGCGTCACAAGCATGTGCCACGGGCGGCGGCTTAAGGGCACCGGGCGTAGCTCGGCTCGCCCGCATCTGTGGGGAGCAGACGGAGGTCATGGGCGGCGGAGCTCGCCGGAGCGGAGCTCGTGGCGGCGGCCGGAGCTCGGGCTCGAGCGGCTGCGGGGCTACAGAGCGCGGGGAGGCAGGGGAGAAGGGGGAACCGATGCAGGAGATCACGGCGGATTCGGGAGCGTCGTCGGAGAGCTCGGGGAAGGGTTGGTGCAGCCGGAACGACGCCGGCGATCTCGGGCGACCGGAGGATTGCGTGGCTCGGCGGAGGGCTTCAGAGCGAGGAGGCGGAGCTTCTGGGCGTGCCGGAGAGGCGAAGGGGAGGCGGTGGCTGCGGCAATAGCCGAAGCGGACGACGGTACTGCGATCGCCGTGCAAAGTAGAGAGAGCGAGGGGGAAGAGGGAATGGGCACGGGAGAGAGCGAGAGAGGCTTGGGGGGGTGTGTGGCGACGTCCGGGCGTTCCAGGCGACGAGAGGGAGAAGCAGGAGGTGGCGGGGAGACGTGGCTTGGTCTGGACGCTGGCACGCTGAAGGCCACAAGCTGCGTTTCCCTCGTTCTTCTGGTTGCCGCCAGAGGACTTACGGTTGGCATGGTTAGCCAAGGCAAGACCACTGGCCGGCTGAGGCGCCAGATGGTCAGAGGCAAGCTCCAGGTAAGCTTTTTCTTTTTTTGTTTCTTTTTTTATTTTCTGACATTTGTTTGGTTTAATAAAATACTAAACCATTTTATTTTCTTATGCCAATTTTTGTAGGGGCTAGTGGCATTATTCCAGAGCTCCTCAATAACTGGCATAATTTTTGGACATATATTATATATATAAGTATATATCCAAAGCAATTAATTATTGATTAATTCCAAATGCCCAAAAATAAATACTTATGAGCTCCTAAAATATTGGTTTGATTTTTATCTCTGTCCAATATTTTCAGAGAGCAACATGAGCATTTTCTTGGACCCTTTTTGGAGCAATTTTTATTTGGGTCATTTCCGTAAATGATTCCGAGGGTTTCACAAATCCCCAATTCTAATTTAAATGGAATTTAAACATGATGCACACATGACTAGCTAGTCTAGGGTCATACCAAAACTAGGATGTGACAACTCGCCTCATTTCTGAAGGCTGAATCTCGCCCCGAGATTCGTGGGTCGACGGAAAGAAAGTGGGGTACTCCAACCAAAGACGATCTTCTCGGCTCCCAAGTAGCTTCTCTCTCGGAATGATGAGACCGCTGAACCTTGAGAAACTTGATGTCTGACGCCGAAAGGACACGCCCGCTATATCAAGAATGTGAACAGGGTACTCTCGATATGTGAGGTTATCTTGGAGATCAAGCGTCGCGTGGTCCACTCATGGATAGGATCCGAGAAGCAACGAAAGTTGAGAGACGTGGAAGACATTATGCACTCGGAAAGATGTGGGGGTAGTTCCAACCGGTAGGCAACCTCTCCTCGCTTAGCGAGAATGCTAAAAGGACCAATGTAACGAGGAGCCAACTTGCCCTTGATACCAAAACGATGGGTATCCTTTAGAGGAGTAAATCAAGGTAAGCCTTATCGCCAACTTCATAAGCCACTTCCTTATGACGAGCCGGGGTCATAATCGGCTCTTTTGACGAGATTGGGCTGTTTTAAATTCTCATTTAATGATGCGAACTTGCTCTTCTCGCCTCCGGATCATGTCCGTCCAAAGAATTGTCTTTCACCGTTTCTCGACTACCGGCAAAGGTGTTCGACATCTTCGGCCCATATAGAGAATCTCAAAAGGAGCTTTCTTGAGACTGGATTGATAGCTATTGTTATAAGCAAACTCGCAAAAGGAAGACATTTCTCCCAATCCATACCGAATGAGATAACACAAGCTCTAAGCATGTCTTTGAGAATTTGTCGACCCTTTCCCACCGACCACCGATCGAGGGTGGAAAAGCGGCATCAAGGAAAGATGGGTTCCCATGGCAGTTTGGAAACTTTCCTAAATGAGAAGTGAAAAGACTACCACGCTCGAATTGATCTCTAGTGGAACACCATGAAGTGATACTATTCGAGAAATATATAAGTCACGAGCTGACTAGCAAAGGATACTCTCTAACAGGTAGGAAGTGTGCCACTTTGGAAATACGATCAACGACTACTTAAGATAGCATTATTCCCTCTCTTGGTCCCGGGAAAGCCGGTGATGAAGTCCATACCAACTTTATCCCATTTCCATTCGTGAATAGCTAAAGGTCAAGGTGCCAGCAGGCCCTTTGATGCTCGCTTTTTAACACGGTAATTTACAAACGTCACAATTAGCAACGGTCGGCGATTTCTCTTCATCCTAGTCCACCGTAACCTCCGGCGAGGGTCCCGATACATCTTAGTACTACCGGGATGAATTGTGAGAGGAGATTCATGCGCCTCCTTAAGGATCGCTTGTCGTAAGATGCCGCTTCTGGGAACCACCAAGCGATTCTCAAAGAAAACAACACCACGATCATCCATAGAGAAACATCCACCTACTCCCTTCTTAATGTTTCTCTTGATCCAAGAAATTCTATGTCTTGCTTTTGAGCAGCGGCTAATCCGATCTTCAAGATCAGGTTTCGCAACCAAGGTAGAAAGGAATCCGTGAGGAGCAATGTGAAGGTTAAGCTTACAAAATTCCTCATGGAGAAGTGGTTGGCCTTGCTGCAACATGAGATTGTTGCAATAAGATTTAGGGCTTAGCGCATCAGCCATGACATTGGCTTTGCCTGGAGTGTAAGTAATCCCTAGATCATAATCTGAGATCACCTCCAACCAACGTCTTTGCCTAAGGTTCAACTCTGGTTGGGTGAAGATATACTTGAGACTCTGGTGATCGGTGTAGATCTCGCAACGCTTACTAAGAAGGTAATGTCGCCAGTGTCTTGAGTGCATAGACTACGGCTGCAAGCTCTAGATCATGTGTAGGATAATTCTCCTCATGTGGATGCAACTCGTCGAGATGCATAGGCAATCACATGACGATCCTGCATAAGAATGCAACCTAGTCCATGCCGTGAGGCGTCACAATAGATAACAAAGTCCTTAGTGAAACCGTGGCACATGTATGGGAGCGAAGTGAGGCGCCTTTTCAGTTCAAAACAGTACTCACACTTATGGGGACCACTCAAAATTTTTATCTTTCTTGACAAGTTCCGTGAGAGGTTTAGCTACTTTGGGAGAAGTTTTCAACAAAAGCGGCAACAATAGCTGGCTAGACCAAGGAAAATCCTAACTTGTTTAACGGTTTTGTGAAGTCCAATCAAGAACGGCCTTAACTATCTCGGGATTGACAAAGCAATACCCTTACCGTAGATTACGCGGCCTCAGGTAGGTCACCGCAACCAAAATTCACACTTGGAGAAGTTGGCATAAAGGCGATGCTCTCTGAGTTTTTCTAACACAAGTCTAAGATGTTCGGCATGCTCTTCCTCGTTCTTCGAGTAAATAAGAATATCATCAAGGTAAACCAGGACGAACTTATCTAAGTACTCCATGAAAATCGAGTTCATCAAGTGGGGGAAAGTGGCTGGGGCGTTGGTTAGACCAAAGGACATGACGGTGTACTGCAGACCGCCATAACGAAAGTGATAAAAGCCGCTTTAGGAATGTCCCTGCTTCGATCTTTGATTTGGTGGTAACCTAACCTCAAATCCATCTTGGAGAAGATCGAGGACCCAGCGAGCTGATCATACAGTGTCGTTGATCCCGGGAGCGGATATTTGTTCTTTTATCGTGACCAAATTAACGGACGATAATCTACAACCATCCGGTCCGCACTCATCCTTCTTCTGACGAAGAGGACGGGCAAGCCTGTGGAGAAGAACTAGGACGGATGAAACCCTTTTGCAAGGACTCGCTGGGTTGTTTCTAAGCCTCGGTTAGTTCTAAGGGTGCCATCTTGTAAGGTCTCCTAGAGATTGGAGCAGTTCTCGGATAAGATCTATGATTTAACTCTACATCTCTCGCTGTGGAACACCGCGCTTCCTCTCGAAAGACATCCGGAAAGTCACGGACTACCGGATATCTTCAAGGTCCGGAAGAGGGTCAGATTAAGAGAATAGAGTTGACGCTTTGCAACTCTAGTGGAGACAAAGTGACTATCTTGCCGTGATGGGTGTGTGTTTCTAAGCCAGATCCGTGTAACAATCAATCTTGGTGATGATGGGCTGTCATCCACCCATACCCAAGATGACGTTAATATCCGAGGACTTGAGGGCTACAAGTGATGCAAGGAATACAAGTCTATCAACAAGGATTTCATTACCATGGCTTATTCTCGTGGTTTGCCATTCTAGACCTCGGGTTTGGATTTCAAGCGGAGTTGGCATATCACAAAATGACATGTCGTGGCAAACGAGCATAACCTTCGTAAATGAAAGAATGAGATGCTCTAGTATCGAATGTAACCGATGCCGGATGACAATTGACAAGGAGTGTACCAAGAACGACATCCGGATCATCATGAGCGTTTTTAGTCGAGACGTGATGCACACGCCCACGCTCAAGGGGGGCTGACTTGGCAATCGATCGCCTTGCTTGATGGCTTAACACAGCCAACAGTCTTTCTCGGCCGGGGTGGAGCATTATTAGTCCGAGAGCAGCCACGCATAGTGTCCCGGGCTTCCCGCATGTGAAGCAAGTCCCCTGTTGGATGTGGACCAAGACCGACAAGCGGTCTACCAAGAGGCTCGGTGGAGCATATCATTGAACTGGGTGAGGTGCCACATAAGATGGCCTCGGTGAAAATCCGGATGGAAGAGCAGAGTTCGGAATCCAAATTCGACGCTTCTGAGAACTAGAACCGGAGGAAGATCCCAAATCACGGGTGTGCTTACGAGACTCCTTGTAAGTGAGCTGGGCTGTCTCGTGCATTGATGGCTTTGTTCACAAGAGCTTGGAATGTATCACAATGATGTAGGTGGAGATCACGACGCAACTTTGGGGTTGAGACCCTTCCAAACCTAGCTCGCTTCTTGGCGTCATGGACACTTCTTCCGGGCATAGCGGGCGTAGGTTCTCAAACTCTCTCTACCGTAAGCATCAACAGCTATCTTACCGGGTGAAACTACGTAACTCTTTCTCTCTGCGATCGATGAGGGCTTCAGGATGTGATGCTCATGAAAAGCCTCAATGAAATCCTCAAGGTAGGAATCTGGCCAGCCGGAAGCATAGCTCTCATAGTTCTACCACCAAAGACTAGCAGACCTTCTAGGTGGTATGTGGCATAGGTGACCTTGTCATCTTCAAATGGGCCACGTCATGGAACGCAACTTATGAGTGATGCTACGGAGCCGCCATCCGCATCGAAAGTGGCTCAATAGAATGATGAAAGGTGGTGGGTGCAAGCGTTTAATGAAGCCGCGAATGGTCATGCACTTTGAACTGATGCGCGGTGTTCTCCTCGATACGCGCTAACAAGCGGTTAGACTCACGCTTGTTTCTTCCATCTCTAACATGAACTCTCGGCCAACGGAAGGTTGATCGAGGATCCTCATCCCTACCATCTCCGTGGGTTCGGCTACGAGCAATGTAACTTCGCTTCACTGATGACATCCTGAGAAACGAAACCAAGGACGGATCAGCATCAACTATCGACTGTAGAATGTAGGACAAGGAAATTAGTATCTCTCGAACTCCTAGGGCAATTCCGGCAGCATAACGACAGTAAAATGCTCAGAATGAGACATCCTGCCAACAATGGGGTAGTGCAACAACTCAACATCACCACTCAAGGTTCTGGGATAGTACTAAACAGACTACACCGGAAGTACTCGAAACTGGGGTATGACTCTGATCAACCAATCCTATGGGACTACGGAGTAGTAACACGTGATCCTGATAGACGAAAGAGAAGACTAGTTCCTTAACCCCGCAGGAAAGGTAGGATGACTCAGATCAGAAGGCCATGAGGTAAAGGAGTAAAAAGAGCCTTACGTTCCTTCCCACAATCAATTCCCTTACATAACTAAAGAATTTCTGGAATCAACTTCAACCAGTTTGGCTTGGTAATCCTATAGGCAAATAAAGCTCGATACCAAAGTCGCCAGACCCCGATTCTATGCCACACCGATCTAGCACGTAACACCTCATATCACTTTGCGGCCTCACACACGGTATTCTACCGGGTGTCGCTTACCATGCCCGGGACCGCTTATGCCTTTTGGCACACGATATGATAGTGTCGGTAGCATCCATATGACAAAGAACCTGGCCGACATGGCTAGCCGTGAACCCAAAGTGGCACTAACTTACTGTGGATAGGCATACATGACTCAAAGAACGAACGTGTCGGTTGGCCATCACGAAAGTGAACTGGGTCAGAGCAACAAGAAGGTGACTCCTGTGAAACCGGGCTGTAGCAGTTAACAGGACTCTCAGAGACACCGCGTGACATTTCTCAAGGGGATGTATACATGAACGAAGAAGGACACATGCCGCCAACCTAAGTGATCCGGAGCAAGAGTAAGCTACGCAGGGCTCAAAGTGAAGCACTAGGAGACATTTCCGTAAGAGAGGCTACTAAGGATAAACAACTAGATAGTCAGATCCCACACATAGCAATACACATTACACGTACGTATAACATGCAAGTATGTGATGTACAACATGGCATCATAGCATAACTCAACAACTCATATAGATAAAGGCTCAGAAGAGCCATCATAGCATTATTACAAACAGAGGTCACATGATCCAACATTCAGAGCAGACAAGCAACAAGCGGAAGCATTACATGTCTGAGTATAGACATCAACAAATGAAAAAGGCTAAAGAGCCTGACTAACTACAACATCCGATCAAGATCGTAGCTGAGGTACAAGCTACTTGTCGAAGCCCACGGGAACACTAGTAAGACCGAGGTCTCCGCTGCAAAAACATAAATAAAGCAACGTGAGTACAAAGGTACTCAGCAAGTCTTACATCAGATCCTATTATACATGCATTAGTATCAAGAAGGTAATGTGGGGTTTAGTTGCAGCAAGCCGCCTTTGACTCATGGCAATCCTGTTCTACGACAACAAGAACTTCTTTTGAGGTGATATGGCGACACGAGTCCACTAATCACCACACAATACACTACTATGGATCCATCCCCTGCCTCCCTACGAGAAGGCCATCCATAGCACTCACACTTGTCTTGAGCATTTTAGAGTATCCACTTCAAGTTGTCTATGTACCACGAAGCATCCAAGAAGTCCATAACCAAGGACCCGCTATTCGAATAGATCATGTTAACCCCAAGTAGGGGTGTACTTCTTCACACACGCCTCGCCACTTACCGCCATGTACACGCCATGTAACTCGGCAACCTTCAAGCGGAAGCCTGGCGAGGGTGTCGGCCACGACCTGACTAACCACACAAGACTCTAGTCCAGGTTTATCGCCTATTCGGGTTCCATCCGCAAGGAGATCCGGCCGGGTGTCGCCACGGCCCCAAACGATGTGTGCAGGGTTCCCCTGCACCACCATCCGGTTCCACTCGCACACTAGGCCACGTGGTGCCTAGTCTGTCCCAAGCCCATTCTCGCCGGGTGCCACTTGGTAGAAAAATAGCACTACCTACAAACACCGTAAACTAGTTGCAACTCCCCGGATGTAGATCAAGTTGGTTAATAAGTCGAGAGGGCTTGGAGCGCCTGAGCCCAACAATGTGTGGTAGTATCGAGTCATTGTACAACATACATAAAACTCAAAGGTTAAGGACGGTTGCCCAAGTGAGACAACCCACCATGTACTCCTACATGGCCTCTCACCACTACCTTTTACCAAATCGTGTTCACACACTTCACTCTCAAAGATCGTAACATATCGTAACACTCCAATTCATTCCCAATGAATCAGACCTGACACACTCTAAGCAATAGCAGGCATGGCATGGTAGGAACACAGCAATGGCTTCAATCAACTCCTACACATGCTAGTGGGTTTCAACTATATATCAGGGCAATGACAGTCATGCAAAGGAATGGGTTCAACTACCGCAGACAAAGTAGCGTATGAATCGTTGTTGTCCTAATGCAATAATCGAGAGCAGGGAGCAAGAGAGTAGGATTGTATCGGAATGAACAAGGGGTTTGCTTGCCCGGTAGATCAACAGGGGCACCGCTCCTCCGACAGTACTCCGGATCGTCCTCCTCGGAAAGCAGGACCTATCGAGAAGGAACGGTGTCGACAATCAATACACAAGCATATGCAACTATATTATGCATGAACATGTCATGAAGATGTGATGTTGTTTGAGCTAATGCAACTAGCATTCATTAGGTTGAAGTCCATTTGAACCAAGAATTCAAATGCAACTCCAAATTAAGCTCTTTATAAATGCCATTTTAGTGTTTCACTTATACAGCAGGTATAAGTTAGTTTGTCATGCATGAATCTAGTACAGATGGATAGAATGAATTTTTCTGATAATTTTTCATATATAACTTATTTCAATCTGAGCTACGGTTGAATTTCTATGATTTTTTGAAGTTTAAATCATTCTCTGGAATTTCCTGATTTATTTTAAATCCAGAAAAGAATAACTGCGTCAGCATTACACGCGAGTCAACCGTGGCTGACCCGGTCAAACCTGACGTGTGGGGTCCACGCGTCAGTGACATGGGGTTAAACATGGTTAGTTTAAACAAATAAAAGATTAGGGCGCTCGGGCCCACCGGCTGCCGCTGTGGATTAGTTAAACGGTGATTAGCCTGTTAATCACCGGGCAGGCCGGGCCCGCACGCCAGTGCCGGGCTTAGGGTCGCCGGCGGCGACCGACGCGGGCGGGCGCCCGCTACATGTGCCACGGGGCGGCGGTTAAGGGCACCGGGCGTAGTTCGGCTCGTCTGCGATCTGTGGGAGCAGACGGGAGGCTGCGGGGGCGGCGGAGCTCGCCGGAGCGGAGCTCGCGGCGGAGGCCGGAGCTCGGGCTCGAGCGGTTGCGGGGCTAAAGAGCGCGGGGAGGCAGGGGAGAAGGCGGAACCGATGCAGGAGCTCACGGTGGATTCGGGAGCGTCGTCGGAGAGCTCGGGGAAGGGTTGGTGCAGCCGAACGGGCGCCGGGCGATCTCGGGCGCATCGGAGGTGAAGAAGACGGCGGTGACGGCTCCACGGGGCGCTCCGGATTGCTTGGCTCGGCGGAGGGCGTCAGAGCGAGAAGGCGGAGCTTCTGGGCGTGCCGGAGAGGTGAGGGGTAGGCGGTGGCTGCGGCAACAGCGAGCGGCGGCGACGGTGGTGTTCGGCCGTGCGCGAGAGAGAGCGAGGGGAAGAGGGAATGGGCACGGGAGAGAGTGAGAGAGGCTTGGGGGGTGCGTGGCGACGTCCGGGCGTTCGAGGCGGCGAGACAGAGAAGCAGGAGGTGGCGGGGAGACGTGGCCACGGCCGGACGCTGCGGGTGGGCGCCAGGCCGGGCGCTGCCTCGTTCTTTCTCGCTGCCGCCAGAGGACGACGGTTGGCGGGGCCAGGCAATACACACTGGGCCGCATTGAGGCGCTTAAATGGCTGTAGGCAAGCGCCAGGTAAGCTTTTTCTGTTTTTGTTTCTTTTCTTGTTTTCTGACATTTGTTTGGTTTAATAAAATACTAAACCATTTTATTTTCTTATGCCAATTTTTGAAGGGGCTAGTGGCATTATTCCAGAGCTCCTCAATAACTGGCATAATTTTTGGACATATATTATATATATATAAGTATATATCCAAAGCAATTAATTATTGGATTAATTCCAAATGCCCAAAATAAATACTTATGAGCTCCTAAAAATATTGGTTTGATTTTTTATCTCTGTCCAATATTTTCAGAGAGAGCACAATATGAGCATTTTCTTGGACCCTTTTGGAGCAATTTCTTTTATTTGGGTCATTTCTAGAAATGATTCTGAGGGTTTCAGAAATCCCTAATTCAAATTTAAATGGAATTTAAACATGATGCACACATGACTAGCTAGTCTAGGTCATACTAGAACTAGGGATGTGACAACGCACACTTAGACAAACTGGGACAGTAGGAGAGTATATGACATGTCAAGAGTTGATGCATCGCCTATTAGCGCACAATTCCATCCTACAATCCAAAGGTTTTTTGCCACACAATTTTTAGAAGGATTGAAGCATGAAATTTGTGTGGGTGTTGTGTTAGATCAACCAAAAGACTTGGACTCAAGGCTTTTCCTTGGCTTCCATGCAGGAGGAGCTCGAAGCACCGCCACGGTGGGAGTATGCAGACACAAGAGGCACCACTCAGCTCGAAAGCACCGCCGCTGGTCATTCCTACCAAAGAGGGTGTTCCACCGTGCGCACTCCATTCAAAGGCCACCTGCGGCTGCAGAGGAAGAGGGCAAGAGGCTGCTCATCCTCAAGATCGAGGGGTGCGCAGCGACGACCGGGTCGCCGTTTCGAATTACCAACGAGCACTCATGTCAGGCTTCAAATGTGGGGAAAGATGGGGGCCAAGAATCAATGTGCCCCCATCGCACAACTCCACGTTGTCGAAGAGCTACTCCAAGCAGAATACCCAATACAACAACAGCCGGACGATGATGATCAAGAAGAGGTGTTGATGTCTATCTCCAAGCTCGCTACAACAGGGCAAATGACACCTTGTACAGTACGATTGTTAGGAAGAATTGAGGGCGTGGAAGTGCTGATTCTGGTCGACTCCGGCAGCTCTCACAATTTCATTAGCGAGCAAAGTGTGTCAAGGATGCATGTCAAGGTTCAGCCATCGAGCTTCCGCATCGTGAAGATAGTCGACAAAGGCACCTTTATCTTGCACCGCATACCATGCACATGATGCAGTGGAGGACACAATGACAAGTGTTTCACCGATTTGTGAGTGTGCCGCCTTTGGGGTGCTACGACATGATCATCGTAATGGATTGGCTGGAACAAAGGCGGACCCAAGTGGGTGGATTGGACAAATAAAACGCCCGGTTCAACCACAATGGCAAGGAAGTGTCACTATCAGGATCCATCGCTGATCGCAGCCGGTTCCAGAGGTGTCACCACTCAGCTTTCAAAGCAATGGAGGCGGAAGGACATTCTCCATTTTAGGTCTTGTGTGCCATCGCACTGCAGGAGAAGGACAAGGTGACGCTACCACAGAGGTTCAGCAAAGGTTAGATGAATTCCAAGTGGTTTTTACGAAACCAATGTAACTTCCCAAACATAGAGCATGGGATCATTCCATCACACTATTGCTGTGCACCAAGCCGCTAACATCGACCACATCGACACGCCTTGAATCGAAGACAGAGATAGAGAATCAAGTCAAGGAAATGCTCAAGGCTGGACTAATCACCCGCAGTATCAATCCTTTCTTGTCACCGGTGCTATTAGTCAAGAAGAAAGATGTGACATGTCGATTTTAAATGGATATCAAACACTTGAATGCAATCACAGTCAAGAACACATACCCCTTGCCAATCATCGACGAGTTGCTCGATGAACTAGCAGGTTCCAAATGGTTCTCCAAGCTGGACCTTCGCTACCGGGCTATCATCGTGATCGCACTTGGGCCCAAGGATCTAAGGGAAGACAACTTTCAAAACTCACCAGTAAGCACTTTCAGCTTTCGGGTCCTTCAATATGGTGTGATAGGAGGGCTAGCAACATTTCAGGGAGGCATGAACACAGTATTGGGGCCATTGCTTCATCACGGGGTCCTTTGTTTCTTGGATGATATCCTAGTCCACACAGCTACTTTCTCCGCTCATATCCAGTTCTGCGATCCAACGACCTGCGAGCAAAGCTCTCCAACTGTACATTTGCTCAAAATACCATCTCCTATCTTGGGCATCGATCAAGGTGAAGGTGTCTCAACGCTGCCAGATAAAGTTAAGGACGTGGCGACATCACTACAAAAAAAAGACACATCCGTGACATTTTGGGCCGAACGAAATTATTTTTTGTCATACATATGGCACTTCTATGACGATAATTGTGACAAAACCCGGTATCATCATAGATGTGGTGGGTGTCGGTGTCAAAACCGGCGGATCTCGGGTAGGGGGTCCCGAACTGTGCGCCTAGGTGGATGGTAATAGGAGACAAGGGACACGATGTTTTACCCAGGTTCGGGCCCTCTCGATGGAGGTGAAACCCTACGTCCTGCTCGATTGATATTGATATTGTGGATGTTTACAAGAGTGGATCTACCACGAGATCAAGGAGGCTAAACCCTAGAAGCTAGCCTATGGTATGATTGTAAGGGTTGTTGTTCTATCCTACGGACTAGAGCCATCCGGTTTATATAGACACCGGAGAGGGCTAGGGTTACATAGAGTCGGTTACAATGGTAGGAGATCTACATATCCGTATTGCCAAGCTTGCCTTCCACGCCAAGGAAAGTCCCATCCCGGACACGGGGCTTAAGTCTTCAATCTTGTATCTTCATAGTCTTGGAGTCCGGTCGATGATGATAGTCCGGCCGATGATAGTCCGGCCGATGATGGTAGTCCGCCATCCGGACACCCCTAATCCGGGACTCCTCAAGAGTCTCAACCAGGCTTCAATAACGATAAGTCCAAAGATGCGTAGTCTTCGGCGCTGCAAGGCGGGTTCTCCTTCAAGTTCTACGACATATTAACAAAGGTCCAGCTTCCTCATCAATGTTGCGCTGCCTTGGCTTCCACGCCCAATAATGGCCTTTCTTCCACGCTGTCCGCGCTGAACTTGAAAAGCCAGGGTGTCTTTTATGTTTTACCCCTAGTTGTGCGAATAATCTGCCTATATGGGAGGCAAGAATCCAGATCCAAATCACCATCTTCCTCCCGCAAATACTCATCGGAGCATTTTTTACCAAGAATCCATTCCATCATGGACCGTCAACGCTGCCTCTTTCTCGCGCCCCAGCCCTTTGCCGGGAGATTGAGGAGATGCTCTGTTCCGCACAACGAGCTGGGTGAAGCTCCAAGTGGGGGATATCTCCTCCGCCTTCATGGTTCCGGTTCGAGCCGGGTTGGCCACCTACAAAGGTGGGAAGCAAGCGGAGGTTACCCCAAATCCCAACAAAGGGGAGCGGGTATGCTTCGGCCCCTATCTCGATAAGGGGGCTCGGATTGCTGTACATCCATTCCTCCGCTGGCCTCGGAGTTCTACGGACTCCAGCCCATCACCTCACGCCCGCCTCAATCCTGTGATATTGCGGGTTACGTAGCTCTTTTGTAGCTATTCTGGGCGCCGAGCCTACTTCGTGACCGTGGAAGAGGTTGTTCTGCCTTGTACCCCGCCTCACGAGGGGTCCATATATCTAGTGGGCGGCGCCAAATATGGCACATTGCCGGACCGGATATCCATCCGAACCCCTAAGAAGGCGCCTTCAAGACCGGCCTTTGGAATGGTTTTATAGAAGACGCCCGCTGCCGGACTCCTCGCTCGGATCGGCCTCCCGGAGTTCAGCAATGATCCTCTGAAGAAACGCCTTAGTTGGCATCCGCGGAGCCCCCATCTGGAGGAAGACAAGAGCGTCCATTATTTGATGGGCCGAATAAGGTCACTGGCCCATGCCGGGTTGACCATGATTGGAGTCATGGCAACATGCAGTATGCGGGGGGTGCAGCCACTACAATACAGGGGCCACCCCATGTGGGATTTCAACGGGGAGGACGATACACCTGGCCATGGCCGCGAAGGGTACGGATTCGCCAAGATCTCGTGACGATCCTGTCCGCCTCGTATAAGGGGGAGAAGGAGGATTTCTTCGGACGAACCCATTAAATGGGTACTCCATGAATAATCCCCGCCTTTGGGTAAGCGAACACTCATGCGTGTCCGACCTGCGCCTTCTTCAAACTTAAGTTTCTTATATTGTGTTCTTCTTTGACGCAGGAACCGCGCCGACCATGGAGGGCATGCTAAGTCCGCTCCGCAGCCCGAGGATCCAGAGAGATCCCGGATCCCGCCTCCAAGAGGATCCGGACATAAAGGTGGAGCTAATCGACGGGTGTTCCACCAGCTCAGCATGGACAATGCTTTAGTCGCCATCACGGCCGACTATCCCGGACTATATCCGGCTTCCTGTGTGATTGCGGCCGAAGCCTCGACACCGCTATTCCTTCCTTGCTTATTTCTGACCACCGTATATGATGGCGCTATGCAGGAGGCGCCCCTAGGGCGAGAAGCCGAGCCCGCGGTGGCTGACCAACAAGGGCCAGTTCGGACCTGTAGGCGGAAGAGGAGTGCGGCGCGGACTGAAATGTTGCCGCAAAGGTGTAGCTCACAATTCATTATTTTAGAGCAACGTTCCTAGGAAACGTTTGAGTGCTCATGACTTTTATAGGAAAAAAGCGCCGCTGATCGCGGGCGTGGAGGTTGCCAATCCAACCTCTACCAGCCAGGCTCCCCGCGACCTCGGTCGAGGGGGGAGGCGAGCGGCAAGGCGCGAGCCGGACGTTCCTCCGACGGAAAGCATGCCGATGCATCGTCCGCCACCAAGTCTGAGGTGGAGAGTGCCCTCGAATCACAAAGCGCCACGACAAGATTTCGTGGACGCTGCGGCTTTCTCCCCGAGGCGCTGAATGCCTTTAACACGGGGACGCGCACCTTCGTGCCGCTTCAAGATGGTTTTACCAGAGCTAATCGGAAAGCAGTATGTAAAAGACATACGGGTAAGAGAATTTAATAGTTATATATGCCAAGAGCCCTGAGACTTAAAAGTAGTTATATTAACCGATTTAAGCGATCATATGAAACGAGGATCTTACCGAGAAGAATACCCAACTGTCTCAGAGCTGCAAGAGTGCAAGGCCCAACTTGAGGCCGCACTCTCCGGGCGCAGGAGGAAACGCAGGGACCTCTCCCCGGTAACGCATTATTTTAGAAAGATAAGTAGCGTTTGGCCTTTGGCGTAAGTCCGAAAGAAAAATGACGTTGTAGTGTGCCACGACAAGATCCGGACAGTAAGAACTTCGCGCCAACTAAAGGCCGGCGAGAGGGTGCTGCATAAGGTGCAGCATGAAAGGAACAAGCTCCAGGATGCCCATGCCCAGCTTGGAGAAGAGCTGAAAGGCGCTGTGCCAAGCTTTTCATCCTGCCCAAGTATGAGAGAATCAACGGCTTCGTCACAAGGCATATATAGTAAGTGCTTGAGCAAACTCTTTTGAAAAGAAGAGTTCGGGCGAGGAAGTCAATTTGATGTAATATGTCTGCAGGTATGCTCACTGTGTCGCCTGTGGAGGAGATGCCCGTATCAACGGGTGATCAACTTCCCGAATTGTTGCAACCGATCGAACGAGTTCGGCAGCAATGAGCGGCGCCATCCAGCGTTATGGCCAGCCTTCTCCTTACCCGAGGGTCTTGGGAGCTTGCGGAGAAGTCAGCAGGAGTGCGGCAGCGCTTCCATTTATGGAAGATTTCGCCCGCCGCTAAGGTGCTGTGGGAGGCCCGGGCCATGGTAAAGACGCTGCACAAGAAGGCGGATCCCAACCACATGGGTCAAGTCGGACTGTGGGGCTGGCGGGAAGGAGATCCTCGTGAGTTTAGTATACGGCCAAGTGGAGTTGGTCGCTAAATTTTCCCAACAGGATCAGTAAATTAGACAACCCGTTAGACGGGATTGAGGAAGAATACAATCACCGACGGACAATGTATTATAAAATGACATACAAAATGCCTTCTAGCCGGATTGTAGATCGCTTGTCTTTGCCGACCTTTTCGCTTCGACCTCGGGACCCTAGAGTCCTGAGTGTGTCCGAATACCTTCTTGGTTATGAAACAACCGGGTATGCATGGAGACCAGCGTAGGGTCATCGCTGCTTAATCGCATAAGTGCCCAACTAGTTATGTTATATTACATGGGTAGTAAGAAACATCTTCCGTGGAGAATAGTTCCGCTAAGGGTTCCTTTCCTCTGGGGTGGTATGCCCTAAAGTGCATGTCCTGACCAAGTAAAAAGGTAAAACATCCGGGGCAGATAAATAAGTGGATAAAAATCATCTTTGAAGTCACCGAATCAATATTCCTTAAGAACGCTTAGCTTTCAGCTTCACCTGGGCCTCGACGACACATCCGCCGACCCGCAAAGAATAATCGCAGAGGTGCTCCCTTTACCTCCTAGCCGAACAATCGGGAACGAGGGGTAAGCACAGAGCCGTGCAACCCAGCTTGGCCAAAACTTAAGTCATATCGATGCATATAATGGTGAATAAAAGGTACATGTGGAGGCTTGATACATGTGCCGGGCATGAAGCCCGTGATAATTAAGCTTCTCGCAAAGAAGCCCCTGTATAATGAGTGCGGATAGCACATCAATTGCGCGCGAACGTGGCGCAAGTAGGCCCTTTTAAGGCTTGGATGAATAGGGTTGAGAAGAAAATGATAAACAAAAGGCAGCTGAAGTACAAAAAATTGGACGGGGAAAGGGATGAACTCTTAGTGGCGCTTAGGCATAGAATCGCCGGAGGCGGGCTGCGCTCCATGGGTTCGGCTCGAGTCGGTTATCCGATGCATTTCAGAGACGGTACGCCCGCCGGTCAGACTTGATCGATGATGAAGGGGCCTTCCCATTTGGGCTTGAGCTTGTCCTTTTTCTTGTCCGCAGCGAGAACCAGTTCGCCAACGTTGTAAGTCTTGGCCCGCATTTCTCGCTTTGATATCTTCGAGCTCGCTGTCGATAGAATGCGGAACGAGCCTTGGCGACGCCGCCGCTTCTTCCTCCAATGCGCCCAAGCTATCCCGCCGATCCAACTCGGCTTCTTTTCTTCGCATACGCGCACTCGAGGTGAGTCATGAATGATGTCGCAGGGCAAAACTGCTTCGCGCCAGATACCATAAAAATGGTGTGAATCCGTAGTACGGTTAGGCGTTGTCCGCAGCCCCCGTAGTACGGAGTCGAAGCCCTCTACCCAAAGGCGTGTCGATTTCGTAAGGGACCGCACTAGTCCGGGTTTGATGCCGCCATTATTAGACCATTTGCTCGCTCCACTTGACCGCTGGTTTGAGGATGATAGATCAAGCGTAATCGAGCTTGATGCCCATATTTTTGCACCATGATTTAACCTCATCGGTGGTGAAGTTCGTCAAGTTATCGGGTGATGATGTTGTGGGGGACACCATAACAAAGTGTACTACCCCGATATAAAGTCTATCACCGGTCCTGACTCGCCGCTTTAACCGGCTTTGGCCTCTATCCATTTGGTGAATTTATCCACCATGACCAATAGGTACCTTTTGCTTGTGGGTTCCCCTTTATGGTCCAACCATGTCAAGCCCCCAGCATCGCGAACGGCCAGGTAATGGGTATAGTTTTGAGGGCGTGGGTGGCATATGGCTCGATTAGCAAAGAGTCGACAACCCACGATCTTTGGACTAAGTCCTGAAAGATCCGCCGGGCCGCCGGCCAAGAAAACTCTGTAGAATGCCTTTCCTACAAGGGCCCGAGCTGTATGCAGGTCCGCCTAGTCCGCATGAATTTCAGCCAGGAGGTTTCGCCTTCCTCTTCGGAGATACACCTTTGAAGGACTCCGGTTGTGCTTTTCTTATAAAGTTCTCCTCATAGACCTTGTAGGCTTTTAGATCACGGACAATGCAGCGGGCCTCATTTTGGTCTTCGGAAGCTCCCGCCAAGCAAGTAGGTGAGGAATGGTTCTGTCCACGGGCAATTACTGCCATTATGTCGTGGGCGGAAGGTGTTATGTCATCGCTGAATCGCCGTTGGTGCGGCTTGTTCCGGCTTGTTAGTTCCGGACTCCTCTTCCCATGGTACGGATGGCTTGAAGAGCCGCTCCAGAAGATGTTAGGAGGACAGCGGCCGCTGCTTTTGCGCCAATGCGTGCCAAGACGTCGGCATTGCTTGGTTATTATCTCTGCCACGTGGATGGAATTCAAGTCCTTCAACCGGGCTGACATTTTTAGGACAGCGCTATGCGACATGCTGCCATTATCGGATCTTTGGCATCAAAGTCTCCGCTTATTTGGGATATTGGCGAGGTTTGAATCCCCGCGCACCTCTAGGCTTAATGCCCATGGAGATTGCCATCCGAGACCATGTAAAAAGGCCTCAGATTCGATCGCTGTTGTTGGAGTCCGTGTACATTATCCTCGCACGATTGGACTATGTCCCGTCGGGGACGCCAATACGACGCCAGCCCCAATCCGCTAACATTTTAGAGCCGTCAAGCGCATAATCCAATTGGAGTATGCGCCAGATTCTTTAGGGAGTTCGCTTCGTCCATTCAGCGAGAAAGTCAGCCAAAACTTGTGACTTTATAGCTCGCCGAGGTTTGTAAGATATATCAAATGGTAAGAGATCAATGGCCCATTTTGCAATCCTGCCCGTCTGTCAGCGTTGTTTATAATGTCGTTATGGTACTTCAGAGGCCATCGTTATCGAACACTCTTGAAAGTAGTGTCGGAGTTTCCGGATGCCATGAACACCGTGTATGCTATCTTCCGATAGTGCGTAACGGACTTGCTGGGGTTAATACAAGGGATACGTAGTATACCGGTTTTTGAAGAGGAATTTATGCCCTTCTTTTTCTCATTTGATTTGACGCAAGTACCAAGGCTATAACTTGATGCGAGCTGCGACGATAACAACATTGGTTCGCCTGTGTTGGGCGTAGCCAGACCGGATTTGTTGCCAATATGGCCTTTATTTCTTCGAAGTCCGGGCGGTGGCAAAGCATCCGTCCACCAAGTGTTCGTGCGCCTAAGGAGGCAATAGAGGGGTACGCCTTTTCTCAGAGATCGGAGATAAAGCGGCTTAGAGCCGCCACGCATCCAAATCAATTTTTGTATTTGCTTGAGGTCTTTTGGGATATCTAGTCGTGACAGAGCTCGGATCTTGGCTGGGTTTGCTTCAATTCCTCTACCGGATACGATGAAGCCCAGCTTTTTCCAAATGTACCGGTACCGAAAACGCATTTTTCCGGATTCAGCTTGATGTCATATGCTCCGAGGTTGTCGAATGTGAGCCTCAAGTCGCCTACTAGAGTTTCGACGTGTTTAGTTTTGATGACTACGCCGCTCACGATGCCTCTACCGCTTTTGCCGATCCGGCAGCCGACATGTCCGAATCATGCGCTGATATGTTGCGCCGGGCGCTTTTAAGTCCGAAGGGCATCGTGTTGAAGCAGAATGGTCCATATGGAGTAATGAATGCCGCTATGCTTGATCCGCTTCGCCATCTTGATTTGATGATAGCCGAGTATGCGCTCGAAGCACAATGAATCGTGTTCTGCAGCGGCATCGATGATTTGGTCGATGTGGGGAGGGGAAGGGATCCTTTGGGCAGGCTTTATTTAGGTCTTTGAAATCGACACATAGGCGCTGTGGATTTGTCCTTCTTGGTACCATTACCAGGTTTGCTAGCCAATCCGGATGCTTGATGTCTCCGATGAATCTGCTTCCAATAGTTTGGCTAGCTCTTCTCCCATTGCCTGTCTTTTGGGTTCGGGAAATCATCGAAGAGCCTGTTTGACTGGCTTGAATCCTTTTAGGATGTTTAGGCCGTGTTCTGCCAATCTGCATGGGATTCCGGGCATATCCGAGGGGTGCCAGGCAAAAATGTCCCAATTTTCCTGAAGGAATTCTCGCAGTGCGGCGTCTACATCAGGGTTCGTTGGGTGGACCTGGAATTTTACTATTTCATCTGCTGGTTTAAAGGAGGTGGACTTGGATCTCTTATCGAGTATCACATCGTCCCTATTCACCGTAGAGCACAGCGTGGTGAGTTCCTCTGCCGCTAGGGTTTCTGGATAGTGCCTCTAAGGCTAATGCGGCTGTCTTGTTTTCGGCGCTGAGTGCTTTGTCCTGGATCACTAACGAGAGTGATTATTCCGCCGGGCCTGTGAATTTTGAGCTTCATGTACCCGTAATGGGGTACGGGCTTGAAAAATTGTGAATGCCTCTCGCCCTAATATAGCGTGATATCCGGCTGTTGAACGGGGCCACTTGGAACGTGACTTCCTCGGATCTGTAATTGTCCGGTGAGCCGAATACCACATCGAGTGTGATTTTTCTCAGTAGCCGCCTCCCTGCTAGGGATTATTCCTCTAAAGGTTGTGCTGCTTCGCCAATACGGTTCCAGCCTATTTCCATTTTTGAAGGGTTTCTCAGATGAGGTTTAACTTCGCCGCCATCCATGAGGACTTTTGTAAGTCGTAAAGCCGCTCACTATTGGACTAAGTACCAAAGGCGGCCGGAGCTTGGGCTGTTCGGAATTTAGGTTCGCCGCCGGGCGTTGAAGGTGATGGCTGTGTCGCCCATGGATTGGTTGTTGCTACTTGGTAGACTTCGGCGAGGCTGGGATTGTTCAAGCTTCCGTGATATTATTTGATACGTAAAGTCTCAAGACTGTTGATACTGCATCGATGTTGTTGGAGTGGTTTTCCGGGCTAGAAGCTCCTTCCACTTTTGGCCACCTGCCGTGAATATCCAACATGCTCGTAAGGCTATGTGTTGGGACGGCGCCTTCAGATCGTGGAATTTTGTGGTCCGCTAAGCCATCCCTCTAGTACGGTTCCGTGGCCTTTATGGGGTTTTTGCTTTTTGGTTTTTGTATCCGTGCTCGAGTGTAATGCACCCTTTGTTGCGGACTAGGGTTGTATTCGGGCCGATTGTCCTAAAATTTATTTTCGGGTTGTCCGGAAACTCTCCATCGCACAAGATTGCATTATGGACGCCAGGTCGGCGAAGCATGTAATTTCACGACGGCCGACGGCGCTCAAGATTCCTCGTCTGCAATTATTGCAAAAATTGAGATTATGCTTTTCCTCTCGGCAGCCCTTTATCCTGTCCATAACCAGGAGGAATCGCCCAAAGAGTGATGTAATCGCCTCAAATGCGGCTCTTGCCGAATTAGAGATAGATCGTGATATGTCCGGGTGGGTGGATGGAACTAAGTCCGAACCCTACCCATCTCAAGGCTCAAGGCCGAGAAGTTTCCAACTTTGAAGCTTGGATTGGACGTTGTCCAACGAGACCGGTCTCGATGCCCGACTTTAAGTTCAATGCTTGATCGAAGCCCGCCCCTCCGCTGGAATCCGCATGGGGGTTCGGGAGCCCGGACATGACTAGTTTTCAATACAGAGAAGTGTCGCGATTGTTCCTCTACCATCGCAACGCAGGGTGACCCGGTAGAGTTAGTCTCTCTCAGATCGGTTTTAAGCCCAATCTGATCGTAGTCTCAGAAGCGACTCCTGTGGCGGGCGATGATCCAAGAGCTCGCTTACGGACGCAGAGCTCTATTGATCCAGCCGCCGGCGAATTCCGAGCCGACGCGAAAATTGCTTTTGACGACTTGAGAGGTCATTGTCGGCGATGGCCGGACAAAGCGGTCATAAGAAAACCACCTAGACGGATAGTTTGGCCGCGTGCCAAGGCTCCTTTTTTGATGCAAAATACCGGCCCTTGAAGACGGAGGAGGCATCCTTCCTATCGGTGACTAAGTACGTAGGAACTCTCAATGAAAGCACCAATGTCGGTGTCAAACCGCGGATCTCGGTAGGGGGTCCCGAATCAGGCGCCTAGGTGGATGGTAACAGGAGACAAGGGACACGATGTTTTACCTGTGTTCGGCCCTCTCGATGGAGGTAAAACCTCACGCCCCGCTCGATTGATATTGATATTGTGGATGTTTACAAGAGTGGATCTACCACGAGATCAAGGAGGCTAAACCTCAGAAGCTAGCCTATGGTATGATTGTAAGGGTTGTTGTTCTGCCCTAAGGACTAGAGCCATCCGGTTTATATAGACACCGGAGAGGGCTAGGGTTACATAGAGTCGGGTTACAATGGTAGGAGATCTACATATCTCAGACGCCAAGCTTGCCTTCCACGCCAAGGAAAGTCCCATCCGGACACGGGCTAAGTCTTCAATCTTGTATCTTCATAGTCTTGGAGTCCGGGTCGATGATGATAGTCCGCCGATGATGGTAGTCCGACCATCCGGACACCCCTAATCCGGACTCCTCTGGGCCTTACTTCTATGACAAAAATCATGACAAAAATGGGCTTTTCGGCCCCAGGCGGGCCGGAGACGCCGCTGCATGACATTCTTTGGGCTGCCCATGACGGAAAATCCGTGGGTAGAAGCGAGGGCAAGGAAAATTTCTGTGGAGTTCCCGGTTACGGGAGGTCGGGGCCGAAGCGATGCGTGTTTTCTCGTACACGAGCGCGCAGGTGTGCGTAGGCGCCGCTCTAATCAACCCGAAAGCGAGGCGTTGGGCTCTAATCGAACTCCGAGCGACAGACTGCAGTTACGCGGCCACCGAACCCGGAGCGATTGATCGATGGCTGTTAATCGAACCCGATCGAAGCGATTCCTTCGCTATCGCCGCTAATCAAGCCGATCGATGTTGCCTCTCGATGAACAGTGAGCGCTGGCAGGGGAGGGGTTTGATGAACAAAGTGAGCGGTGGCGTTGCCTCCGGATGAACAGACCCCATGGTGTGGAGGGTCGATGAACAGACGGTGGAGGGTTGCCCGTGGAGGGGTGGTTGAACAAAGAGTCGTGGAGTAGCGACGGTGGAGGCTGGATGAACAGGAGCCCGTGGAGGCCGGAGGAGGTCGACGGTGGAGATGAACAAAGATCCCGTGGAGTCCTGCTTTCCGCAGACGCCACACCCTCCCGATGAATAGGCCCCTTTCGACCGTAGCGCCCAACACAAGTCTGCTTGGTCTGCTTTTATGCACGCCACACCCCTCCCATCAACAGGACCCCTGCTTTCTACCAGAGGAGGTCTGCTTTCTCGCTTTTGGCGGTACGCCACACCCTCCCGATCAACAGACCCTGCTTTCGACCGTCAGAGGAGGTCCGGTTCCTCCGCTCATGCAGACGCCAGCCTCGCTTCCATCGCCTGCTCCGCCCAAGCCCTCTGATGAACACGACCACGCATTCCGCTCCGACCCAGCCGTTGGGTCCCACGCTGCTCCATTGCCTCCCGATGAACACGACGCATTCCGCTGTTCTTCCCATGAACACGACGCATTCCGCTGCTCTCCCATGAACACGCATTTGACGATGTTGTTTCTCCGTTCACCCAGCCATGTACACGAGCCCCGCCGTACGGCGCGTGAGTAGGCTGCCGAGACCCGCCTACCAGATGTACACATACGCGGGTCAGATTTTCTTTTCTTGCACACCGGTCAACAGACGACGCGGTACATGCTACGCGGCGCCGCTTACTACGACATCGCACGACGCGCTTCCACTACTTACACGCGCGCACCTCTACATCGACCAGTATATATGTAATGCATACGCTCGCTGATTAGGATGACAACGCTTATGTACGCTCGACCAGGTGGGTCCCACCGTTAGGCACTTCCTTGCTCACAAGATATAGCTGGTGGGTCCCAGCAGTCAGGGGCTTAATCGCTTTGGTTTTTTTTTTGCTCGGACGCACTTCCCGGGCGCATGGCGGTGTAGTCAGGGGTCCCAGCAGCCGTGGGGAAACGCTTTTTTCACGAAATACGGTGGCCCGTCCGGTGGGTCCGCTGTTAGGTGGAGGAATAATTATTCTGGCGCTGTAATAAGGAGGCACTTCCTTGCGGCCGCCAGGACCTGGGCTTGTCGCCTCTCCACGCATACCCACGTCCGATGGAAGCTGCTCGACCACGCTGACCACGCCACGCCGAGAGCACCAGGGCGGTGGACGACGGCGAGGCCTAGGAAGGGGACGACGCGGAGCCGGGAAGACGCGACAAAGGATGCCCACGCCAGAGGAGTACGAGGGTTCACCGGTTCATCATGGTGTGAGGCTGCCGCCGCAAAAATAAAAGGGGTGTGGGTGAGTAGAGGGATGGCTTGGCCAGCGTGGGAGTAGTAGGGGCGGTGAGGCGTCACGATCGCAGCCGCCACGGGAGGCAGGAGCACGAGGCACGACCGGGCGCTGGTTTGGGCGGCCGGAGCAAGAAGACCAGAGGTTGAAGAAGCACTATGGCTGCTGGATGGACATCGACGGTCACCGGAGCTAGAATCGTGCATATTGACTAAGTTGACAAAGCCTCCGTCCCCGCTAACTTAGTAGGCCCACAAGTCAGCCTGCCACTATATCGGGTCCCAGCCTAATGTGGGGAGTATTCATTTTTTGTGCAGAATAAGGAGGCACTTCTCATGCGGCGAAGATATAGCTGGTGGGTCCGAGCTGTCGGCCGGTAACGCTTTTTCATGAACATGAGGCCCTTTCGTGGGTCCTCAAGTCGTGGAGGAATCATTGTTTTATGCCAGAATAAGGAGGCATTTCTCAAAAGTGCCATGGACCCAGCTATCGGCCTCCACGCATACCCACTTCAGATGCATGTCGGCCGCTGACCATGTTGACCAGGCCACACCGAGAGCACTGTATGGCGGACGACTATGAGGCTTAGGAAGGAACAACACGGAGGCAGGGAAGACTCGGCAGTTGTTTCCCACACGGAGGGGAGTACGATTGTACGAGGGTTTACTGGTTCGTTTGCCGTCGCCAGAGAATAACAGCAGGTGTGGGTGAGTAGAGGGATCACTAGCCCAGCGATGGGAGTACGGTCGGGCAGTGAGGCCTGCGGGGCAGCACAGCCGGCCGTGGAGGAGGGAGCAGGCAGTCCCGCCGACGCTTGTTTGAGCGGCTGGAGTAGGAAGAGCATAGATTGAAGAAGCACGACGGCTGTTGGATGGACATCCAACAATCATTGCTTGTGCGTCAACCTTTTTTTAGGAAAGCCTCAAATCTGTGGAAAACAACATACAACCCATCTGCCGTTATTTCTAATAATTTACAGCCCATTTGCTAATTCTTAAGGTTTTTTGGAGCCCACATTCTTTTGTTAGCATTACAGCCCATATTGTGGCCACGGTTAAAAAATTATACTTAAATTTTGCATATTTCAAAAGGGTCCGAACTATTTTTAATCCTGAAATTTCAACTCACATTGAAACTGATTTTAAAAATAAATGTATATCAATATAAAATCCAACAAATTCTCCACGCATAAAAATAAATGTAATTTAAAATCTCGAAATGAAAAAGGATATTTGAAACTAATTGTCGGTTTGATGTGTTTTAAAAATGTACAACCCATTTCTCATTATCGATAATATTTTCTCGGCCAAATAATGAAAGCTCTCCTCGCCTTGAAAGATTTGCAGCCCAACAGCCTCGATAAAGCGACTTTACTTGGCAAATCACAAAAATCGGGTTGTGGCTGTGGACCCAATCGGGCCTCCATCGACATGCGACTTCTTCCGATGGAATGACGCTGACCACATTGACCATGCCGCTACCGAGAGCACCAAGGCGGTGGACGACGGCGAGGCCTAGGAAGGGGACGACGCGGAGCCGGGAAGACGCGCGCGGATGCCCACGCCGAGAGGAGTACGAGGGTTCACCGGTTTGGCTATGTGAGGTTGCCGCGTGCCGCAGGGCCTGCTAGCGTGGGAGTAGTAGGGGCGATGAGGCCTCAACGGCAAAGACAGCCGCCACCGGAGGCAAGAGCAAAGCGGTCTCCGGCGCTGGTTTGGGCGGCCGGTGCAAGAAGAGCAGCGATGAAGAAGTTAAAGCAGGACCATTCGATTCAAATCCAATGGTTACCGCCGCTAGAATCGCTTTGTTGACTAAGTTGATAAGCTCCAGACGCCGCTGAACTTAGTAGGCCCACAGTGACAGCCTCCCAACCGTGCGCCCAGATGTCGATGGGAGGAATCATTTTTTCACAGAATAAGGAGGCAGTTGATTGCGCAAGGCCGTGCCAAAGGAGGGAGTAGGTGGGCCGTGGGAAGCCTGCTGCATCACAACAGACACAAGAGGAGGGAGCAGCAGTCCCGCCGATGCTAGTTTAGGCGGCCGGAGCAGGAAGATCGAGATTGAAGAAGCACGCCGCCGTTAGATGGACATCCAAAGAACATCGCTGCTAGAATCGTGGTGTTCACTAACAAAGCCTTGCTTAAAACAAGCCAGCCTCAACTGTGGCGGTACAACCCATTTGCTATTATTTTTATAATTTTTACTCATTTTCTAATTCATATGGAATTTATTGCAGCCCGCTTTTCCATTTTTAGAATTGCTGACCATTTTCCTCGTCAAGATTGTGGTCAAAAGAATAACTAAATATGTGGAAATTTTGAAAACTCGCAAATTTTTGCCGGGGAACTAAATATTCTTAATCCAAAATTAATAGCCATACTAAAACAAATTTAAAAATAAATTAGTACTATGTCATGTTAAATCCAATGAAATACGTATAAGATATCAGTGAAGAACAAAAACAAAATAAGAAACTAATATCCCATTTGCTATAATTTTTTTGGAATTTTCAACCCCTTTTGATATTAGTTTTAACGGACATTGACCATACACTTTGGCCAGGACGGAATGCATCCCTCCTTGTCTTGAAAGATTTGCAGCCCAGTAATTCGGAGAAAACAAATAGGCCTAGCTTGGGTATTCTTCAAAAAGAAATACTGGGCTACCTATTTTCCCAAAGAACTGGTGCATGAGCATTTAGCTTTATTTATTTATTTACTTATTTATGTTTAGGGGACCATGAGCATGTACCTGGGTCGGATTCATGTGAGAGCCCGCCTTCCAGTTAATTATGGGCTTCTCTATTGGGCCTTCATCAAGGTTGCATGTTATCAAGTGGAAAATGTGTCTGCATTTAAAAATAGTATGAGCTACGACGGTTCGGGGCACTAAAGGATCGAACTGCAACGACTTCCAAAACATTGTGTTTGTCGCTCTAACAACACATTTATTCAACCAATAGACGAAATATACCATCGATTGTACATTGAAAAACAAGCAGCAGAAAGAAGAACCAGGGCTGGGGTGCAATGTATAAAGAAGGTGCCGTAAGAGTGAAGACACAGCTCTCTCTTCTAAACCAAACATCAGCCATCATTACAAAAGGGCTACCAAAAAAAATAAGTGTATGCATCAAACTAAATAAAGATCCTACTACACCAAGTGCACGCATCTAACTAACCGCCCGCTTAGACGTTACTATTTATTGTCAGGAGATTACCGACGGCTTGAACCGTATGGGTGCCCGACGGGGAAACTCCACCGCAAGTCAAGTCTAATACTTACACCCTCTCTCCTACTTTGGGCTACATGAGCGTGGCGGCACATATCGGGTATGGTGCATGCAGAGACGCATGGTACAATCGCGGTACACACGCTTTGCTCGATGAACTAAACCAAGGCTGCCATCATGATCCTTGTCGCCGGTTATCTCCTCGTTAATCGGATAATCCAGTCCGACAAACAGAGAGCGGTACCAAGGCTACTTACCAGCTCCACCAAAAATTCCTGAATTCTCAGAGAAGCCGGGATCCCGCCAAAGACCTTGTAGTGATCGTGGATTGTATTCCGGAACAACACGTCTGCTACGCGTTTAACGATCATCAATCGCTCAGCCGCCGTTCGATCGAGCCAGGAACCACCGCAATCGCCATGCCACTTTTCTTTGAAAGGTTCTGGATTAGGAAGGGTAGGGACACCAAAGCGCCTACAACATCAATATCAAGTTGGAGTCAAATAAAAAGGGCTCTTGATTTAGTCAATCTTAAGAACAACATGTTATGAGCATGAATATTTTTCAGCAAATGTTGATGAATATAAGCAAGCCATCATGATATCATAGGAAAGTAACATACCGCTGTAATTGCTGCTTGTAGGAAGCGATGATCGGAGTAGGCCAGCAATACATCCAGCCATAGAAGGAGTCGACAACAGAAATGAAGCCCTTTGTGTTCAATGGCATCAGAGAACCATGGAGGATGTATGATCTCGCTGGCGGACGCGGCAGATTTATCCACTTACCGTAAAGGACTCGTTAGATAGGCGAGATCATGTTGAAGAACGCAATTAGCTCAAGTCTTTATAATTCGCAGATCTTGTGGGCACTTGGCAGATTAAAACCTTGAGAAAATCAAACTTGGTATCATGTTGGCTACCGGAAGATTCCAAGTATTCGGGGTCATGTGCCAAAGCAAAGGCAAAGGTTAATCAAGGAAGGGGGATCAATCGCCGGGTGTAGACCTCCACGCAGCATCCAGCCACGGGACCGCTGGACGAGCACCATCCAAGACGTGTTCATGCCGCACTCAAAGACATACCGTTAATGTAGTTGAGGCCGACGGGATCGGATCGTAGTCAAGGGGTTGATGCTCGCCACCCTATGATCGTTATGCTGCGTGACACGCCGCTTCAAGATCAGCGCATCAAGAAGCAAGGAGCTGGCTTAAAAGCTCCGCCCGAGGGCTTTGAGTAAACGGTACAGCCTCGATTTAGCACGCCAAGCAGCGGCATGGTACTGAGATTGTCCACACGCGAAACAATGAGCTTGATTACCTCTGTGGGGAGCGAATTCCAGCCACTCTTTCGGCGGATGCTGCTCGGTTAAGCCATTGTTAGTGCTTGGGTTTCGGACGAGAGGGGAGGCGCCTTAGCGGGGATGGAAGATTGGACGAGATTATGTGCGGACAAAGATGGAGAAGCGAATATGTGTCATGGGAAGTGGACAGGTGATGATGACTACAAAGACGCCGCTTGACTTATTTAGACACATACCAAAGAGCGAGGGTCATATCGATGCTGCATAACTTGCTTGAGTGATCACAAGATCGGTACTCCCTATAGTATCTACTACAAAGTATTATGCCCGAACTTGCTTGAGTAGAGTAGTAGAGTAGGACTCGCCTACTACTAGCAATCGGAGGAGTAGTATATTCTAATCTAACATAGTATGCCCGAGCGTGGAATCCACTACTTAACCGTGCTCAAAGACCGTGGTTCACGTGGTGTTTGGACTTATATGCAAAAAAATAGCAAGATGCCTGTGCATTGAATGGCACACCATCATCACCAACTCGGTTTTTTCTCTACTCCTACTCCTATAAAAGACTCAGTTGGTGATGATGGAGGCGAGGAGGCGTGTTCAGCCGGGCGTGCAGCGGACGGTGCAACACTATTCGATTTGTTATAAAAACAAAGAAGAGTAGTAGAGATGGAGACATAGGGAGGAGCACGAGGTTGTGGGAGATAAGGATGAACGAGGCAAGGCCTTATCTGTAAATGTGGAGAGAGGTGCGGGTATCTTTGTAAAATTGTCATAGTTGGCTTTCTATCCGCCGATATAGATCGGACGGTCTATATTACAAGATGGCAGGCATACCATCATCACCAACTCGTTTTCTATAAGAGTAGATATAGGCCCTGTTTGGATCATGGGGTTAGAGCTAGTTTGGGTTAGTTGGGGGCTCAAATAACCTAAAAGTATCCAAACAGGGAGGGTTAGAGTGGGTTAGTTCCATCTAACCCAACTATCCCGGTGAGACGTGCTTATTTGGGTTAGAGTGGGTTAGAAAATAACTCTAACTCTAACTGTGTTAGAGTATCCAAACAGGGCCATAGATAGATAGAGACTAGGGAGTACTAGTAAGGACACCATCTACTACTGCAGTGCTACTCCTGCGCCTCCATTCAGCCGTCAATGTCCCTACATGTACCACTCCCTCCTCAAGGCCCATTCGGCAAAGGCGCTGTTGAAATTTGGGGAGCGACTCGCGATCACCGGGCAGCCATGACTTCACCGACGCATTTACTTCTTCCCCGACCTCAACAACCTCTTCCTCAACGACATGGGCGATAACTCAACGCCAATGGTGCTGCTCCTGCTGCACCATATGTGTTTATGTCCTTCATGTTCAAATCGTGGTAGAATTCATGTTTCTACTCAGATCCTACTACTATGCTAGTCCACATGATTAGTTTCATCTCTCGTTATAGCCGCTATGATTTATTTTGTGCTTATTCGGATTAAATCTCGTGAGTAACTTGCTCATATATTCAATCGGGCGCAATGTCCCCTACAGCCACTCCTGCTTCATGGACGGCCCGGTCGATACCTCCAAGGAGCCCATCGCTCATCGCTATGAGTGCCCGATGCCATTTTGTGGCTCGCCGCGGACATGGTGCATCACCACACGATGCGCAGCAAATGTCACCGTGGCCCTTTGGCGGAGAACATCAAGTACAAGACGTATACCCATTCACCGTGCCGGAGTCACTGGAGGATCACCGCCGCCTGCTAGTCTCGGAGGAGGACGGCAGCGTCTTCCTCTTGATCATGGGCACCGGCGAGGCCCGCGCAGGCCGCCGCCCCGTCTCTGTAATGTGCGTCAGGGGCGACGCTGCTGACGCTGACACTGACACGAGGCCGATGTACGGGTGCTTGGTCAGTGTTACTACCCCTCCGGGTCACGTGGGCGGTGACACCGGCCTCATCTAACGGACTTGGACTCTGGGGAGCTGGGACTATCCCGCCAATGTGGACTTGGAAAACCCATGGCATCCTTTACCCACCGATGCGGTGCACGGGGACTCCAAGGAGGTGCACCTGGACATACGCATTATCAAGTTAAATGTTGATCATTAGTCTTCACTCAATGGGGTCCGCTTGCCTAAGCATGTGGAGACTTCCATGCAGGATCTTGCTCTATTGGAGTATCGCGATGAATAAAAAGTGTATCCGCTATGGTTTAGTCTAGAATCTTCCATGTATGAATTTTTACTACGTAATCGTGAAAGACTTACGATGAACCATTTCTTACATCTCCTCCGCCCCTTGCAAGTCATCCCGATTTAATCCCTCCGCCTAGGTGTATAAGGGCATGGTTAATATTACTTAATAGTATAGCCAACTGTTGACTATAAGAAAGTGCCATGTCATCTGTGAGCCAACATGTATAACAATCGATACTCAAAAACAAACTCTTAAAGATCATTTCTTGCAAAGCACAATAAGTGTTATTTCTTCACAAGTTTTGGATGCAAAGTTGAACAGCTTGAATGCTTTTGTTTGCAAAAGATACCTTTTTATCTATTTCACCCGGATGTTTGTGAGCTCTAGAGATGAAATAATATCCAAGAAACCTATCGATACCTGCTATACATGAGATGACCCGCACATCCTTTGTCAAAATAAATAACTCCTCGATCAATGCATTTCACTCTTCGTGCAACGACGGGCACCTTACTACTATAGATTAGTATGACCCAAAATTGAACTAACATTATATTTCTCCGTTTCCTAAATGTAAGTCTTTAGAGATTTCACTATGGACTACATACGGAGCAAAATGAGTGAATCTACACTCAAAATGCATCTATATACATCCGTATGTGGTTCTATAGTGCAATCTTTACAAATACTTATATTTAGGAACGGAGGGAGTATATAGTACGATAAATGCTGATGCATGTCACCTAAAAATTATATCATTCAAAACTATGTTCAAATACTTAATCCAACGATATAGTTTTTGTTGACATGCACTAACATTTTGTCGCTTAAATCTTCACCAAATTCAATGGGGACTAATAAACCACGACCGATGTAGTACAAGTGTACAGGGCGTTGCACGGAGTCTCACCTCTCACCTCGCTCGTATGCGCGGCAAGAAAGCCATTATATTACAAAAACCCAACCACTCCCAAAGAATAAGTGGCCTGGTAAAATAAACGGACAAGCAACCATCACATCCCTCTCGGCTTTTTGCATTTCATCTCTCTCAAGATTTACTTTCTCCTGGTTCATCTCAAGACACTCGAACCCTAGCTACTACTCCTAGGGCCAGTTCTTTTGGCGGCTTCCCCAAATTTTTCCCATAAGACTAGCCACAAGGAGAGTAATAATAAGGCGCCTCACTCATTTATTTGGGCTTCTAAACTACTACTTTGTCCTGGTTTATTCCTCACCATTGTAATTTGTGCTAAATTTTGACCAAAGATTTAATCGATAAAATGTTACTCCCTCCGCCTAGGTGTGTAAGTCATCTTACGAAAACCAAATAATCCCAAAACACTTAGGGTGCGGTGACTTCTACCTTGTTTCTTGTTTCTTGACATATCAACCAATAAGAGATAAAGAGTGTGCATGCTTTTAATGACTTGAGATATCAAACACGACATGCAGTGGTTAGTTCATTGCATGCAATACTATTAATTAGCAAATAAACATTAACGTTTCTTGTTTCTCCTCCTCCTTGGTCACGGTGCACATCCTAAGATGACTTACTCACCTAGACGTAGTGCATGTGAAATGCACTAACATTTCATTAGTTAAATTTATGATCAAAATTTGACACATATTACAATGGGGACCAATAAAATAGGACAGAGGTAGTAGTTATTGGATTACTAATCTAGAAGCCTAAAAGAACTGGCCACAGGTAGTCCTACTAGTAATAGTACTCAAGTTGGAATTCCAATTGCACGGCACAACTTGTTAGGCAAAAAATTCGATACAGGGTGTAGGAAGCGGTTTGGGAATTTGCATGCCTTTCCAACCATTGAGATACTCCGTACAAAGTACGACAGAGAAATAACCAGAGAAGGAAGCTAAAAGTAAACAATCAACCGAGCATTTTTGCATTTGTTTTGCATTGAATCGTTTCATAAGCTTGACTAGTGTTGTTTTTCTACATTTACAAAAACCGCAGATCAGAATATTAAAACGCAGCATTTGCACGCATATAAGTAATAGTAGTACTCCTCCGTATAGGTGTATAAGTCTTCCTCCATCTTGGTCACGGTGCACAACCAAAGATGACTTATTGACCTGGACGGAGGGAGTAGCATACCGCAAGCATATATCGAGAGAGACGGTAGTGTGATAGTATATAGTAAAGTTTGTGTTATATGCACGCATTTGCAAAATGCGCATTTAATACATAAGGTTTCCAAACTTTCCTTTTACATACTTAATTAAGGACGCTTAAAATTCCTGAACGCTTGGGATTTATCATTTGCCTCCCAAAACTAATGAGATCGCCATTTAAACAAAAATTATACTACTCCTAAAAGCCACAGACTTCGCAGGAGCGCTATGCGGCGCTACCACGAGTGCCCCGGTGCGTGGTCGCTTTCCCTCAACCGACACAACGCCTTCTTCCTCAGCCTCGCAACTCGTGGAGGTGCTGATTGGCAGCTTGTCGGGCGGGCGAGCGCGATCTCACCGGTGTGGTGATCCAGCCAACAGTGTACTCCTCCTCGCTGGAAGCGTGCACCGTCCACGCATCGCCAAGCGAGATGAGGCGCTTTGGGCCCGATTACACTCGTATGCCGGCACGGGCGCCCTCCGCCACCCTCGTGGGCTCCTCGTGACGAGCCTTCAGCCAAAGGGCCAATTGCTCGACTTTCTCTGGACGCTGACATAGGCCTCCTGTGCATCTTGTTCCGCGGCGCTTTCTTCCTCGGCCTTCTTCTCCTCCTCTATTTTGGCGCCGCTTTGGTCGGAGGCAAAGCCTCCCACAAGGCGACATCCATTTCTTTCCAAAGCTCCTCAAGGCTGGGGCTCGCGGGCGACGCAGCTGCTCTCCTCAGAAGCGGGGAGCCAAGCCCTCCGACGCTGCTGTCGGGCGGTAGATTGGGAACACCGACGGTTCACCTCGACGCTGTCAGCGGGCGAGGAGCGGAACGCCGACGCGTCCTCCTCGACTACTGGCGGCGAGGAACGGAACGGCGACGCTTCGCGTCGAGGCGAGGAGCGGAACACCGACGCGTCCTCCTCGACTAGTGGCGGCGAGGAGCAGAACACCGACGCATCATCCTCGACTAGTGGCGGCGAGGAACGGAACGGCGACGCGTGACCGTCCGCACGATGCAGCGACGGGCTCCTAGGGCTTGGGAGGGGCGATGCAATGGTGGTCGACGTGAGAGGGAGGGGGAGGAGATAGCGATGAACGTGAACGTGAGGGGGATGAGATAGCGATGTCGTGGGAGGCGCAGATTTATAGCAGCAATGGCACACCTACGTAAGATATGGATCGAAGTCAAGACAGATTTAATCGCAGGTTCAGTTATGCCATCGACATGTGGGCCGCACTCTCGCTTGGCCCATATGTCGCTGACCCAATGCCCCGGCAGTTAAGTAAGAGCTACGTGGGCATTTTTGTTGGAGTAAAGGACGGGGAGCTAAGGGGTGGAATTATTGTTGGTCACAACGGATTGGACAAGCGTGGGGGGAGGAGAGTCATGCATGCAGATTTTTTCACACGGGTGGAGTGGTGGGACCGCCGGAGGGAGAAGGAGAGTTTGGCAGGCATATTGTTTCCACACATGGAGAGGAAAAGATTTGGAGACGAACGGGCTTCCTGCATGTATGGGGAACGGTGCATAATAAGTCATCTTGCATGCCGGGCTAGGTATAGCCTCAAGTCGCTAAAAACATACACGCCCCACACATGTTCATATTTCAAGGTGCACTAAATTATTGCATGCGATGATTAAGGCTGGCCATTATGGTGGTATCTTAGCTGGTATCATGCACACGGAATAGCAAACATGCCGATGTGGCAAATAATTAAAGAAGAGAGGGGGGTTAGTGTAACTAGTGTTCATGCATGCATTGGTAAACACATTTTTGTGAAGAACGACAAGATTAGTTGAGTACTTTTGCAGACTTAAAAAACTATTCCACCGCCTCTACTATCTTGCTAAGAGTAGTTGAAAATTTTGAATCGAGCCCTTTAAACTAGAAGGGAGGTAGTGGTACTCTAATAGCTAACCTTGTTGTGATGACAAGATAGGACATGGCACGCACCTGGACGGGGGAACTAGTCTGCATTGTGCATTTAAGTTTTGTCTGAAGTCAATGTACCTCTACTTTCACCAGACTTATAGAAAAATGTAGTATCAACATTCATTAATGTCAAATCAATATTTTTACACTCATTATAAAACGAAGTTCTTATACTCATTATAATCAAGATTGCAGATATTGATATTTTTAGTATAAATTTGGTCGTGGGATTTCATTGATGCCTCACAAAGCGTGGAGGAAGCGGAGCTTAGGGCTTGCATTGCCGGGCCTCTACATAGGTATTTCTCTTCATATTCCTGTAATTTTAGAGACTGATTGGCGCTTTTGTGGTCGGCCTCTTGCATTGGGGACTATGACAGGTCTGCTATGCGTGACTCAAGATGAAAGCGTTGAGCATCTCGAAGTTGATCAACAATCTTCAATTGTCAAAGATTAGCCGGTCGGCCAATAAGGTGGCACACTTAATCGCTAAGTATAGCTTTGACAGTAGATTAGATGGTATTCTTGTAAATAACGTACCGCCCTGTGTGGTGGATATTGTATTGAATGAGTGTATTGGTGTGGCTGGTTAATTAATATAAGGTGGTGTTAAAAAAAGTATAGATTTGGTCAAACACTCTGCAAATGGTTGATGGGAGTAAAAAGGACCAGAGGGAGTATCATGCATGCGGAGTAGGCAAAAAAATGCTTGTCTCAAAAAAAAGGAAAAAAATTGCTCATTTATAGCCGGTCAAAGTCTCAAAGGGCGTGACCGCGCGAGGGAGGCGAAGGTCGGGAGGCGGACGGTTGACGTAAATTAAGTGAAGTTACATCCACGCACCGCATGGCGCAAGTAACAGGAAGAAGCTATACCGTGTGCCTACGATATGGGTCTAGTAGACATGACATCTATTGGGCCCCACATAGTTCTCGAGAACTTTTGGGGCTTGCAGCCGCTTATCCACCGGCAAGCCAAAGAACACCATGCCGCTCAAGACGCCTCTACTCGCCCCTCGCCTTCTACCTTACAACAGTTCGCTTCCCCAGTCTCCGGCCCTTTCACATTAGTTCGCTTCCCAGTTTTTTTATGGGTACAACAGTTCAACTTCTCCTAACCCTCCTCCAAAATCCATGGCCTCCAAAATCTCCATGGTCGCCACTGAGTACCAGGTTAGAGCCATCACCAGCGATCAGTTCATTGTCATCTACACACGTGGATCCGCGACAGTGAAAGCATGGCTTGCTCGCTTCCTACGCATGTTCAACAGTTCAACGGATGAGTGGGTCGCTGGGCTAGATGTTGAGTACACCACAGTTCTGGGATGAGAGAAGGATCTAAAGGACGAAGAGAGGAAGAAGCCCGCCGTGATCCAGGTTTGTGTACATAATGTTTGCTTGGTCTACCACATATGCCATGTCGACGTTGAGTGCCAGGATTTTAAGAACTTCCTCAAGGACAAAAGAGTGAAATTCACATCAGAGGCTTTAAGAACGACAGTGATGTCCTCAAGGCCGGATAGGTCTCATTGTAGGCCAGCCCTTCGATCTCCAGAAGGCAAGCCTGGTGTCCTCCTCTCAACCTTCAGTGCTGACCCTGGCAGCAGCCATGATTGATCCTTCGTACGCTAAACTGAAGAAACCTCATCATGAGTTTCATCATGCATTGGAGTCAAAGACATTAGATGAAGATCACATCCTTTACGCAGAAATGGATGCCTACCTTTGTTTAAATATCTACAAGGATTGGATGAAGAAGTAGAGCCCAGTGTCCGGTTCAAGCAAAGAAGCGTCGGCGAAGGGGAAGAGGAAGAGGGACGAGGAAGAAGTCGAGGACGGTACCGGACTCGAGTAGGTGGCAGTGCTGCTGCTCATGCTGGTTCTACCGCAAAGGTCAAGTGGACTAGTTGCTTAGTTTATTTTCAAGGGTGTGTTGTGCCGAGGCCCCAAAGCAGAACTATGTTTATGTTCTTTCTCGTTATTTGAACTCTTTAGTACGTATAGTAGTACTAGTACTATGTCTTACTACTGTTCTTCTTGCGCTTGGTACCATCGTCAGATCTTCGTGTTCCTACTTTTACTTAATACGCTCGCATTTAGTAGTATAATTTGGGTCAGTCGATTTATGAAAAAGTTCGACGGAGCGAAGGAAGAAGATGGCAGAAGAGGTGGAAGAAGCCCTTCTAGCCATCCATGTTGCATCAAACGGCTCACATGAGTCGACTGATCCAAATTGCTCCTTCAGATTGCAGGATCCACGTGGCATTCAAGGTCTCGAAGGTAGATTCTACGTCCGCACCCGGTTTGCGAGCTCGACGCGCGCGCGACATGCTTCCGCCGCGACAGCCACCATGAGCACCTCCTCCGCGCGGGCGGAGACGTCAATGACAAGCTAGTTCCTCCTCGCCGGCGGCCGGAACACGCCATTGCCCTCCTCTTCAGACGCCGGCAGTATAGACGCTGCTCCACTCAGCTGCTCGCGTGCTTGGCAGCTCGGGCGGCATCGTGGAGGAGGGACCGCAGACGACGTGAGCGGGTGAGCCTTCGGCTTCATGGCACAGGGATGGCGGCGACACGGCGGCGACAGGTGAGAAATTGTTGGCCGGAGCAGGCGGGCTCCTCCATGTGCAACGCGCTCGTCCTCCTCTTCGTACGCCGCGTGCATAGACGCGGCTCCACCAGCTGCTCACGTGCTTGGCAGCTCGGCGGCATCGTGAGGAGGGACTGCAGACGACGTGAGCGGGTGAGCCTTCGGCTTCATGGCACAGGGATGGCGGCGACACGGCGGCGACGGGTGAGAAATTGTTGGCCGGAGCAGGCGGGCTCCTCCATGTGCAACGACGGCGGCGGCATATTGATGAGTGCGCGTGTGAGAGCTTACTTTAGTTTTATATAAGGTTGGTCAAACTTAAAAGAAAACCGTACTAGTACACGTAAACATTAGACTGAGGCAGCGCTTATATTAGTTACCATAGCCATGATACGGAATCCTATGCAAGCGCGTGAATCCCGGCCGCACGGTCGATCGAACGGTGCGTCACCGTGTCGCACTCTAAGGACATCCACCGAACCTTTTTGTTAGTGTGAAAACAATCCTCGAATATTACATAACTCTTTTTCCTGGAAAAGTTCTTGACGCTACAATATTTCCATATATTTGAATTTAGCTCCAGTTCGTGTTTATTTGGATTTGGACGTTTTAGGTGGGCCCTAGTTTTTTTAATACTGATTTTGTGCGTGTGACTGAGAGAGAACGTGTGTATGTGTCCATGTGTGTGTTGCGGCGGAAGGGCAATGTGTAGACGGTAAAAGCGGTGATATGTATATATAGAGAGGTGTGAATGTGCAAATGATCATGCATGAGTGAGACATAGACAGATGCCGATACGTTGTGTATACATGAGAGAATGGTCTTCTAGTTTACTTGTGTGTGTGTGTGTGTGTGTGTGTGACAGAGAGAGATAGAGATAGAGATAGGAGCATCCGTAACACAACAACCATCTCTCTCGATTCGTCCGTCCCTCGCACGATCGCATGTAACACATGCATCAACGCGCACATTTTGACACCTCCCCACCTCTCTCTCTCTCTTGCACAAAATTACCAATCCTCTCTCGCCTCGCACAAAATTGTCAATCCTCAACCCACGAGATCCCACCTCTCCTCGCCCATGTCTCTTCTCGCTTCCATGTATATGTAATCCGGATGCACACGATCTCACTTATATTACATGTCTCCATCTTTCTCATGCACTCTAACTTCTTCCTCTATATTTCTCTCTATCTCTCTCTCTCTGCCTCGCTAGGGTTTGTCTCCTACTCTCTCGCCCACATACATACAATCTTTCCGCCTACTATCTGCTTCCATCTTTAAAAGCTCTCTCGCACGCTTCATTCACACATTGGGATATGTCAAAATGTTGCTTCTATAATGGTTAATGTAGAGTTATGGTTGTTTTTGTTGCATCCTACAAAGTAATAACTATGAAATGCATTTAGATTCTCATTTGACTGGGATTATGTGAGTTTGAGCATGTTGTGAAGTACTATATACCTTGTATACATCTTGTGATTCACAATGATTGTAACTATTGAATTGTATAGACCATTACATTCAAGTCAATAGCCTAATATATTTATTTCACAATTTCAACAAATGATTAGTTCACTACAAACTAAGAAAACAAATGTGTACTCCTCCGCTTTTTATTTAGGTCCGCCAGATTAGCATTGGTCAAAGTCAAGTTTTGTAAACTCGTAAAGTTTATAACAAAAAAATATTAACATATATAATAACAGATAAATACCATTAGATTCATTATTGAATGTACTTTCACATCATACATATTTGTTATGGTAAATGTTTATATTTTTCTATAAACTTGGTCAAACTTTAGGAAGTTTGACTTCGGTCAAACCTAATATGCAGAGTTTACTACTACTACTCGCTAGTTGCTTAGCCAAATCACTTAACACGCCACACGGGGAGTCTAGTGTCACAAAATTTTGAGGTCGGCGGGAAAATCTCCCGCGACCCTGATTCGAAAGCAAAGGAAGTTACCATCATAGCCTTCGAACAGGCCTACGGATGACGCTTGGTAGGGGCTGTTTTCAGAACGTCAGTTCACCCTACCCAGCCAACCCCACCCCGCACCCAGAGTAGTACACCTGAATACTCCCCATTTTCTATCCACACCGCAAAATAGACTTCTCCACGGCACCACAGCCTTCGCGGTTCCTCCCCTTTACATCGGGCGCACTCGCCCACCACAACAAGATTCCGCTTTCATCGACGACCTTGTACGCCGTGACCGGAGCCAGTCCCACCGTCATTGCCGGTCAGACACGGAACCTCTTCCTCGCATCGCCTTCCATGGTCTCAGATTCCGCTTCCCTAAGCCGACGCCAAGCGCAGAAGTACCACCGTCAGGACAATGAACTGACTCTGCTGTTTAATTATGACTCTCGTGAGGCCGCCGACCTTCATTCTCCTCCTCGATTGGTAATGTGTGTATTGAATCACTGAGCAGCACATGTGCAGTTCCAATTTTTTTCATACCTACCCTTCAAATTTCCTGGCTGCTATTGTATTGTAATTGTGCCGCCCTATATCGCTACAGTGCTTGGGTAGGTTTTTCATCCGCAACCAAGAGTGTGGCAAATGATGGAAAGGTTTTTAGAACTAGCAAGATGCCCATGCGTTGCACGCATCAAGATGCATTTGTATGAGTAGTTTATCTTGTGGGAGAAAAGGATGAAGGGAAGGCCTTATTTGCAAATATGGAGAGGGGTATGGGTATCTTTTTGCAAAATTCCCATTTGTTTCCTTCCTATCTATCCGATATAAATCGGACGGCCTATATTGCAAGAAAAAAAAGTATAGAGAAAATAAGTAGACAGTAAAGGAAGTAGAGATAAATATTAAATATGAAATACAAAATAAATATAACAAAGAGAGAAGAGAGTAGAGATAACAGAGACGCTGGAAAGGATCGCTGCTGCTGAAAAAAGCGGTGGCGTGGCGCTTAGTTTTGGCGCAAGGCGCGTCTGCTTTTACAAAATCCAACACCTCCCACCGCCTCAGGCCTTGCCATTGCTTTCTCCCCGCTTTGTGCCTTGCCACCGCCTTCTCCCCGCTTTTTCGCCGCCATCAAGGCCACCATGCCGCCACACATCGAAATTTGGGGATACTGCTGGGCGTTCACAGGCGCCTTCTTCGGCTTTCTCCACCGAGATCCAGTTCCGCGAGATGCGCCGCCTCGCAATTTTGACACCGCCAACGAGGCTGCTCACACAGACGATGCGGGCGGGCGTGGCGCCCGTGGCCTCATAGAACATTGAACTTCCCTAACGTGCCGACGCTGGAGTGGGCACAGAGTCAAGCTCGCCGCTGCTTTGCACCGACGAGGATCGCCTCCATAGCCGGAGGCGGAGCACCGCCTTTGGCATCGCCGATATGGACGAGGAAGCCATGGCATTAGGGAAAGCCAACACTTCTCGCAGGACATCATCAACAAGCACGAAGTTCTACGCGAAAGGAGGGCGGAGAGGATAAGAGGAGGGCGGAGCGAGCCGCCTATCGCGAGGACAAGCGAGGCTAAAAGCGGACGCCAATTCAACATGAGGCTAGGAGCAGGCCGCTCGAATCTGGCGACGATCGGTATCTTCACGCCTACAGTCGACGTCGGAGGAGGACATCACCAAGGAGGAGTCGAACGACGAGGAGAAGTTGAATTATCTTTTTATCTATCTATGCTGAGAACTATCCTCTACTCTCTAGTATCTACTTCGATCTCAAAGCACTATAAACGCTTTTTAAAGCGCCGCTGGTTGCGATTCTGTTGGAGATGCTCTAAGATGGCGTATTTAGTGCTTTTAATGTTGCCCACAAGATGCGCTGTATTACTAGTAGTATATTTTTCTTGCCATGTTGAGATTTTAAAACCACGAAAAGTAATATGCAGAGGAGCAATGAAGACCAAACACAGGATATTCGGGACATCTTCAAGGAGCGTGGCAAGTTAAAGAGGAGCTGCACCAACCTCAGAAACAAGCTTTGGTAAGTAACACCCTTTCAATTACTTTCGTTTAGCCTCGTGTTCTTTGATGTGTATATATTGTAGTTTCTATTTCTCTTAAGCGTGGTGTTCTTCGATGTGTAATAAGAAGAGTCTTAATTGTCCTAAGGCTTTCGTTTTTAGCTTGATGTAGGAAGTGGGTGTTCTCACCTTGTAGTCTGCTTTTATATTTTTTTTCCTTTTGAACTCACTTCTCCGAGTTCTGTTTATCTGGCTTCTACTAAATGGATCTAGGTTGCTCTGAGTATTGATCTAAAAAAGAAGTAACTTCATGTCAGGATGCGCTCCTCGCGAGGAGGGAAGTATGGTCAACCTCGAGATCATGTTTCCAAAATGAGGCTGGATTACACACAAGGTGTCAGTTCCCTAATGATGCTGGATTACACACAAGGTGCAAATTCCTAGATGATGCTGGATTACACACAAGCCAAGTGGAGTCGTCAGCTGTTCGTGTCCTCGTGGCATTAGTAAAGGCTGAAAGAAAGCGTGCAGCAGCCCTTTAGAATGTAGCTGAGTTCCTGAAGAAGCGGAAAGAGCAATCGATGCCTGCTTCACCCAAACCAAAGAAGAGATGGAAGAAGCCGTAAATAATCTAGCAGAGGCAGAGCAGGCTAGGCGCCTCCTCGCTATCTAAAACTTTTGTCAATACGTAAATTTCCTTCATAATAGCTAGGTTCAAATGTTTATCCAACAAGATGCCTGTTGCTAGATGTCCGTGCATTTACCGATGTGGCACAAAATGTTTTTTTCGGTCATGTAATAACAGCAATTACTTTCCAAACTATAATGCATTTAAGCATTGGACATGGTATAGTTCACGCCAAGAAGCCCGCATTCCAAGTTCAACTTCCACATCAAACTCATGTTCACGGATATCTCGCACATTTCATACATAATGTCCACAACCATGATTCACTTCAAAGCCAAAAAAGTGAGGAGAGTTATAAATAAAGTAAAACATCTACTAGTTCCTCGCTACCAAAGGCGAAAGCACAACAAGTCAAGACCATGCGAAATTAATTATATTTTAGTCATTTTTGTGTTCTAAAATGCCCGGCGGCTCATGGAAGGACGTGTTGCCGCACACGCTGGATTCAATGAAGGCAAAGGTGGCAGACTTAAGCTGGTTGCACGCGGGCGAGGAGGCGTGGCTCACTGGCTCGCAGCCGAAAAGTGCTCTCTCTTGGTCGGGCGACCGTTAAATGCTCGCGCTTATGAGAGGTCGCGTCTGTGTCGAAAGCAATCACTCCCTCCAAATTCTTTTTTGTTTGGGTATAACAAAATCTTGCTTTCCATACACATTTTATAAGTAAAATTGTGAGACAAACTTTGACCCAAAGTACGATGGGGACTAGTAAACCGTAATGGAGGTACTAGTTTTTTAATCAAAGAAGGGTTTCTTCCGATTTTCATTACTGAAAACCAGCATCTAAATCTAACCCATAGTATTTTCCCTAGAACTACCAGGTTCAACATCTCGCAACATAAACCCATACAATCATACGCCAAGGAGGTACGTAGTACTATGAATTCCATTTTTGCTCCATACGGATCATTCTAAAAACTAGTTACTACTTATAGCGCACCATTTAAAATCGAAACTCTTAACCCCGCTAAAAAACGATATTTTAAACATGGCTACTCGACCGTGGCAACCGGGCGAGCCACCACGCCCAAGTCGCTCACCCGTGGTCCCGACCATCAACTCCTCGCAGATCAAATTATCACGCCGAGCTGACTATTCCTACAAAGGTGTTCTACCACGCACTTGCAATTCGCTAATGCAGCAATCGTGGCACCTAGGGTTTTGGGGTTTATTTGTTAACGCCGCTTTATGTAACACTCATGTAAAAGTAGACAGCGAGAGGCCGATTGCATGCGTGCGCCTCTTCTCTTCGAATATGTACTCCACTGTTTGTCTGTTGTCCAAAAAATTATAAAAACTACTAGCAATGTGCCAATGCGTTGCCACACGATCAAAGTAGATTAATACATATTCATCAATTTGATAGAAAAAAGTCTAGTTTTGAAATACGATATCACTAAAAATATGTTATGTTTCACTCAAAATATATTCCTTTGGCGGTTTTGATGAGATAAGGAGGAATGTTGTTGGTTTCAAGATTCAAAAGTGGTATATGTCTAATATCTACTTAACTAGTAAGATGCCCGTGCATTGCACGGAACATCAAGATCTTGTGGGAGAAAAGGATGAACGAGGGAAGGCCTTATCTACAAATGTGGTGAAGGGTTTGTAATTGTTATATTTTTCTTCCTATCCGTCAGATAATCGGACAACCTATATTGCAGTGATGGCAGGCCCACCACCATCGCCAACTTTATTTTTTATCCCTACTCTTATAAAAAGCATTGTCGGTGATGATCATGTGCCTGCCATCCTGCAATATAGGTTGTCCGATCTATATCTGACGGATAGGAAGGAAACTATGGCAATTTTGCAAAAAGATACCCACACCCCTCTCCACATTTGCAAATAAGGCCTTCCCTCGTTCATCCTTTTCCCCCCACAAGATAAACTACTCATACAAATGCATCTTGATGTTCCGTGCAACGCATGGGCATCTTGCTAGTTGTTTCAAAAAGCCCATGTGTGTGAGAGAGAGGGAGAGTGGAGGAGGACGGAGTGCATGTGTGACAAAGACACAAGGAGTGTAAAGGAGTAGGTATGAGCTTAAAATGAGGCGATAGTGTGTGTGTGTGCACGATCGAGAGGGCGTGGTCTCAAGAAGGGAAGAAAAATCTACATAGATACAAGGAGCGGGAGAGAGACATGTATGCGATAGTGGAAGAACGAGGTAAAGGGTGTATAAACCTATCTAGAGGCTAGCTAGTCGATAAATGTTTGTGAGAGAAATACGAGTCGGGGTGCGAAAGCGAGAGTCTTGTGTGTGTGAGAGAGAGACGGTAGTCGGGAAGGGGAGTGGAAGCATGAGTTGTGTCTGTGTCTGTGAGAGAGAGAAAGAGGAGATGGTAGTCGGGTTTGTCTGATCGGTAAACAAATGAATAATGTCAGTCTAGGATGGAGACGAAAAGGAGACTGCAACAAATGTTGTGTCTACAGGAGAGACAGAGAGAGAGAGAGTAATTTTAGTGGTATGAGTCATATGTAGAGACATATAGGGTGTGTGAGAGAATCCCATAAAGAGAAAGACAAAGTGAAAGACGGGTGGAGACTGCGTGTGTGGCGGTGAAAAAGAAAGCTTAGGTACCGAGTGATACCAGAGAACAGTAGAGACATGAGAGATAATGAAAACCGTGTAATGTATAATGATAGGGAGAGTGTGACACTTCTCAAGGAGACGCCGAGAGACCATGTTTATGCAGGATAGGAGAAACATGAAGTGAGTAAAAGGGTGAGCTGGAGAAAAGAGAGTGATAGCTACTCAAGGAGCATGCATGCTAGAGAGATGAGCATGAAAGGAGTGAACAAAAAGGGATTCAAATATTTGAATTGAGATGATGATACATGTAATCCATACTCAACCAAAATTGATCTATCAAACATGCATACTCATATGAATTCACGCACATCTATGTTATTTAATATGTAGATATTACTGATCCATACATTTTAGTAGAACATAATTTGGTTAATTTTTTTCGAATTCAACCTTAAGATTTCGAGATCGTTGTATTTGTAAATCATATTATACATATAAAGGAGCAGAATTGTTTGTTGTGCTTTTGAAAGTATATATATAAAAATGTTGTATATAGAATGTAATTCCAATTGAAAATGGATCCCGCTCGAAAAAACTAGAATACAAACAGGATTAGAATTGAGTTGGCACGGTAAACGTGCACTCTGCAAAATTTGAACGAAGCGGGGAAAGTCGCAGTAACCGCCCGAAACCAAAATCTGCGAGATGGAAATTACTACTGCCTTTCCCTGCCACGCAAAGCCTATCTGCTGGATTTCTATGGGTTTCGATAGGGGTAGGTTTGTAATTTAACCCAAACATGACGTAACCGCCTCTCACCCGGGTTCATACACGGTGGGCGCCAAAACACAGTGTGTCCTCCGTCGAAATCGACTCCCTCCCCGATTCATATTCATACACGGTGGGCGCCAAAAACAAACTCTCGTCGGCAAATATTCGGTGTATGCGAGATTACCGTCCTATCCCCAACCGACTAATGTTGCTGTGATGTAGTAGAAATTTGAAATAGGGCTAAGTTTGTAAATCGTCAGATTTGAGACAAGCGCTACCAATACATGGTTCCCCTTCCTCTCTACCTCCCTTTTCCCCATTCGCATTCGTGGGCGCCAAAACACCTCTCCACCCCACCTCCTCCTCCGCTCGACGCCGTCCGCCACCCCATCCACCGCCCTCCTCCACCATGCCGGAGCCGATACTCGACGCCGCCGGCCCATTACAAGAGATCGACCTTCATCCACGGCTTCGGACCGATCCTTGCATCCCGCCCTTCTCGCTTCATCCTCATTGCCGCCCACCTTGCCGGGCGCCGCCCTATGACCGTCTTCGCCCACCGTGCCCCGCCGCCACCGCCTACCCTCCTACCTCCTAGATCTGCTTCCACTCCGCCGACAGCCTATCGCTATCGCAGCACTGGCTAAATTCTCACCAGACAAGACACGGCGCCGCACTGTAGGCGGTACTTTTTCAGATTCCGTCAACTTATTTATCGCAGCAAGAAAATAGATCGCCACCGCTTTACTCGATTTCTTGTCTTGGTTGCGGTTGCCTTTGTCCCGTTTGCACCTTCAGATCCGACATGGCACGCCAACACTATACTCCCAATGCTTATGGTTTTCCCTTTTATATTCCACACTAGTTAAATCACAGAGACTAAATTTCAAAATTAGGTCACTAATTTTTTCAGAGCTCACGGAGTTCGCCGTGGGAAACGTAAGGGGCTGTGGTTAGGGGCCTCACGAATCTAAGAAAACTCGACGCTGGTGGGGGTTGGGGCCGGGTGGGGTGGGGGTGGCAGAGGAACACAGGCGGCCCGTGCGGTGTTCTTTTTGGGAAGAATGAGAGACGATGAAGAAGATGGGTTAGGAGACGTAGGATCTTCATCCAACCGCCTGAAATGGTCGAGAGACAGCCGAGTTGCATTCTTAATGCGCCTCGTTCATCATGTGTGGGCACTGTGGCAACCAACATTTTATTATCCAAAATCTTCTTGCTCTTCTTTACCATGTTCCTCTTCCGCTCTTTCTTAATATATTTTCCTCCGTTTTAAATACAAGTCTTTGTATAGCTTCCACCATGGACTACATATGGAGCAAAATGAGTGAATCTACACTCTAAAGTGTATCCGGATACATCTCAGATGTGATCCATAGTGGAAATCTCTACCAAGACTTATATTTTGGAACGGAGGGAGTATGATAGTAGTACAAAGATGTACCTTGTAATCAAGATGAGCAGGGACATTTGCAAAGGTAGAGGTCTATACGGTCGGTTGTGATGGACACTTTGAGCCTCTTTGATTCGTAGGATTTTGTAAACATATGAATAGGATTTGTAGTCAGCTGCCCACTTGAATCCTATAAGAATAGCAAGGAAATGCGGGGAGCTGTGTCGCCTTTGAGAGTTACACTGATATTAACATTACCGCACCTTCACTTGAGGAGAGCTGGTATCCGAAGCCTTTCTAGCCGTACTGGCAATACTAGCACATATATTCCAGCAAGTTGCACTTTGCTGATTTTACTCTGATGCTTACGGTTTTCCCTGCTATATCTACACTATGATCCGTGTAGCTGCTTTGTGTCGCACAAGCAGCAGCAAGGCACTCTTGAAGCTAAACACCGCAATGACTTACAAAATTGGCACCAAGGCATTGAGTGCTATTCTCGATGCAATGAAACTCATACGCCCCCCATTGCTGATTCTTGTTCGTAATATGATCCTAATGACTATTCTAACCTCGAGGAGTCAAAGGCGTATGGCCTGTCCTGTTCACCCATCAAGGTGCATGTTCTAATTTGGCAATGTTTTATTGATTGCGGTATTTTGCATATGTTGTCTTGCATTTCTTCTACTTTGTTGCACCGCCATCTCGCTTAGTTTACTCATCATATATGTCGAGATGCCATGCCCATCCATTATCAATACATATTCCATATGTCATCATACCATGTTTTTCCACTCAAATGATGTTCTTGTGCATCAGACATCAAAAAGGAAGAGGGTGATTGTCGAACCTGAAGGAGCACCAAAGAAAGTCCTTGAAAACGTGGTGGTGCCGTGAGAAATCAGACAAAGACCCCAGCTTATATTGGTTGTACATCCAAAGGACACAAAACGAGGGACCGCCTCCAACAGACTGTACTCCATGCTTCAATCGGCCACACCACTAGCTCCCACCACACAGTGACCTGCACTCCAAAGAAAAGGTATATCGATTTCATTTGACATAGCACCAGCTGTACCACAGAAAAATCCCACTCCAGCAAAAAGTACAACAAGGCCACCGGTCGAAGACCTATCCCAACTGCAGAGATGGCCAATTCCTGCAGATTGGAACCCCATTCCATTTATTCCCAGTTTAAAAGACAATGCTTTCAATGTTGTTAGGGACTACGTGCATATATTCCCATCATGGGATGATTATTGTGAAGACTAACTCCATTTTCACATCTTCCCCGCCCAACTTACGTGTAAGTGCTATTATTCATGGTTATTATTTTCCTGCTTTCGCTGATTGAACACATCAATGATTTACATTACATTGTTGTAATCTAGGCGAGGGTCAATCTGGATAGTCATGACGAGCAAAGCTTGCTTGTGCTTTTCAAGGAAGCATTGCAGCAGATCGTTGTTACTCGAGGAAATCACACTTTGATGGCAAGTCTATAAACGAATTTCTCGTGAAGTCTCCGTGCTAAATTTAGAAGTCATTGAACGGAAAAACCTTGTTATGCAATCGTCTCTGCTCCTGTGATGAGGTACCGCTCTATGAAATCACATTTCAATTTGAACTTATACTTTTCCGCATGTGCCTTACGGATCTTTTTGCGTGAAATCGTCAAGAAGAATTCGGTTTGAAAAGAATGACAGATATCGCAAATATGCTGCCCGCCGCTTTGCTCTTGTTAGTACCGTTGTCCTCAGATCACCGCATTTGCATACATACCGGTTCATTATGTGACAGCAGTATGCATGATAGCTTGCTTATCAATTGTTCGCTCCAAATTATCTGATCTGTATGAATGGTTACATTAGTGTAGAATATATCCAATGACAATGTTTTTTTAGCTTTGCATTGTTCTTTTAAGTACATGCCGTCCTTTATCAGTGTACTTATAATGACAGGTTGTTGTTCATGTACCATCACTCTGCAGCTTATTTTCCTTTGCCCTCCATTTTCTACACATCAGATCTATATTCACATTTACCATAAGGTTGGTACTAAAGAAGTTTAGCTGTGCAATGCTCTTGGCTGTACCTTTTGCCTGTATCGCTGCACTTACATTTATAGCTACTTGGTTATGTAGCATCACTCCTCATCTTATCTTAAATATTCTCCATTTTTTCGTATATTATCACATCTATATTTACTCTTAACAAAATGTAGAATAAATGCAATGCTTATGAAGAAGATTCTGTGGTAAACTTCTTGAATTGCCCCCCCCCCCCCACCCATCAGCATGGACAAGGCCTTTATAGAGCCTGTCTTCAACAATAATGTAAGTTTGTCCATCTCAAGCCTTCAAACTTTGTTGTATATATTTGGTTAGGCATGACTGCAACAACTATTTATTTTTGGTGTTTGCATCAAATTGCATGTTTACAGTTTATTATGTAGTTCATAAACAAAAGTTTGTCCTTCTCAATTTAAGTTTTCAGTTGTACAACCAAGTTCCTTCTTCATACCATGTAATTAAACTATACAGAGCAAGTGATCTTCGTTTGCACTGCATGTATGCTTCTGTTCTTCATCCGTAATCCAGTGGTGTGGTGAACCTACCCACTACAAAGATGATGTCATATTCTGCAATGTCTTAACTATGAACAATGTCATATCATTCTACTATTATTTAAACCGTCTCTTTATTTGCCAATCTGAATGGGATAGATTGACAAAGACACTAACCATTGATACTTATGAGTTCTTGATCTCAGTAATCCAAAGGGTGTCATGAAGCTGCCAACTCCTTCACAATGTCATTTCCTGCCATGTCTTGACCTGAACAATACCATATTGTGTTAATGCAATTTTAAACTGTGTCACTTTATTCGTTAGTAAGAAATGTGATGAATTATCAGCACTGATACTTTTATGTGAAAAACCTGTCATCTGTCTGCTTGTTTATCTTTCAGAGTGAGGAAGATATAAGTGTTGAACAAGCGCATTCTCATCATCTTGCTCACCGCTATGCTTACAGCTTCCTCAAATAGGGCTAACCTTTCTTGAACTCTATCAAGTGTTGTCGGTTTTTATATTATTTTGTCGGTATGATTATTTGCACTAGTGGCGCATCTTTGATGCCCAAAGGTATGTAATATGATGTCTGCTTGTGCTTTATTATCATAGTCGCTAACTTTGATGCCCAGTGGATGTAATATGCTGTAATTTCTTTATTGTATAGTCTAGATTTTTTCTTATTCACGATGCTACAGTTATTTTACTGTATATATATCCCGTCTTCGGAGTAAACCAGCCAAACAGTAAAATTACGGTACATAATCGGGCCGTCATGCAATCACGATGTAGGTTGGGCCCAAACGCGTCGAACAGCTCACGGCCGCAAAGAGCCCGAATGGACCTCGCCCATGATTGTGCGAATCAAATCACGGGCTTTAATCGCCAAAATTGTCTCGATCCTTGTTTGGCCCAATCAGATATCGGATGCGAAAGCAGTGTCGGATGCAAACCGGACCGTAGTTAGCCCAACTATATGACGGGCTTTAACAGCCGAAATTAATATAGGGCCGAAATGTTAAACGGGCCCTTAACAGGCCAAAACTCATATCGTGTCAATTACTAAGTGGGCCTTTAGCAAGTGGGCCCAAAAGCATAGTGTCCACTTGACGGCCGAACTGATATGGGCCATAATTGAGCCCAAAGCCTCTTAAAGGGTCAGACTGATCCGGGCCGTAATTTGGCCTGTAACGTGGTAGGCTTTAACAAAGTCGGATCTCATATGGGCCATTATTAGGCCCGAAACGTGGCAGGCCATTAATGGACCGGATCAAATATGGGCCGCATTTGGCCCAAAACATGGCAGCTGCTAATGGGTCGGCCTACTAGGGTCCTCAAAATCTTGTGGGGTTTGCCAAACCGGGCCGCCCATTAATGTTGGCAAAACCTCGTGGGTTTTAGTGGGCCGCCCATTATGATCCGCAAGAATCTTGTGGGTTTACCTGGCCGCCCATTATGGCACACAAAAATCTTGTGGGTTTTTACCGGCCGCCCATTATGGCCAAAGAAAATCTTCAGGGCCTTTAGCTGGGCCAGCTCATTATGGTCCGCAAAAATCTCATGGGCCTTTAGTCGGGCCGCCCATTATGGTCCGCAAAATCTTGTGGGCCTTTAGTTGGGCCGCCCATTTAAACTTGATGGGCTAGTCCACATGTCAACATATCATAGGCGCTGCCTCGCCTATTGGATGAGTGACACCTGTGCCAATGCGGACCTGACACGTGTCTCCTCCAGCCAATGATTATCTTACACGTGGAAAATCCCCATTGGTCAGGGATGTTAACGGGTTATCGGACCCAAAACCCGACCCAATAGCTTAACGGCGTTCCGTTACGGTGGATAACACGTGTCGGTCACCCTTGACGAAAGCACTTCTGTGACGCGCGATTTATCGTCATGGAAATGGACACTTCCGTGATGATAATTTTGGTAATGTCATGGAACACTTCTACGACAAAGACAAGTATGACTATCTTGATTCTGTCATAATTTTGTCATGGATGTACATGGATGACAAAAAACTCGACCTACTGTGACAAACACGTATCATCACGGAAGTGTATTTTTTTGTAGTGCATGGCCACAGCCAGCGTCCGTGAAGGAGTTACGCGGGTTCCTTTGATTGGCAGGATACTGCCGTAAATTTGTGAGGAATTTTGGTGTCATTAGCCGAGCCCTCACAGATCTAGTTCGCAAGAACTCCCTGTTTGTTTGGACACCAATGACCGAGGAGGCATTTCAAGCACTCAAACAAGCCCTGATTCAAGCACCTGTGTTGGCGCTGCCAGATTTTTCACGACAATTTGTGGTGGAAACTGATGCTAGCGCTACAGGAGTGGGAGCAGTTCTGATGCAAGATACGCATCCTGTGGCATATTTGAGTAAGGCTCTCTCCCCTCGAAACCTTGGCCTCTCGGTGTATGAAAAAGGAATGCTTACGCCATACATCGCCATACACCATTGGCATCAGATCTTCAATATTCAGTAGTTCCTGATCCGAACCGACCGTAAAAGCCTACTCAACCTTATCGATCAATACCAACACCCCGATTCAACAACGGGCATTTACTAAACTGGTTGGACTCCAATTCCGCATTCAATACAAAGCAGGGCCACTAAATCACGCAGCAGACGCGCTATCATGATGGCGTCACGACAAGACAAATTGAGTCATGAGCTGTTTCAGCTTTGTCGACCAAAGATGGTTGGACGCCATCATCACAGTGGTACCAACAGACTCTACCAAGGGCAATGACTCACAACAGACCGGACCCAAATGCAGAAGCGGGATTCACCTTGAAAGAGGGGATCATTCGAGATCGTGATCGAGTGTGGATTGCCGAGTGTAACACCCCTAGTGTCAGGCTACAGTAATCCCCTGTTAATGGTGCCATGTCATCACATTACTATTGCTAATCTTCACTTGATGCAAATCACAATTCAAATTCAAATCCAATCTGAAGTCAAAAATTCATATTTGTCAGAGATGAAAACTAAAATGTTCATCTTGTGCCAAATAATCCGTAATGAATATTTGTGGTGAACCTATTTTTTAAACTGCTTAAATGGTATAAGCTTATTTGAAATCGATGCTTAAGAAAAGAAAAGGGAGAGAGAGAGAGAGAGAGCAACCTCCCTCGACCGAACTCCACTGGGCCGCCCACCTAACCCACCCGAGCAAGCCTGGGCTTGACCCTCGCACCGGCCTTTCTCCCCACCCTGCTCCTCGGTCTCAAACCGCAACAGGCATCATCGCCAACCCACCTGCCGGCCACGCCGCCACAGCGCCTGGGAGGATAAGGACGCCATTGCCGACCCCTGCCCCTGGGAGATCTTTTTGCCCTTCCCCACGAGCTGCCGCTTGCCCTCTCCGCCTTCTCCCATTCCCCATCAGATCCGAAGGCCGCTGCGGCCCCGCCGCCAGAACGCACGCTGTCCCCGACACCGCCGCCGCCTCCGTGCTAAGAAGGACCGCCGACCTCCTCTTCCTCCCCGACGAATCACCCGAAAGCAGGAGCGCTCGCATCGCCCCTACGCCGCCGTTTTCCTCCTCGCCCGACGAAGCCGCCATCGATTCCGCCGCATCAAGCCCTCCTCGAGCATGCTTGAGCACATCTGCAGGAGAACTGTGAGCCTGCGCTTCTTTCCCTTCTCTCTCCCGAGCTATTCTGCCGCCGTACCCGCTGCTCTGCTAGCACCCACACGCATCGCCGCCGACAAGCTCGCCGTCGTGGCCTTCGCCATTGTAATGTGTGGCTGAGCCTCGCATCGAGCTCCGTGAGCTCGTCTGAGTCCAACGCCACCACTAGCGCCTCCCCGTTCCTCCTAGCTCCGCTTCCACTAGCGCTCAACTCCGGCGCCACTTTAGCTTCGCCACCGGCGCCGCTCCGGTTGTTCCCGGCGCCTCTCGCTAGCCTAGATGGACACGGCACTCTCTGCTCGTTCAAACGCGCCAAGTCCCGCGACTAAAGACCCCCCTTGTGTGTGATTTCCGGCGAAGTTCGGCGAGCCCCGCTGCTGTTTTCGTCGCTGGCGTTGAGACTCTGGTCATCACCGACGTGGCACACCTGGGCCCGCCCCTGGGTCACTGCCAGTGGGGCCCCTGGGCCCAGTTGACTGGGTTGAACTAGTCAACATCCTGACTGGACCCTGTGGCCCACTGACTTGTGGGTCCCATCTTCTAATTAAACGTTTTTATAAATAAATATAATTAGTTAAACTAATTAGTCACTGACTAATGGGGCCCACACCCCTAATTAGTTATGTTACTCATATTAACCCACTGTTAGTCCCATAGAGGCTGACAGGTGGGTCCCACCTGTCAGTTTGACTTGTCAGCTGGTCAGCCTACTGCTGACGCAAGCATGACCCAGCACGATGTCATAATCCATTTCTGTTAATTTAGCTAAACTCAAAAAATATTGAAATCTTTGTAAAATCATAGAGAATAGACCATAACTCGAATGAAAATGTTTTCTACATGAAAGTTGCTCATAAAAATCCAACGAATCCGGATCCGGGGTCCATTCATCTGTCACATGCCCCTAGCATGCTGAACATGGAACCGTCCCCTCTCTTTTCATGTGTCCGGAAAATGTCACACATCGGGAAAACCCCTCCGGATGTTTTCCCTCTCCGTCTGCAACGTCTAGCACTACGTTAGTTCACCTCTAACATCGTGTATTACCATGTTATGCTTTATGTTGCTTCGTTTGCTTTATATTCATTGTTTCTTCCCCCTCTTCTCCGGTAGACCCCGAGACCGATGCTGCCCCTGTTATCGACTAAGTCGACGATGACCCTTCTTCCTTTACAGCAGAGCTTCCAGGCAAGCCCTTCCTCCCCCCCTTGATTATCCTGATATCGCCCATTCCATTCTCTCATGCTTGCATTAGATTTTGCTACTGTAATTGATTGCTCCTATTCTGATGCATAGCCTACTTTTGTAACCTGCTTATTGTTACCTTTACCGCTATCCTAAACCGCTTAGTATAGGTTGGTTAGTGATCCATCAGTGACCCCCACCTTGTCCTAGTTGCCCCTGCTTCATCATCGAAGACCCAATGAACGGGATCGAAGACTAGGCCCTGGCACCGCACATCACTTTTCCTTAGTTGCTCGACACTACTGGGTTACTATCGAGTGCCGAGGGTGAGAACTCATCAGCACTTCTGATGTTAACCCGGTAGTGTAGTTATTCAGTCATGGTCATCGAGGGTGATTCCGCCTTAACCACTTCCGATACGACTCTATAATGCAACCCCTCAAGTGTGAACCTCGAGGGTGGATCCTCTTATGTTCACCTTGATGATTACATCAAGTGGAATCCGCCGGGGGTGATTCCTCGGGTTTTCCCCTTGATGTTTGGACACACAGATACTTGGACTTTACAACTGTTATTTGGAAAGGCGGGTCGACCCTGAGGGGTACCCGCGAGTGATGTTGAGATGGGTTGACCTGGAGGGTGCCCGCGAGATAATTACGAGACGTGGCCGGGCATTCCTAGCCCTTGCCGCAAGTCCTAGAGATGGGGCAACGGGGTCACATCTTTCGTGAGTCTTGCTACGTCTCGAGCTTATGCTTGGATTTCAAGAGGAGAGGATGATACAACACAAGATCGTAAGTATTTCCCTCAGTTTACGTAACCAAGGTATCAATCCAAGAGGAGACCACGCGCAAGTCCCTCGTGACCGCACAAAAACGATAGCTACTCGCAACCAACGCTTAGGAGTTGTCAATCCCTTCACGGTCACTTACGAGGGTGAGATCTGATAGAGATAATATTTTTGGTGTTTTTGGTATAAAGATGCAAAGTAAAAAGTAAAAGCAAAAGCAAGTAAATAAAGTGATGGAGATTGATATGATGAGAATAGACCCGGGGGCCATAGGTTTCACTAGTGGCTTCTCTCAAGAGCATAAGTATTCTATGGTGGGTGAACAAATTATCGTTGAGCAATTGATGTAATTGAGCATAGTTATGAGGTTATCCAGGCAATGATCATGTATATAGGCATCACGTCCGTGACAAGTAGACTGAAACGATTCTGCATCTACTACTATTACTCCACTCATCGACCGCTATCTAGCATGCGTCTAGAGTATTAAGTTAAAAATAGAGTAACGCCTTAAGCAAGATGACATGATGTAGAGGAATAAATTCATGCAATATGATAAATACCCCATCTTGTTATCCTCGATGGCAACAATACAATACGTGCCTTGCAACCCTTTCTCAGAATCGGGTAAGGTCACCGCAAGATTGAACCCAAAGCTAAGCACTTCTGCCATTGCAAGAACTACCAATCTAGTTGGCCAAACCAAACGGATAATTCGAAGAGACTTGCAAAGATAACTTAATCATACATAAAAGAATTCAGAGAAGAATCAAATATTTTCCATAGATAAGTTGGATCATAAACCCACAATTCATCGGTCTCAACAAACACACCGCAAAAAGAAGATTACATTGAATAGACCTCCACGAGAGAGTGGGAGAACATTGTATTGAGATCCAAAAAGAGAGAAGAAGCCATCTAGCTACTAACTATGGACCCGAAGGTCTGAAGTTAACTACTCACACTTCATCGGAGGGGCTATGGTGATGATGTAGAAGCCCTCCGTGGTGGATGCCCCTCCCATGGAGCTCCTAACAGGCCCCAAGATGGGATCTCGTGGATACAGAAGTTACGGGCGGTGGAATTAGGTTTTGGCCCGCCCCGATCTGTTGGGGGTACGAGGTATATATAGGAGGAGGGAGTACATCGGTGGAGCGTCAGGCCCACGAGGTGGGGCGCGCCTGTGGGAGGGCGCGCCCACCCTCGTGACCACCTCCGCACTCCTTGGAGTAGGGTCCAAGTCTCCGGATCACGCTCGTGAGAAGATCATGTTTCCAAAGGTTTCATTCCCTTTGGACTCTGCTTGATATTCCGCTTTCTTCAAACATCAAATAGGCAAAAAACAAAGCAATTTCGGGTTGGGCCTCCTGCTAATAGGTTAGTCCCAAAAATAATATAAAAGTGGAAAATAAAGCCCATTATAGTCCAAAACAATAGATAAAGTAGCATGGAGCAATCAAAAATTATAGATATGTTGGAGACGACGTGCATCCCCAAGCTTAATTCCTCGCCGCCCTCGAGTAGGTAAATGATAAAAAGAATTTTTGATGCGGAGTGATACTTTGGCATAATTTCAATGTAAATCTTCTTAATTGTGATATGAATATTCAGATCCGAAAGATTCAAGACAAAAGTTCATATTGACATAAAAATAATAATACTTCAAGCATACTAATCAAAATAATTATGTCATCTCAAAATAACATGGCCAAAGAAAGTTCATCCCTACAAAATCATATAGTTAGGCTATGCTTCATTTTCTTCACACAAAGATGTTCCCAACTTCTATACCCCGATGACAAGCCAAGCAATTGTTTCATACTTAAATAATCTCAAACTTTTTCAACCTTCAAGCAATACATGAGCGTGAGCCATGGATATAGCACTATGGGTGGAATAGAATATGATGATGGGGATTGTGTGGAGAAGACAAAAAAAAGAAAGTCTCACATTCACGAGGATAATTAACGGGCTATGGAGATGCCCATCAATTGATGTCAACATGAGGAGTAGGGATTGCCATGCAACAGATGCACTAGAGCTATGAATGCTCAAAAAAAGAAAACTAGTGGGTGTGCATCCAACTTGCTTGCTCATGAACACCTAGGGCATTTGAGGAAGCCCATCGTAGGAATATACAAGCCAAGTTCTATAATGAAAAATTCCCACTAGTATGAAAAAGACAACTTATATGACTCACTATATGAAAAACATGGTGCTACTTTGAAGCACAATATATGAGACTCACTACATGAAGAACGAGGTGCTACTTTGAAGCACAAAATATGAGACTCACTACATGAAGAACAAGGTGCTACTTTGAAGCACAAGTGTGGAAAAACAGATAGTAGCATTGCCCTTTTCTTTTTTTTTGGGCCTTTATTTTTTTTGGCCTTTCTCTTTTTTTTATTTGGGCAATGCTCTAATAATGATGATCATCACACTTCTATTGATTAAAACATGATGATTAAAAATCAAAACTAGAACAAGGTATGACTCTATATGAATGCCTACGGCGGTGTACCGGGATGGTGCAATGAATCAAGAGTGACATGTATGAAAAAATAATGCATGGTGGCTTTGCCACAAATACGATGTCAACTACATGATCATGCAATGGCAATATGACAAAAGTAATGGATGTCATAGTAATGATGAACGGAACAGTGGAAAGTTGCATGGCAATATATCTCGGAATGGCTATGGAAATGCCATAATAGGTAGGTATGGTGGCTGTTTTGAGGAAGATATAGGGAGGTTTATGTGTGATAGAGCGTATCGTATCACGGAGTTTGGATGCACCGCTAAGTTTGCGCCTAACTCTCAATGTGAGAAAGGGCAATGCACGGTACCAAGAGGCTAGCAATGGCGGAAAGGTAAAAGTGCTGTGATAATACATGGACTCAACATTAGTCAAAAGAACTCATATACTTATCGCAAAAATTTAGAAGTCATCAAAATCAAGTACTACACGATGCTCCTAGGGGGTAGATTGGTAGGAAAAGACCATCGCTTGTCCCCGATCGCCACTCATAAGGATGCACAAGCTGTGTACACTTCATGTTTCAAATTTGTTACATAACTTTAACCATACGTGCATGCTACGGGATTTACCAACTTCAACACAAGTATATCTCAAATTCACAACTACTCAACTAGCATGACTTTGATATTATTACCTCCATATCTCAAAACAATTATCAAGCATCAAACTTATCTTAGTATTCAACGCACTCAAAAGAAAGTTTCACATATCTTGAACACCAAGTATATTAACATTAAGCAAATTACCATGCTATTAACGACTCTCAAAATAATCTAAGTGAAGCATGAGAGATCAAGTTTCTTTAAAACAAATCCACCACCGTGCTCGAAAATATCTAAGTGAAGCACTAGAGCAAAAATTATCACGCTCAAAAAGATATAAGTGAAGCACTATGAGCAAATTATCAAGCTCAAAAGATATAAGTGAAGCACATAGAGTATTCTATCAAATTCCAAATCATGTATGGCTCTCTCAAAAGGTGTGTACAGCAAGGATGATTGTGGTAAACTAACAAGCAAAGACCCAAATAATACAAGACGCTTCCAAGCAAAACACATATCATGTTGGTGAATAAAAATATAGCTCCAAGTAAATTACCGATGGAAGTGGAAGAAAGAGGGATGCCTTCCGGGCATCCCCAAGCTTTGACTTTTGGTGTCCTGATTATCTTGGGGTGCCATGGGCATCCCCAAGCTTAGGCTCTTGCCACTCCTTGTTCCATAATCCATCAAAATAATTCACCCAAAACTTGAAAACTTCACAACACAAAACTCAATAGAAATCTCGTGAGTCTGCTAGAGAAAGAAAACAAAAGACTACTTTAAGTTGCTGTAATGAACTCATTATTTATTTATATTGGTGTTAAACCTACTTAATTCCAACTTCTCTATGGATCATAAACTATTTTACTAGTCATAGATTCATCAAAATAAGCAAACAACACACGCAAAACAGAATCTGTCAAAAACAGAACAGTCTGTAGTAATCTGTAACTAACGCGAACTTCTGGAACCCAAAAACTTCTACCAAAATTAGACGACCTGGAAATTTTGTTTATTGATCAGCAGCAATTGGAATCAGTATTTTATCACGTTCTGGTGATTTTTAACAATTCGGGCACTGAGCACAAAGATTCTGGAAATTACAGCAAGATCAAATAACTATCATCCAAGAAGATCCAATAGGTCCAACTTGGCACAAACACTAATTAAAAGATAAAACCACATCTAAACAGAGGCTAGATGGATTATTTATTCCTAACCAGAACCAAAAACAAAAAACACAAAATAAAATTGGGTTGCCTCCCAACAAGCGCTTATCGTTTAACGCCCCTAGCTAGGCATAAAAGCAAGGATAGATCTAGGTATTGCCATCTTTGGTAGGCAATCAATAAGTGGCTCTCATGATAGATTCATATGGTAATTTTATTTTCTTTCTAGGAAAGTGTTCCATGCCTTTCTTTAAAGGGAATTGGAATCTAATATTTCCTTCCTTCATATCAATAATTGCACCAATCGCTCTAAGGAAAGGTCTACCAAGAATAATAGGACATGAAGGATTGCAATCTATATCAAGAACGATAAAATCTACGGGCACATAATTCCTATTTGCAACAATAATAACATCATTAATTCTTCCCATAGGATTTTTAATAGTGGAATCCGCAAGATGCAAGTTTAGATAGCAATCATCAAAATCACGGAAATCTAGCAAATCACACAAAGTTTTGGGAATAGTAGAGACACTAGCACCCAAATCACACAACGCATGAAACTCATAATTTTTAATTTTAATTTTAATAGTAGGTTCCCACTCATCATGGAGTTTCCTAGGGATAGAAATTTTCAACTCAAGCTTTTCTTCATAAGATTGCATCAAGGCATCAACAATGTGTTCGGTAAAAGCCTTATTTTGACTATAAGCATGAGGAGAATTTAGCACGGATTGCAACAAGGAAATACAATCAATTAAAGAGCAATTTTCATAATTAAATTCCTTGAGATCCAATATAGCGGGTTTAGCAACATCTAGATTTCTATTTCTTGCAATCCCACTTTTATCAATTTCATCATTAAGATCTAAAAACTCCGAATTCTTAGAACGCCTTCTAGGTAAAGGAAGATCATATTCAGTTTCTCAAGATTCATATTGCAAAACAAAGATTTAATAGGGGACGTATCAATAACTTTTAGATCTTCATCTAAATTTTCATAGGAATTAGAAGAACACGCTTAATAAAGGCATCTTTGGAAGCACGCATCCTAGCGGTTCTTTTCTTTGCACTCATCAATGGAAAATCTCATAGCTTTGAGAGACTCATTGATATCATGCTTAGGAGGAATAGATCTAAGCTTTAAAGAATCAACATCAAGAGAAATTCTATCAATGTTCCTAGCCAAATCATCAACTTTAAGTAATTTCTCTTCAAGCAAAGCATTAAAACTCTTTTGTGAATTCATAAACTCTCTAACACTACTCTCAAATTCAGAGGGCATCTTACTAAAATTTCCATAAGAGTTGTTGTAGGAATTTCCATAATTATTAGAAGGATTACTAGGATAAGGCCTAGGATTAAAATTCCCTTTATAATGCTGTTGTTTCCAAAACTATTCCTACCAACAAAATTCACATCCATAGATTCATTATTATTCTCAATCAAGGTAGATAAAGGCATATTATTGGGATCAAGAAACACTCTTAGCAAATAAATTCATAAGTTCATCCATCTTTCCACTCAAAACATTGATTTCTTCTATAGCATGCACTTTTTATTAGTAGATCTTTCAAGATGCCATTGAGAATAATTAACCATAATGTTATCTAGGAGTTTAGTAGCATCTCCTAAAGTGATTTCCATAAAAGTGCCTCCTCATGTCAATCTAAAAGATTTCTAGAAGCAAAATTCAATCCAAAGCATAATTTTTTGAATAATCATCCATAAATTCAAACCATGAGTAGGACAATTATGTAGCATTAATTTCATTCTCTCCCAAGCTTGTGCAACATTTTCATGTTCAAGTTGCTTTAAATTCATAATATCGGTCCTAAGAGAGATAATCTTAGCGGGAGGAAAATACTTAGAGATATATGCATCTTTGCAATTGTTCCAAGAATCAATACTATTTTAGGCAAAGATGAAAACCACGCTTTAGCACGCATCTCTGCCGTAAAAAGGAAATAGCTTCAATTTAACGACATCATTATTGACATCCTTTTTCTTTTGCATATCACATAAATCAACGAAGCCATTCAGATGAGTAGCGGCATCTTCGCTAGGAAGGCCGGCGAATTATTCTTTCATAACAAGATTCAACAAAGCAGTATTGATTTCACAAGATTCGGTATTGGCAAGAGGAGCAATAGGAGTGCTAAGGAAATCATTATTATTGGTATTGGTGAAGTCGCACAATTTGGTGGCATCTTGAGCCATCGCGATGAACAAGCAAACTAACACACGAGCAAACAAAAGGCAAAGGGAAAAGGAGGAGGAGATTGGGAAAGAGAGGGTGAATAAAACGGCAAAGGTGAAGTGGGGGAGAGGAAACCGAGAGGCAAAGGGCAAATAATGTAATGCGAGAGATAGGGATTGTGATGGGTACTTGGTATGGTTGACTTGTTTATGCGTGAGCCTCCCCGCAACGGCACCGTAAATTCTTCTTGCTACGCCTCGAACTTATGCTGGATTTCCCAAAGAGGAGAGGATGATGCAGCACAGTAGCATAAGTATTTCCTCAGTTTTGAGAACCAAGGTATCAATCCAAAGAGGAGACCACGCGAAAGTCCCTCGTGACCTGCACAAAACGATAGCTACTCGCAACCAACGCTTAGGGGTTGTCAATCCCTTCACGGTCACTTACGAGGGTGAGATCCGATAGAGATAATATTTTTGGTATTTTGGTATAATGATGCAAAGTAAAAAGTAAAAGCAAAAGCAAGTAAATAAAGTGATGGAGATTGATATGATGAGAATAGACCCGGGGCCATAGGTTTCACTAGTGGCTTCTCTCAAGCGCATAAGTATTCTACTGGGTGAACAAATTCATCGTTGAGCAATTGACAGAATTAAGCATAGTTATGAGGTTATCTAGGCAATGATCATGTATATAGGCATCACGTCCATGACAAGTAGACCAAGCTTATTCTTGCATCTACTACTATTACTCCACTCATCGACCGCTATCCAAAGATGCATCTAGTGTATTAAGTTAAAAACAGTGACGCCTTAAGCAAGATGACATGATGTAGAGGAATAAATTCATGCAATATGATAAATACCCCATCTTGTTATCCTTGATGGCAACAATACAATACGTGCCTTGCAACCCTTTCTGTCACTTGGTAAGGTCACCGCAAGATTGAACCCAAAGCTAAGCACTTCTCCCATTGCAAGAACTACCAATCTATTTGGCCAAACCAAACGGATAATTCGAAGAGACTTGAAAAGATAACTTAATCATACATAAAAGAATTCAGAGAAGAATCAAATATTTTCCATAGATAAGTTGGATCATAAACCCACAATTCATCGATCTCAACAAACACACCGCAAAAATAAGATTACATCGAATAGATCTCCACGATAGAGGGGGAGAACATTGTATTGAGATCCAAATAGAGAGAAGAAGCCATCTAGTTACTAACTATGGACCCGAAGGTCTGAAGTAAACTACTCACACTTCATCGGAGGGGCTATGGTGATGATGTAGAAGCCCTCCGTGGTGGATGCCTCCCATGAGCTCAAACAGGCCCCAAGATGGGATCTCGTGGATATAGGAAGTTACGGCGGTGGAATTAGGTTTTGGCCCGCCCCGATCTGTTGGGGGGCACGAGGTATATATAGGAGGAGGGAGTACGCCGGTGAGCGTTAGGGGCCCACAAGGTAGGGGGCGCGCCTGTGGGAGGGCGCGCCCCCACCCTCGTGACCGCCTGCACTCCTTGGAGTAGGGTCCAAGTCTCCTGGATCACGCTCGTGAGAAGATCACGCTTCAAGGTTTCATTCCATTTGGACTCCGTTTGATATTCTGCTTCTTCAAAACACTAAAATAGGCAAAAATGCAATTCTCGGCTGGGCCTCCGGTTAATAGGTTAGTCCCAAAAATAATATAAAAGTGGAAAATAAAGCCCATTATAGTCCAAAACAATAGATAAAGTAGCATGGAGCAATCAAAAATTATAGATACGATGGAGACGTATCAAGTCTCTGCTTGTTACCGCGCGTTCCTAATCCACTATGATTTGGATATTTGATCCGAGGGGCCTCTAGCCTGATAGCACTAACCATCATGTTGGCATAGTATGGGCGCTCATGCGTCAGATGCATCAGTAAGCTTAATGGACGCCACGATCGAGCGGGCGCTACCGGGTTGGACTGGAAAGCACCTGACTTTTTTAAGGAGGTAGCTAGGTCTGCTCACCGGCCGCATATGCAACGTGCAGGAGTTCCCGGGGCGATGGCCCATGACCCCTGGGGGCATAGGTTTAGTCCAGTGTGCTGACCTCTCTATTAAGCCTAGGTCGGGTTGCGGCGTATTGTTTGGCCGAGGTCGGGCATGACCCAGGAAAGTGTGTCCGTCCAGAGTTAATCGAGTGTGGTGGGTAAGTTGGTGCACCCCTGCAGGGAAGAAAACATCTATCGAGAGCCTGTCCTACGGTAACGGACAATTGGAGTTGTATCCCGATCAATACAACTAGAACTAGATACTTGAGATGAGAAATGGATAGTATGGCTTTGGATTGCTTTCTCGCAGGGAGTTGAGAAAGGATCTCTGGCCGAGGTTGATAACACTACTACTACTACTTTACATTATGTTGATCTGTACTCTTCTAATGCTGCAAGACCGCGGAAGATGTTGAAGATGCTAGTCTTCGAGAGGACTAGGCTCTCCCCCCTTATTCTGGCATTTCTGCAGGCCAGGCCACATATACAGCCTCTCTTTGATAATGTTGCATATGTAGTGTAGATCCTGGCATGTGAGTACTTTGGATGAGTACTCACGGTTGCTTTGATCCCTCTTTTTCCACCTCTCTCCATTCTTCTCGGATGTCACAACCATATGGTGGAGCCCAGATCCAGGCGGCACCTTCGATTTATTTATTGCTACTACGCCGAGGGTGCCTACTACCACGTGGAGACCACCGACGACCAGGAGTAGTTAGGAGGCTCCCAGGCAGGAGGCCTTGCCTTTTCGATCGATGTTTCTTTTGTGCTAGCCTTCTTAAGGCATTTGTCTAACTCGATGTCTCAGATCAGATATTGTTGCTTCCACGACTCTTGTGTATTCAAGCTTATGTATTCGAGCCCTCGAGGCCCCTGGCTTTTAATATAAAGCTTGTATTATTTTAATTTGTGTCTAGAGTTGTGTTGTGATATCTTCCCGTGAGTCCTTGATCTTGATCGTACATATTTGCGTGTATGATTAGTGTATGATTGAATCGAGGGCGTCACAGGTTGGTATCAGAGTCGGCTGCCTGTAGGTAGGCCCCTTTCCAACTCCTTGGCCGAAGTCAAGTCTAGTCATTGAAAAACTTTTACTAACATGGCTATGTGGATTGCGGGCCCACGTCGCCATTGGGTGGTATTAGGATCTTTTGTTCCTCGTCTATACTCTGGGACTCTGATCTCTCTTCTATTCGGGTTAAAGATTTTACTAACTCTGACTCTAGGTTCTCGTAACTAATTTCTCCCGGAGAGCCCCTCACTCCAGATGATTGCTTGGTGCATCAGAAGATTCCGAAGATACTCTCCGATGTTCTCTCGAGACTTGTACTCATCGACTTTGCAATTCCCTACCAATTTTATATCCTTATGGATAATTAAATACACTCGCCATTCATACGTTCGTTCCCGTTGCTCTTGTTGTTATAAGATTCCCTGATACATTCCAATATCCCGAGAATGTCTTGCAGCTCCATTTCCGTTTGAATACATGTTCGAATAGTTCCTCACACTTATCGAGGATTTGTTCATTCCTTGTTATTCATGTGTTTTACAAAATACCTCGAAATGCTATTCAACCTTCCAAGAACCCTTTGCAACCTATTTCTTTGGAAATTCTTATGCGGCTCTGCATTATGGTTAAATCCATATTTCTAGTAATCTCCGTTGACATCCTCTGTCACTATCATTTCGAGTCCCTTGATCCAATATGTTGCGAATGCTCGCAATGCTCAATCATATCCTAGCATTCACCCTTTCGACTCAGACGTCACTCCGAACTTGAGCTTGTTCTTGGAAAATCAAACCTTCATCGATTGTCGGTCTATATCGATTCAACTCAATTATATATTGATTAGATCCTGTGCTTCTGATCTTCTCATTTAAAAATTTTAATCCCTTTTTATTTATGCTTTGAAGTTATCCAAATATATCTATAATCCGATGCCTTTGCATTATTTCTTCTTCTGGTTGAGTATCGATAATCACATTAGATCCTTTGTTGGATTATCATCCGACAATTTCTTTCACATTCTAAATTCTCGTGAGTTTTCCCCTGACACATAACGCCTATGGTAAACATTATCCTCTCTTTTTGTGAACAATGCTCTACTTTCGAGCTGGTGTTAAGTAGTATTGAAGTTCGTGGTATATGTTCCTAAGATGCCCCGATGGGTTGAACCTATGCCTTTTCTAATCTGTGTGAACCCAGAAACTTCTATAGGTCATACTCTACTGGTGTTATGCCAGAAAAAATTTCAACACTACAACTTCGTCGTAAGTGAGAAGTGAATGAAAGGTTTTGCATTGGAGAAGTGGAGTCTAATTTGAACTTTGTGTTCATGCCCATGGACCTAATGTGGGACTTATCATGGAAGCTTCTTGTGATATAATAATCCCCTTATAATAAGTTCATATGGTATCTATGTTTGGTCCTTGGCAACCGTGGTTCTCACCACGATTGTTCCCCTTTAATTCCATTTCTCGGACAAGTTAAAGCCCTTGTCTTTTGCAGATAAATGCATCTTCGAAACCTCTATCTTGATCTACCTTCGAGTGTTACCCTCCGGTACCTCGAGAATATCAAAGAACTGTGTTGCTTCCTATGAGTCTTCATCTAGTATTGCTTCTCACCGATTTCAGATTTCTACTGGGATCTGAGTTATTAATCACCCGAGGACACCGATAAGTGAATCGGTTGAATCGATTCCGCACTCCGATTCTATAACTCTAAGTAATTTTCATTGCTTACAAGTTTAATAATCCTTCTAGTCATTCCTAGCCTGGTCGGCTATGTCATTATCGTGCTAAATTTTAACTGTGCTACCTGGTCCTTCTTCCCGGAACAGAATTTTCGACGATGAGCTAAGCTTATGTCGATCTTCCTTGTCATACCATTTCTCCTTGAACAGCAAGCTTGCTTTCGAGTTTGTGTCGTACTCGTGGTTCCAATAACTTTTCGCTTCATCATTCCTTTGACTTGATGTCATCGCCGATCGATTACATCTTCCTGAAACCTCTCGACAATTGTGTCATGCTCGTCAACATTTTGAGCTCTTCCAGCATATCAATCGAATTCATGATGAGAAATACCATCCTTGACCTTCGATGATTTGAGTTATCATCGGCACCTCCCTTGTCTTCTTTCCAACACATGTTTGATCTTGTCTTGGTTATACCTTGGAATCCTTGCTATTCCTGCAATTGTTCCTTGAGTATTTCTTGTGATCTTCAACTCCAACCCCTACTTGTAACACCATGTTAATGCTACCTCAAGCATGACTATGGTACACCGAACAACAACAAGAACATTGGAAGTGCATTGCCAAATGTTTCTTGCTCTATTATCCAAACACCGTTGTATGGATAACATCATGGATTCCCTTGCCCCTATGTCCAAAATGATGATGTACTTGTTGATCTAACATGTATATCATGCTTTACTCTTCCTTGGGAAAAGATACACTCCTAAATCTTGTGTATAAACATATTTTCATTTCCATTGGTTTGCTTAACCTTTCTTGTGATCTATATATGTTATAAGCAGAAATAATTCCCTGCTTATGGAAACATCTCGGTTTACAACTCACAAGTGTGACCTGTTACATTATTGTCGATTTACATCCCAAAGAACTCCCCGATGGACAAGAACCTTGCCTATTGGTCCGCCTCGCTCAATGAGCAGGAAAATGGTTCTATTTGTCCTCGCCCTTGGTACCAACGTTGTTGCCAACATAACTGATAGGCTATCCTCTGACATGCCTTGCTACCATGACTGTGCAATATGTCGGCGTCCTTCCTTCTTTTGAACCACATGGTGGGACCATAGCCCACGGTTCCACAGGATCAAAACTTGACTCTTGTACATTCTTGATTCTGAAATATTATTGCATTTGGCTTCGTATCATTTCACGAGCCACCTTTGGAAAGATAATCTGTTCCCGATGCTCTCAACCCCTTCCTCACACTGCTCGTGTATCAATCGTTTGTCCATTCACTTGAAACTTCCTATTGTACCTTTATACTTTGCTCTCGATGTTAATTAAGTTTCAACTCGACAGATACTTCTGCCTCATTCCCTAAATTGTTCACCAGATAATTAACCCTATAAGGGTCAGTTCTACCGAAGTTACTCTTTACTTCACCACTTAAATCTCGGGACGAGATTTCTTGTGGTGGAGGAGATTTATAACAACCCCCAGTGTCATGCTGCAGTAATCCCCTGTTAATGGTGACATGTCATCACATTACTGTTGCTAATCTTCACTTGATCCAAATCAAAATTCAAATTCAAATCCAATCTGAAGTCAAAAATTCATATTTGTCAGACATGAAAACTAAAATGTTCATCTTGTGCCAAATAATTTGTAATGAACATTTGTGGTGAACCTATTTTTTTAAAAAGTGTTTAAATGGCCTAAGCTATTTGAAACTGATGCTTAAGAAAAAGAAAAGGGAGAGAGAGAGAGAGAGAGCAACCCCCTCCCTGGACCGAACCCACCTGGGCCGACCCAACTAACCCACCCGAGCCAGCTCAGTTGACCCCTCACACTGGTCTCTCCCCCCGCCCTGTTCCTTGGTCTCAGACCGCAACAGGGGCGTCGCCACCGAACAAACGTCACCGGCCATGCCGTTACAGGCGCCGCAGGGAGGATAAGGACGCCAGCGTCGACCCCCTGCCCACGAGAGATCTTTTCCCCCCTTCCCCACGAGCTCCTGCTTGCCCTCTCCGCCTCTCCCATTCCCCACTGCATCCGAGCGCCCCGTGGCCCCGCCACCGTAACGCACGCGGTCCCCGACACCACCTCGCCGCTTCCACGCCAAGAAGGACCGTGACGACCTCCTCTTCCTCCCAGAAGAATCACCCAGCAGGAGCGCCTCTCCTTCGTCCCCTACGCTGCCGCTCTTCCTCCTCTTCTCCGACGAAGCCATTGGCCGATTCCGCCGCACCGAGCCCTCCCCGAGCACGCTTGAGCACATCTGCAGGAGAACTGTGAGCCTGCGCTTCTTTCCCTTCCCTCTCCCGAGCTATTCCGCCGCCGCTCCGCTAGCACCCACACGCATCGCCGCCGATGAGCTCGCCGTCATGGCCTTCGCCACTGTAACGCGCGGTTGAGCCTCGCATCGAGCTCCGGGAGCTCATGCGAGTCCAATGCCACCACTAGCGCGCCTCCCCGTTCCTCCTAGCTCCGTTTCCACCAGTGCCCGAACTCCGGCACCGCTTGAGCTCGTCGCCGGCGCCGCTCCGGTCGTTCCCGGCGCCTCTCGCTAGCCTAGATAGACGCGACACTCTCTGCTCGTTCAAACGCGTCAAGTCCTGCGACTAAAGACCACCGCCTGTGCGTGATTTCCAGCAAAGTCCGGCGAGCCCCGCCGCAGTTTTGGTCGCCAGCGTCGAGACTCCGGTCATCACCGACGTGGCACACCTGGGCTCATTGGTCATCGCCAGCTGGGGCCCTCGGCCCAGCTTGATCGGGTTGAACTAGTCAACATGCTGACTGGACCCCGTGGCCCACTGACTTATGTGTCCCATCTGCTAATTAAACATTTTTATAAATAAAAATAATTAGTTAAACTAATTAGTCACTGACTAATGTAGCCCACATCCCTAATTACTTCTGTTACTCATATTAACCCACTGTTAGTCTTGACAGAGGCCGACAGTGGGTCCCACTGCCGCTTTGATCGTCACCGGTCAGCCGACTCCTGACGCAAGCATGACCTCAGCATGATGTCATAATCCATTTCTGTTAATTTAGCTAAACTCAGAAAATGCTGAAATCTTTATAAAATCATAGAAAATAAACTGTAACTCGGATGAAAATGTTTTCTACATGAAAGTTTCTCAGAAAAATCGAACGAATCCGGATGCGCGGTCCATTCATCTGTCACATGCCCCTAGCATGCTGAACATGGAACCGTCCCCTCTCTTTTCATGTGTCCGAAAAACTTCAGACATCGAGAAAACCCCTCCGGATGTTTTCCCTCTCCGTCTGCAACGTCTAGCACTGTGCTAGTTCACCTCTAACATCGCGTATTACCATGTTATGCTTTATGGTGCTTCGTTTGCTTTATATTCATTGTTTCTTCCCCCTCTTCTCTGATAGACCCCGAGACTGTAACAGCCTGGTATTTGGCCCTTTTCTTTATCTTTTGGATTTATTTGGTTTTTGCTCTGTTTTTTTTTCTTTTGAGTGGTTCGTGGCCTTGCCACCGGAAAATCATCCTCATTTCCTCCCAAGTGGCTCATCATTCTCAAAACCTTGCCAAGATCATGTCACTTCACTCCTTGACCAAACCCTAAAATCTTTTTCTAGGGAAAATTCCTTTTCTATTAAAGGAATAACTCTATCTCGCCTAGGTTGTGAAGTAACCTATATTTCTGTCCATCCAAAATCCCAAAATAATTCTCATAATTCCTTTGGGTCATATGTAGCTCAAATATGCCCAAAAATTTCCTTGGCCAGTTCAAAAATAATTCCCCAATATTCCTTTTTCTATTCTGCCCTGAATGACACTTTGTGAAGGAAGTGTCATTTATATTTTTCCTAGTGGCTCCCAACCTTGTTGGGCATGCTTATATGTCCAAATAATTGCGTCATGCACAAGTTCAAATTTATTTGCCTAGCAAATCTTCCTCAGTGAATTTTCAAAGTTTCTGTCAGACAGAAGGCTTTGTGAAGGAAGTACTAGCTAGGAGTATCCAAATGAGTTGAACTTTTGCACAATCCTTAATGTGCTCATATTAACCCTGTCAACCCGTTTGCAACCCCATCCAATCATCTATGTGAGCACAGGAGCAAATCTTTGATTCTGGCATTATTTTCAGGTTGTGAAGCAAGTGTATTTTATATTGCTTAAAAATCCCGATAAATTACCAGATCATTCTTATACCCATAAAACACCTCTCCACCCAATTTGGCACCATTTCACTTAGCCAATATTTCTCCAAAATTCTTGTAAAATTCTGGTCAATGAAGATAACTGCGAAGGAAGTACCATTTTGGTAAATCCAATTGGTATGAAATTGTTATAGCTTCTTACTATGACCATATCACCAAGCCTTGCCAAATTTGAGCTCAAGTGGCGTCACCATGTGAGTGCATCATCCAAATCTCATTTCTGGACCATTTTGGCAGCTGCAAAGCAACTATATTAAACCTTGGTCCTAATCTTCTCAAAGTTACCAGGATGAAAGTCCTTCTTACCCTAAACCTCGCAGACAAACTCTCTTGCTCTAGTTCCTTTCCCGTTGATCAGCAGTTCTCGTTCAAGTTTACTGCAGTAAACTTCAGAAGTTGATTACCATTTAACCAGAGCACTTTTAACCAAACTACCACCGTAGTTGAGACCACCCCTGGATGAACTTACCCATAGACAACAAGTTCCAGACCATCTCCCCCACTACATGCCAGTGCACGCGGTGACCGCGTTAATGGCATCACTGCACGCTACGTGTGCAATGGCGCGCCTGATGGCCTCCTCTCGTTGCCTTTTCACAGCATGAGCGTGTCCAAGCTGGCCCGCTGCCGCCATTCCTCGACCCCTCTCCTCCGTTAGTTTCCTTACCGACGTTCATCGACGCCACCGAAGGCCCACGGGGCACAAAGGTTCGCTTGGCTCGAAGCCATTACCTCGGCCTCTTCCTTCGCTTTCTCTCCGGCTGCTTACACCTCCGTGACCTCTGAATCAATGGCTCGTCGTGGTTCCCGCCCTCCCGTTGGCCGGGTTGGCCGCCAGAGCTCCTACTGGATGTGCTCGGTGGCACCCGAGCCCGTGCCTCTCGCCCCGGCTATTTATAGCCCCTCCCCTCGCCTCTCGAGCATCCCACAAGCCTCACCTCGCTCCCCTAGTCCTCCCGAGCCTCTTCCCCTACCTCCTGGAGCCCTCCTCGACCACCTTTGCTGCCATGGCCACGGCCATGCTCGGCTAGATTCGGCCAATGCCGTCCCCCTACTTGCCTTCCACCACCACAAGAGATCTCCCTCAACACCCACCAGGTCGCCCCGACCTCCATCTTCTCCTCTGGTGGCTTGTGGGCGTGCGCGCGATGGCACCCAAAGCAGCCATCCACAGCAGCCGGCTTCCCGCGCTCTCCCAAGCTATTCGGTGGCCGTGTCCTACCTGAAGGGGACCGCCTCGTCCTGCTGATCATGCCAGTAGGTCGGGCGCCTCAAATGGTGGATCAGGCGGCTATCGTCGTCGGGCGGTCGGCCTCACCTCTGCCTCGACGCCATTGCCGGGGAGAAGGAGCAGTACGGAGGAGGAGTTGACCAGCAAAGATGGACCCCATGCTGGCCCTGTGTTTCAGCCGACCCAAGCCACGACCCCTCCCTTCCAGCTGGCCACGGGCCCCGCGTGTCAGCGAGACTAGGCCCGGCCCCGCCCCCTGCTGACGTGGATAAGTGGACGCCGTATACGCTTTCGTCCACCGAAAGCGTATTTCCCAGAGTGCACGTTCAGTTTTTTTGTTAAGGGCATGTTTGTGATGATTTTTATTACAAAGAGGTCCCTGGCAAAAAAACAACTATAACATTTCACCCGTAGCTCCAAATCAGGTGAATCCACAGCCCATGTCTTCGTTTCGTCAAGCCCGTTCTGATGGAACCACTTTCACCATGTTTTGGAATTATGAAAATGACCATTATGCCCTTGCCCTTATTCAACCCCCTCCGAGAGAGAAAGATTTCCGGTGATTCTTTCCGTGAGTTTCTCGCACTTTCTCCCGGTGATTTCTTCCACCCCAGGAAAGCCACACCCTCCATTTGCATCACTGTAATGCAGTGACATGGTTTAATCTATTTGAACTTGTTTAAAATATTGCTTTAGCTACATGACTCGTGCATGGCATTTTCTGAGTGTTATTTTGATCTTGTCGTTGCCATGCTATTGTTTGGATTACTAGGAGTTATGTTTGTAGTTGATGAGTATCATGTTGCCATTGGAGTATTAGTGGTTGATATTATGATTGTTTTCATGATGATATCTATTATTTTATTTTGGAGAATTACTTTGGATGGCATGCTGCCTTTGGATTATTAGTGGTTAGTATGATTATTTACATGATGCTAGTCGATGTTCTGTTACTATTGCTTGGAGTATTAATTTCAGTGATGATGTTTACGTGTGGATCTCAGCTGGATAGCTTTGTTCTTGTTATTTGAGTAGTAGAGTTATTGTTTTCAGATTCAACATGATAGAAATATTATGCTATCTTTTGGAGTATTTTGATATGATGATATTATGCTCGGATTATTTGTTGGATATTGTTATGACTTGGAATATAGTTTGATAGTTGATATCGAGTATCGCTTATCACAATATATTTTTGGGGATAAATTCCGTCATTAAGTTGGTCAGGTGCCACCGAACCGGGATTTCTCTAGTGCAACCACATTTGCCTTTATGGGAAGGCTTAATGCGATGCTATTGCCGTGTCTCTTGCTAGTGCCTCCAACGAGGGAAGGTTATGGGCGCACGCTACCCTGATCAGGTAGGCGGACATAAGCCTTGCGTGCCCGTTGTTTTTGTTATGTGCACATGTCCCCGTTTGGGACAATTTACTGTTTTGGCCACGACGGTGGCCGTTGGTGTCTTTGGTAGACACAGGGCCACCCAGGACTAGCCTAGTGGGGAGTGAGTCGGAGAGGCCGGGAGAGTGTCATGGCAGTAGATTGGTTTTGCCAGAACGCCGTTGGTCCACCCGAATGGGAGTGCGAGTCCATGGGTTCCGTGGTGTGGGTAACGTGCGCTACCTCTGCAGAGTGTGTTTGTTTAAACTACCGATAGCCGCGTCCTCGGTCATGGGCATGGGTTCGTACTAGGTCACACCGTTCGATCAACACTCACATGACGGAATGACTTATAGGTGATTTATATGTTGATACTTTGAGCAATACAGATTGGCAGGATGTTGATGATGATGTTGGGGACCAAGTGTTGGTCATGGTAGTGATCATCGGAAAGATCACCGTTTGAGACCAAGTGTTGGTCATGGTTGTGATCACCGGAAAGATCACCGTTTGGTTACAAGGTAACCCGATCCAAGACCACTAGGTTGGTCCGTTTGTGATTCGTGAATGATCACCATTTGGTTTTGATCATGAGGTGATCGAGATGGTATATTGCTTGGCCGGTTAGCCAAGAGAGATATGGTTATGGAGATCTGAGATGGTGATTTATCAGTATTGTAGTAGTTTCGTATCATGCTTAGTAGTTGTTGTTGTACCATGGTAGCTGTTAATTTAATTAACCTGCTTAATGCTATGTTGTTGTCTTGCCTTGATGTTTTTGGTTGTTGTGAGCTTGCAAGTACATTCAATGTACTAACCTGGCGTGTCATGCCAGATTGCAGGTTATGCCGTGATTGCTTGATTGCTTGTCGTGGTTTCCGTTCGTGCGAGCTAGATCGTGTCCCAGCCAGAGTCCCTGTGGAGTGGAGTTCACCACCTTCGTCGTTGTTCTGCTGCTAGAAGATTTTCGCTGCTTCGAGTTGTTCCGCTGCTAGCATAGAGCAAGTGTAGCATCGCAGGCGTAGTGTCGCCGTGCTGATGTGTTTCTTTATAACATGAGACTCATGTATTATTATTCTTATAATAAGAGCTGATTTGTTCTATGTCAAGCAGTGCTGTATTCCAGAGACTTCTCCTTGATCTCTGGGCTGGAATATGAGGCGTTCCGATTTCTCTGAGCCGGGGTGCCACAGGCTTGGTATCAGAGCAGATCTGGCTGTAGGATGCCCTAGTCAGTGCGAGCGGTAGAAACCGGTAGAAATCGGTAGTATAGAGTCTGGCTTAATGATTGCATTTGGTTGCTGCATTTGTTTGTTGCATAGCATGCATATAGCCTTAGTATTTGTGATAATGGTTTATCTAGTGAGTGTAGTCGGCATCGGTTCGATCCACTACAGCTCAACCGTTAACGGTTTATCTGGTGAGTGTAGCTGGCATCGGTTCGGATCCACTAAGGCTCAACCTTTGCATTTCTCCAGTTCCTTTTTCTTTCGGTGTTTGGTGTCATTTCTGTCCCAGCAGAGTGATGCCAAGTGATCCCGACACTGTTTGCAAAAATGGTGCTCAGGTACCGCGCCGATGTCTTTCTTTCAGTCCCGTCTATTGTTTCGGTGATGGACATGCTTCTATCCCGGATCGTTCTTTTATTTTATCGTGTTGGCAACTCCTATTTCTTGGACGAGTACGGATCTTTTTCCGTCCGCTTGATAATAATGTGGTTGCGACCTTCGTGTCCCACTGCATGATTACCAAGTGCGTCCTCGCCTCCGAGCTAGTTCAGGTTGCCACCTGGCTAAGCTAGCGCTTGGTGTAGTGCTGGTTACAACAATTCTTTCACACATTTATTCGTCCTCGTGCACATCCTCAAAACATGCTAGATCGTAGAACCGGAGATCCCGCGAAATCTGTGTGCTTAAGTAGGCATGCATATTGTGTGACTAGCAGTAATATGTGACATTGATTGTGTGTGAATTGCTTCTTGTTGTGTGCTTTTGTTTAGTTGAGTTTTCTCTTGCTTCTTTCTTTTTGAGCCCTGTTGTTACATTATTTTTCCCCTATAAAGTGTTGCTCATCAACTGACACCGGACTTGAAGAAGCAATAAGGATTTCAAATATTTAGAAGAAGCTCAGCTAAACATTATGGTCTACCCAGTCAACTGCATTATGGCATTAACAACTGCTCAGAATACCAATGGTGTATGGATTGATTATCAGCATCAAGTCTACATCAGTACAAAATCCTCACAACAGTTATTTATGATCCAGCCAGCAGAAAGACAAGTCAGTTGCAAGACCAACTGTATATTTTCAGATAGAGGTATGGATCCTATATAAAGTTTGGCTTAGCAATGCATGATGCTTGAAATATGTTATCGTCCGAAATAAATTCAGAATGTGAGGTGCCCAAGGAAGACAGTCAAACCATTTTTCTCATGCAAATAATCAGCCTTAGAACTTTATGGGCGTGTGTATGGATTTCAGTCTGCATATCAGTATGAAGCTTTGGATATAAGAAACTCAGTCTTCTTCCACACGCTATCGAAAGAAATTTATGACGCAAGGCTCATCAGTTTTCCTTAGCATGATATGTGAACACTTTCCGGCCCAGGATACCTGGTCTTTCTCAGCAAGACACCTTAGTAAAGGCTTCTGACAGACGGAAATAAAATTTCTCAACAAGCAAACCTAAGGAGAAGCTTCTCACGTACGGAACTCGGGCTTCTCCAGCACATAAGTCAGAGCAAGCTTCGTGTGTAAGCTATAGAGCCTTCTTCTGCACAATACCCAAACAAAAGATTTGAGCAGAAGTTAACAAGACTTCCTCAGCAAGCTACTCGGATGACTTCTCTTGTAAGCCATTCAGTCTGCGTCAGTATGATACTATTACACCATCCTCAGAGATTATATGATGAGTTACCAATATATGGCAGCACCACTCAAGAATCAGACTTGCAATATTTTTGTCAGAGGTAAAATTCAGTCAAAACAAATGCTTACTGCAAGGATCGAGTGATCGGTGGCATATCCTTGGTATATATGGTGAGCATGCATCCACAATCATACCAGTCACCCATACGAGATGCGACAGTGATCTAGCAGATATACCTAAGAAAAGTAAGGATTCAACAACTTCCCCAGTCAGGCAAAGGAAAATAAAGATGAGCAGAAATACATATCATGAATTACAAGGATCGACAATATTTGGAGATGACATCACAGAATCCACAGTCTTGACAATGGTCATCAAGTTCATTATTCTGGCAACTGACAAGGAGATATTATAAAACCTTGCCACCTTCTTGTATGATTGGCCTCAACAATGAGCTCCATACCGCTATAAACCCCGGGTATATGTCATATGTGTGCGGATCCAAGTCGAAAAACAAGCACAAGGAATAATGTAAAAAATATTGCACTAATCACGTCCCTGGTCATACGAAGAATCAAGGACAAGTGTGGCCAAGATATTTCAATATGGTATCTTGACAAAGAAAATCATGACCCTAAAAAGGATGAGACCAACCGCAAAGGTATGATGATTTTTGCAGGACCATCTGGGTCCGGATACCCAAGTCAGTTGGAGGCCATAACCCCATATGGATCCACGAAGGCATACTCTCAGCGGCCTACTCTATATACAAGGATTCTCATATCCCGCTGACCCGCTTGACATGGTTAGTGTGGAATATCCAAGTCTGTTCTGTCCGATCCAAGATTCCTTTGCAACCTCAGCAGTCTGACCTCACCAGCAGTGTTAAAGCATATCACGGCCTATTACCACAGATGGGTATATCGACCACATGGGAAAAATCAAAAGCCGAACAATCAGCTCAGACCCGGTATACTCACCGATGAAATCAAGTACATGGTCAGTCTGTCAGGAAAAACATTTGTCCGTCAGCCCCTGTCGGGCTAGTCTCAAGATGTAAATATTTGAAGTATGGCACACTATATCTCCATACACCATTATATTGCTCACGATAGAAGGCAGTCAAATCTTTGGTACATATCTCATGATCGAGCCAAAGGAATAAATCAAAATAAATTAGTAACACCTATGAGCAGTCAGATCCTGTCCGAAGATGGCCATGATAATTCTCAGCATTTATTGAAACCAGAAGACCTGCATTTATTTGAAGCAACCCCATGACAGAGGAAAAAGGTTTCATGATCAAAAGAAAATTTATGCTCAGATCCAGTGGACATCACCGCAGATTTGAGAAAAATTGCGTCAGCAAAATAATTTGGTATGTGAGCAAAAACCTGTCAGAATTTGGGAAAGTCGAAGCAAACCACCCTAGAGCAAGGTAAGTTGATCATCTGAAATTCTTGTGGGAACAATAAATAAAGGAAAAAGGATACCCGAGTTGGAAACAGTGTCCTCAAGTCATACTTGCTCCCTGAGCAACCAAATCTCGAGGACGAGATTTCTTTAAGGGGGGAAGGTTTGTAACAGCCTGGTTTTTGGCCCTTTTCTTTATCTTTTGGATTTATTTGGTTTTTGCTCTGTTTTTTTTTCTTTTTGGAGTGGTTCTGTGGCCTTGCCACCTGGGAAATCATCCTCATTTCCCCTCCCAAGTGGCTCATCATTCTCAAAACCTTTCCAAGATCATGTCACTTCACTCCTTGACCAAACCCTAAAATATTTTTCTAGGGAATATTCCTTTTTCTATTAAAGGAATAACCCTATCTGCTCTAGGTTGTGAAGCAACCTATATTTCTGTCCATCCAAAAATCCCAAAATAATTCTCATAATTCCTTTGGGTCATATATAGCTCAAGTATGCCCAAACATTTCCTTGGCCAGTTCAAAAATAATTCCCCAATATTCCTTTTTCTATTCTGCCCTGAATGGCACTTTGTGAAGGAAGTGTCATTTATGTTTTTCCTAGTGGCTCTCAACCTTTTTGGGCATGCTTATATGTCCAAATAATTGCCCCATGCACAAGTTCAACTTTATTTGCCTAGCAAATCTTCCTCAGTGAATTTTCAAAGTTTCTGTCAGACAGAAGGCTTTGTGAAGGAAGTACTAGCTAGGAGTATCAAAATGAGTTGAACTTTTGCACACTCCTTAATGTGATCATATTAACCCCCTCCACCCATTTGCAGCCCCATCCAATCATCTATGTGAGCACAGGAGCAAATCTTTGATTCTAGCATTCTTTTCAGGTTGTGAAGCAAGTGTATTTTATATTGCTTAAAAAATCCTGATAAATTACCAGATCATTCTTATACCCATAAAACACCTCTCCACCCAATTTGGCACCATTTCAGTTATCCAATATTTCTCCAAAATTCTTGCAAAATTTCTGGTCAATGAAGATAGCTGTGAAGGAAGTACCATTTTGGTAAATCCAATTGGTATGAAATTGTTACAGCTTCTTACTATGACCAAATCACTAAGCCTTGCCAAATTTGAGCTCAAATGGCATCACCATGTGAGTGCATCATCCAAATCTCATTTATGGACCATTTTGGTAGTTGCAAAGCAACTATATTAAACCTTGGTCCTAATCTTCTCAAAGTTACCAGGATGGAAGTCCTTCTTACCCTAAACCTCGCAGACAAACTCTCTGGCTCCAGTTCCTTTCCTGTTGATTAGCAGTTCTTGTTCAAGTTTACTGCAGTAAACTTCAGAAGTTGATTACCATTTAACCAGAGCACTTTTAACCAAACTACCACCGTAGTTGAGACCTCCCCTGGATGAACTTACCCGTAAACAACAAGTTCCAGACCATCTCCTCCACTACATGCCAGTGCACGCGGTGACCGTGTTAAAGGCATCATTGTGCACGCAGCAGGTAATGCAGTGGTCACAAGACATTGTTTGTGCTTCGGCACCTCCTCCTCTCGTTGTCTTCGCGCGCGTGAGCGTGTCCAGCAGCTGGCCCGCGTCGTCGTTGTTCCCCTGGACCCCTCTCCACCTCCGTCTGTTTCCTCACCGACGCTCCCCGCTGAACACCCACGGGGGGCACAGTGCTCCGTTTGGCTCAGAGCTCAGCTCGGCCTCTTCCTCTTCTCTCCGGCGTCGTCTACCCCTTCGTGACCTTTGAATCAATGGCTCGTTGTGTTCCCGCGCCCTCCCGTGCTCACTGGCCGTCGCCAAAGCCTCGGCCGGACGTGCCCGGCGGCACCCGAGCCCGTGCCTGTCGCCCCGGCTATTTATAGCCCCTCCCCTCGCCTCCCGAGAATCCCACCAGCCTCACCTCGCTCCCCTAGTCCTCCCAAGCCTCTTCCCCTACCTCCTGGAGCCCTCCTCGACCACCTTTGCCGCGATGGCCGCCGGCCATGCTCGGCTAGATTCGCTCAACGCCGTCCCCGTCCTTGCCTTCCACTACCACCAGAGATATCCCTCAACACCCACCAGGTCGCCCCGACCTCCATCTTCTCCTCTGGTGGCTTGTGGGCGTGCTCGACAAAGACCAAGGCCTGTCTCATTGCACTGGCTTCCCACGCCCGCCAAGCTCTTCGGTGGTCGTGGTCCTATCTTCCCGCTACCGATCATGCCAGAGGTCGGGCGCCTCGAATGGTGGACCGTGCTGCCATCGCCATCGGGCGACCGGCCCGCCTGCCTCAACGCACTGGCCGGGGAGAAGGAGCAGCAGCGGAGGGAGTTGACCAGCGACATGGACCCCTGGCGCCTGTGTGTCACGCCGACCAAGCCGCGACTCCTCCTCGCCACCGGTCATGGGCCTTGCGTGTCAACAAGACTAGGCCTGGCCCGCCCTGGCGGCGTGGATAAGTGGACACGGCTTTTGCTGCACGCTTTCATCCACCGAAAGCGTATTTCAGTAGGCTCGCTTTTTCTGTTAAGGGCCTGTTTGTGATGATTTTTATTACAAAGAGGTCCCTGACAGAAAAACAGCTATAACTTTTCACCTGTAGCTCCAAATCAGGTGAATCCAAATCCCACGTCTTTGTTTTGTCGATGAAAGTGCGTTATATCGACTAGAGGGGGGGTGAATAGGCGATTTTTATGAATTCTGCACTGAGGAATTCGCCGGTGAGGAAATTCCTTAGCGAAGAACTACTTGCAGCGGAATAAGTAATCAGAAGTAAGCATAATAGAATACGAGCATGGTCATCATGATGAAATGAAGACAAACACAGAGTACGTAAAGCGTAATCACAGGATAACACAAGATGAAGACAAACAGATCAAGAAATTGAGCGAGGAAATTGAGAAAGTCTTCTACCAAAGTCTTCGAACACAGATATGAACAATCACTCAACACAGTAATGAGGAAATGAAAGAGTTGAGGAAATAGAAACAGGAAGGTTGGTGAAGAAGATGATTTGGTAGACCAGTTCCAACTGCTGTCTCAGTTGTACATCTGGTTGGAGCGGCTAAGTATTTAAACTCGAGGACACACAGTCCCGGACACCCAGTCGCTGAGCACGCAGCTCAGGACACCAAGTCCTCACCGTATTCTCCTTGAACTAAGGTTACACAGACCTCATCCAATCACTCGTGGTAAGTCTTCAGGCAACTTCCAAACCTTCACAGACTCAGTCACTCGGCGATCCACAATTCCTCTTGGATGCTCTAGACCATGACACCTAACCGTATGGAAGAAGCACAGTCTTCAAAGGTAACAAGCGTCGGATCCACGCAGGATCAATCTCTTCAGTGATGCTCAATCACTTTGGGTTTGTAGGTGTTGGGTTTGGGGTTTTTCCTCACTCGATGATTTTCTCGAGTCCTCGGAGGATGGGTTGCTCTCAAATGACAAGTGTCAAGTTCTCTCGGAGCAGCCAACCAGCTAGTGGTTGTAGGGGCAGCTATTTATAGCCCAGGAGCAGCCCGACATGATAAGACATAAATGCCCTTCAATGATATGACCGTTAGGTGGATAAGATATTTTGGGACAGTCATGCCAAGAAGACAAAGAATTCCGGAAATTTGACTCTTAAATTCCTCGGGGCTATCATGTTCCTCATCGTAGGCAATCCAGACCGGCGAATTCCTAACTCCTCGGTCAGAACAAATTCCTCAAATGACGTAAGAACTTTGTCTCTCACATCAAGAAATTGACTGAATTGTATGAGATTTCCTATGGCTTCACTCGAAGGGATTGGTAGGTGTAGGATTTTGAGTTGAGCATCACATGGAAATTTTTCCTTAGTATTTCCTCGAACCCCTTTAACAGTACGGTGTTTTCTACGACTCAAGAAAGAGAAAACGAAACTATGAAAACAAAAGTCTTCACGCTTCATGTTCCTCAAATGAATACCAAGTCTTCAAGGTCACACCAATTTCTTCACTTTCAAAGTCTTCAAAAAGTCTTCAGAATATCAAAGTCTTCAGTCGAAGAACTTCATTTTTAGGGGTCGACTTTCTCTGTAAATATCAAACTCCTCATAGACTTATAGACCTGTGTACACTCATAAACACATTAGTTCCTTAACCTATAAGTCTTCAATACACCAAAATCACTAAGGGGCACTAGATGCACTTACAATCTCCCCCTTTTTGGTGATTGATGACAATATAGGTTAAGTTTTCAACGGGGATAAATATATGAAGTGTAAATACTGATATTGATGAATTTGATTGCAAGATATAGAAGAACTCCCCCTGAAGGTGTGCATTGTGAGGAATTTGCTTTTGAGGCAATGGACATTTGAAGAGTTGAATCATGGAGATCTCCCCCTATATCTTGTAATTCATACACACATTTGACATATAATATGAAGAATTTGAAATGCATGATGAAATATGGTGGTGATGTAATTCAGCATGCGTGTATTAACATAAACGAGGAATAAGCATGCAGAGGAACACATCAAAAGTATCGAGCACCATCGGGTTTAAGATTACAACTCGATCCAATAAACTTTCGTAAGAACAAGAGTTGTAACTTAGCAAAAACGCCCATATAATAGACCCGCTTGAAGACTAACTCAAATTTCTCCCCTTTGTCATCGAATGACCAAAAGGATCGAAACCGAGGACTAACGCCTCAAGAATATCAAGTTGATGGAGGAGCGCCGGCGTTGTCGGGTCTGTTGTCGTAGTAGGGCTGCCGCAGTTGTCGCCCAAGTCTTCATTTTCATCGGTGTCTCGCGATGAAGAATAAGAGCTGGCTACCAAGGAAAGAACCTTGACTTTCTTGAATTTCTTCGGTGGAGGTGCCGACCAGTCAAATACTTCCTTGAGACCCATTTTCTTCAGATCTTCTGCGTTGTAGACATGAGATGTAACAGCCTGTACGGTTGAAGGTTTCATGGAGGTAGTATTGGTTTTTTTTCACGGTATTGTGTGTTGAGGTCATGTTGTGAAGAATTGAACCAAACTGACGCTTGACCCATTTATGATTGTGATCAACTTTCTGATGAAGACTGAGGAGTAACTCACGATCAGTCATCACCCTGGGTGCTGTGGGTTGAGGATTTTGCTTGGCAGAGTTGTTGGCGGCAGAGTCATGTGTGGCAGAGTCATCATTGGTGGAGTAGGATGCAGCCTTGCGAAATTGACCATCCAATGGACGAATGCCTTCATCTATCACAGCAGCTGTGTCGTGGGTTTGTCACGGCAGATGTCCTCGTGAAATGACTTAGTCGTGGAGCCGTCGCTACGGGTTAACTTGAAGGGGTTAAAGCGGACACAAAGACACGAGAGTTATACTAGTTCGGCCCCTTCGATGAAGGTAAAAGCCTACATCTAGTTGTGATGGAATTGATGGGGTTTCGAGGACTAGGGAGCAAACAAGCTTCGCCTAAGCCTCGAGTTGTGGTTGTCTGTCCTTAAACCGCCGCCGGGTCGTCCCCTTATATACATGGGTGATGCCCGTCGGTTTACAGAGTCCCGACGCCGGTTCATAGATGTATCCGGCTCGGTCTCTACTATTCCTAACTTACAGTACAAGTTACATGCTGATGCCGGTTTACAACTATAGGTATGAACCGGCTATGGGCCATAAGCCTTCTACTGCCTTCTTGGGCTTTAATATGTTCAACTACTGATGAAGTTAACCCGGCTTGTCCTGGCCGGTTTACCCTTAGCGGTAATATCCCCAACATTAGGCCCCAGATTGATTCGAACAGATTCATGTCAATCCTTAGCCAATAGAAAACTTCATCTTCTACATCTTGTATTGACTGGTGAACCGCCGTGATGTCATCTTCTCCGATCGTCGTGAACCGGCATGACGTCACCTGTTATAAAGTTATCCTCGTTATCTTTTGTTTCATAGACCTGCGAGAATCGAGGTGACAGCTCCGCTTGCAAGCCCACGATCCCTCGACTTTCGCGCCTGACACATGTCTTTTGCCTTATAAATAGGCCCAAGGGGTCATTTCCTTTTCCCCTTCGGTCCTTTCTTCTTCGTCTTCCTCGCGCTGCCCTACTTCAGAGCTCCGCCTCCGCCGTTGACTTCAGCACCATTCTTAGCCGCTGCATCAACCTCAGCGTACCAGAACACCACGGTGATCTTCCTTTTCTTCATCTGCTCCAGTAAGTTTTCTTTCCTTCCCCCCGTAGATCTGTTCTAGGGTTCTTGTGTTCTTCAGTGTTCGTCAGTTTGCTTAATGTTCATATGGCAGTCTTCAGACAAACCTGCGAATCTCTCGTTCTCAGAAGCGTAATTTTACCATCTATTTGTCTTCACGCCTCTCAAGGCCATAGATCTATTTGTATCTTTGCTCGTGGATTCAGCATCTGCTCCTTTTCAAATCTTGAGTATTTACTTCTTTTTTCTGAACCTGCCCCAGATCCAAAACTGTTAAGCAGTACTGTGAAACCTGTTTTCACCATAGTTTTGACTCTGCGGAATTTTTAGACCGTCCGGTTTAGCTTTGTAGAAAAAATGATGACCCAGCATATACCATTAGTCCCCTTACTGAACCGCCAGGATCTTAGCTAATTATTGCCGCTTTACAGAACTCCGGTTTATTGATAACTTCTTCCGGTTTAACAATGAATGCAATCAGTATATATCCTTCCAATCATATTCTTGAACCGGTATTAATGTTTTGCAGATTGCACCATGGCCAAGCAAGTATATGAATGCAACTGGGTCCCTTCTCGAGTGACCGAGACACAGCTAGAGAACTTAGTCTAAATTGGCACCTTGGGCAAAAAAGATGTCATTCACTGGAGGGTCCTTGGCCCGGAAAGTTCTCCAGAACCCAAGGATGGAGAAGTTGTTGTTTTTGCTGACCATCTGGCCCGGGGCTTCAGTCCACCCGGTACAAAGTTTTATCGAGATGTCTTGGCCAACTTCCAACTGCGTCCACAAGATATCGGCCCTAACTCCGTAACCAACATATGTCACTTCCAAGTGCTCTGTGAGGTGTTCTTTCAAGAGGAGACCTCAGTTGAATTGTTCAGAGATTGTTTCCATCTAAACCACCGCACAGAATTTACGGACGGTCCCAACACAGAGCTAGGTGGCATGCCGATCCAAAAGAGAAAAGAAGTCACTTATCCTCATGCCAAACTGCACAGCCATCCCAAAGAGTGGAATGCTACATGGTTCTACTGCAAAGATACTACCGATGGAGAAAATCCCTTGCCGGGTTACCGTCCGGAACGGTTGAGCAATACACATCCCTTCCCTCAAAGACTGATTGCGAGGGAAAGAAGCAAATATGCTCCTCAATTATCCAAGCTCTGGGCCTTCATGGCTAATGGGTTGACCGGAGTTGACCTTGCACGCTGCTGGATATCTTGGAGCATATTACCCTTAAGCCGGCACTCCGGTTTGATGTGCGAATACACAGAAGACTTAAAAGATCCTCTACGGCACATTGAAGTCCAAATTGTCAGACGATGAAGTCACCGAGGCTGTTAAGAAGATGTTGAATGAACTCGAGATCACTGCGCTCAAATCTGCCTTGCTCCTTTTTCTGCCAAGAACAAACCGCCAGCTGTAAACCTCATATCATATACCTTTATAAAATTTGGCCATGCTTTAAATACCCTTTGTTAACTTTAACATCTTTCAAACAGGGTGATGATCCGTTTTGGAGTAAGAAGGCTCCCCAAGAGAAACCGGAGAAGACAATCCAGCCCATGTCCAGAGTTGTGAAGAAACCGACCTATCGAAAGAGAACCACTGCCTCCTCCAATCCACCAGCTGATGATGATGTGGGTAACCCGGACCTTGAGGTAGAACTTGACTCACTTGGTTTACTTCTCTCACGCCTTATTGACAATGATCATTGTCAGGATGAAGCTGAGGCCAGTCATGCTGACACTATAGAGGTAATCACTATTTCTTCCGATTCAAATCCTTTCCCTTCACTAAAAATCCGTCGGGCAAACCGGAAAGTTAAATTCTCTCATCCACTTGCTTACTTGGACCTGAACTTTCTTATGAAGACACAACAGCACGAAGCTCGCCGCACCACCCGGCACAGCGGTCAGGTAGTTACCTCTGCAGGTTTACCGAATAGTCCGGGTCGGAAACACCGTTCAGAGGTCTCTAATTGTTTCATCAATGCTTATCCTAAAGCGGGTTGTATCCGTCAACCTCTTAATCCCTCCGACTCCGATTACTGTGGCACTTCTCATTCTTCTTCCCATGAAGTCTTCACCACCCAGCTCCCACCCTCAAGATTGTGCATGGGTGAGCCGTTTACTAATAATTCTGCTTGATATAGTACTTTCCATATTTACCGGATTCATCTATCTTTTCTCTTTCAGGGCGAAGCCTAAGCCTAGCAAAAAAGCTCGTCTGGACAAAGCGGCAGAATAAGATGATGCTCCTGAACCGGCCAGAACAATAGATCCAGAAGAACCTATCCGCGATGACGTGATGAATGATCCACCACCGCAAGACTATGATATTGCTGCTGAAAAGGCGCATGCTGATGCTTCAGGTCCTGTTAATCAGCCTACGAGCCCTGTCCAAACTGACAAAACAGCAAGCCCCTCCAAACATACTGACAATCCGGCGACCCCAATGCGAACCGGCGAAGCCAAGGATGATGATGTCATTATTACTGGCTTTGGTCATACTGAACCGGGCAATCCTGTCGCTTTGTCCATGCACACCACAAAGGAGGAGTTTGCGGCCTTTGGTAAAGGCAAATGGGACACTGACTTAGCCACCTTTGCCACTTTGGACCCCCAAGAACTTTATTCTGGCTACCTGAATCGGCTTTATACCAGCTGTGATTGCGAAGCCGGTTTGATCAAAATGATGAAGGATAAATATGAGGTAAATTCCATATGACTCTCCTTATGTACTTCAATCACAATTCCAAAGAGCCCCAAGTGACGGTTTTAAGATAGGAACTTAAACCGGGACTTCTCAACTTGAACCTTTTAGTACATCTATTCTTTTGAGACTGTAGCCCCCAAGGGCCGGTTTAACGTGACCAAGCTGAACCGGGACTTTGTACCGTAAGAGTTCCAGTGTCACTAGAGGATAGAGCAAATACACATTAGCCCCCAAGTGCCAAGTTGAATATTCGTATTGATCTTGGGACTTTGATGAAATTTGTAGGATAAAAAGCAAATATGCATTAGCCCCCAAGTATCAAGGGCATAACTTGTTATGTGGTTGGTACTTCAATTCTGCATCATAATCTTTAATCAAACGATGACCTGTATGCAGGGTGATTTGAGCAAGAAAGAAAACCAAGTTGCTGATCTTCAAGAAATCCTGAAATCTCAACAGACTGAAACCTCAAAAGCAAGAGACGATTTAACCAGCGCTTTAAGCGTCATGGAAAAGCTTAAAGAGGATTTCAGCAAGGAACGGGCAGATTGGGCCACTGAAAAGACCGCTTTACTTCAAAGGGCAGAAAAGGCTGAAGCGGCACTCAAACCGGTGGTAGATGAGCTGACCAGCGTAAAGCGGCAAGTGCATGCTATGACCGTTGCCATCTTTGGTAAGCAGTTTTATTTTCTGCAATAACAATGTCTTCTCATATTGTAGCCAGTTTACCGACCCTTTGAACGATTTCAGGAACACGTATTGGCCACCTGGGATCAGACGTGCGGAAGAAACTGAAAGCCGCCTATACATTGATAGAACAATCAGATACCGCCAAGAACGGATCATCAAGATCGCTTCTCACAACAACCCAGCCCCGACCTTGATTCAGGATAGCATCAAGAGGCTGTCAATGCTTCCTGCCCAGATTGAAGAATTGAAGAAATCTGCTGCTAGAACCGGCGCTTATAACCGCCTTTAATCCGCAAAAGCATGGGTTCCAGATTTTGATCCTATTGAAGCGGCCCAAGGCTTCCCAAGCGTGAAGGAGGACGGGACAGAATTCAGTGAAGATGACCTCCGAGCTATAAACCGGGAAGTGCGCCCTCTGGCTTGTTAATTGGCTGCAGAGGCAAATTTGTCCCACTATCAAGCGCAATATGATGGTCAAAATAAACGAGTGGCTGCACCAGTTCCTGAAGCGGAGAATCTTATCCCTCCTATCCGTAAGCATACTTACGCTCCTGATATTGAACCGTCCTTGCTGATCAGCGATGAAGCTGTATTTCAAGAATTAATGGGAATCGACTGGACAACTATTGATTTCCAGCCACTGGGTAGGGAAGCAGAAGCTGAAGCGGCGTAGGATGACCCGCAACCATCAGGGCAGGCTGGCAACCAAGCCTAAACTGGAAGCCGGTTTATATAGCTTGTTCCGCTACGTTATGATGACAAAAACAATTGTCTTATTTTGACACCGTGTTGCCGTGTAATAGACTAGCTGCCACACTTGGTTTTGATATGCCTTCGTGCATACTTATTGCAACTTATGCTCCCTTTGAATCATCAATGTTAAACCATTATCTCGCAGAAGAAGTCTTAAAACACCGCTGTGGTTGTACCACCAAAGGGTCATAATATCAATGTACATGAAATCAAAGATAATATCTGAGATTTAAACATATTATTAAATATAACAATATATGATACCTGCCATTGTAGGCCATGGATTTGGCTGTGCCAATCGTAAACCGGAGTGTTTAAGAAAACCACTCTACTGGAGGAGAACCGCTCCTTCGAATATAGCGCCGAGTTACCAAGTAACCGTCCCGGCTTACAAAGAATACCGGTGTTACTGCATAATAGGATGTTAACAGAAAATCAAACCGGGCAAAGTGTTTCTGGATTAAAAATAAACCGTGTTCCGTCAGCTGACAGACAAACCGGCGTAATAATTGTTGGCATAAAAACACAACGACAGAAATATTCAAACAAGAGAAACATGTCTCAAGAAAAAACAAATAGAGTTATTTACAAAAAGAGGTTTGTTTAAACCGATCAAGTGGCATAACCATGGTCGGACACGACCAAGCCCCCAATAGGTGTAGCTATGGTTCAAGTCAGCCAGGCCCCCAAATGATGCAGTGGCATTATGCCGATCAAGAGGTGTAGCGATGGTTCGGGTTCGACCAAAGCCCCCAAGTGATTCTGTGGCCTTAGGCCGATCAAGAGACGTGACTGGTTCAGACATGATCAAGTCCCCAAGTGATCTTGTGGCTTTCGCTGGTCTAAAGGTGTTGCTTTGGTTCGGATACGACCAAGCCCCATAGAGACATGATACAAAGCTTGTTTGAAGAAGCTAACTCAAGGGGTAAACCGGAGGTCGCTTTAAGAAAAAAGAAACTCCATGTAACCACACATGATGTAAAAATAACAGAGACCCCGCTTTAGCTAAGGCTCCGGTTTATTGTATTAATCATAATATATACATTGTCATAATATGTACATAAGTAGAGCCTATGGCTCAAGTATAGTAAGGCCGAAGATGAGCTATGTTCCAGGGCCTGTTGGTCTCCTCCTCTGACGTGCGTGAGTCTTTATGCTCTCGAATGTCGATCAGATAGTATGACCCATTGTGCAGATTCTTGCTGACCACGAAAGGTCCCTCCCAAGGTGGGGATAACTTGTGCATATCAGCCTGGTCTTGGATGAGTCGAAGCACCAAATCTCCTTCTTGGAAGGTTCTAGTTCTAACTCGGCGACTGTGATATCAAGGAAGATCCTGCTGGTAAATCGCCGAACGGGAAGCAGCGACGTCACGCTCTTCGTCCAATAGGTCCAATGCATTTTGCCGCGCTTCCTCATTGTCCGCTTCAACATACGCCGCTACACGAGGCGAATCATGACGGATATCACTAGGGAGGACCGCCTCCGCTCCATAAACCATGAAGAACGGCGTGTATCCTGTCGATCTGTTGGGCGTGGTGTTGATGCTCCATAACACAGATGGTAACTCCTCAACCCAACATCCCGGCGTTCGTTGGAAAGGAACCATAAGCCGGGTTTGATGCCTCGTAAGATCTCTTGGTTAGCCCTCTCTGCTTGGCCATTGGACTGTGGGTGAGCCACCGACGATACATCAAGCCGGATGTGCTCACGCCACAAAACTCCTTCATAGCCCCTTGGACAAATTGGTACCATTATCGAGAATGATACCGTGTGGAAAGCCAAACCGGAAAATCACCTTTTTAATGAACTGAACCGCCGTGGCTGCATCACACTTGCTAACGGGCTCCGCTTCAACCCACTTTGTAAACTTGTCCACCGCCACCAAAAGGTGGGTCTTCTTATCCTTGGACCTTTTGAAAGGTCCAACCTTATCCAGCCCCCAAGTCGCAAACGGCCAAGTAATTGGAATCATCCTCAAATCTTGAGCCGGCATATGAGCGAGCCTTGAGAATTTCTGACAGCCATCACATCGTTTAACCAGGTCCTCTGCATCAGCATGAGCAGTCAACCAATAGAAACCATGACGAAATGCCTTGGCCACTAGAGACTTTGAACCGGCGTGGTGAACACAATCCCCTTCGTGGATTTCCCGCAAAATTTCACAGCCTTCCTCAGGGGACACACAACGTTGAAACGCTCCTGACACGCTGCAATGATGTAACTCGCCATTGATAATGGTCATGGACTTGGATCGCCGGACGATCTGCCTGGCCAGAGTCTCATCCTCTGGTAACTCGCCCCGGTTCATGTACGCAAGGTAAGGAATTGTCCAATCCGGTATGACATGCAGGGCTGCCACCAACTAAGCCTCCGGATCAGGAATAGCCAAATCCTCTTCACCAGGGAACTTGATGGACGGGTTATGCAGAACATCTAAAAAGACGTTAGGCGGGACCGGTTTACGCCGAGAACCCAGCCGGCTTCAAGCGTCCGCCGCTTCGTTATTTCGTCTGTCCACATGATCCACCTGATAACCCTTAAAGTGACCTGCAACAATATCCACCTCACGATGATAGGCTGCCATGAGCGGATCCTTGGAATCCCAAGTGCCAGATACTTGTTGAGCCACCAGTGCACGAGTCATCAAGCATTTAACTCGGCTGAGATTCATCTCCTTAGCCATCTGGAGACCATGGAGTAAAGCTTCATACTCAGCTGCATTGTTAGTACAAGGGAACATTAAACGGAGAACGTAACAGAACTTGTCACCTCGTGGGGAAGTTAACGCGACTCCAGCCCCCGAGCCCTCCAATTGCCTGGACCCATCAAAATGGATAGTCCAATAAGTGTGATCTGGCTTCTCTTCAGGTGCTTGTAGCTCCGTCCAATCATTGATGAAATCAACAAGTGCTTGTGACTTGACCGCCGTCCGAGGTAATGATTTCAAACCATGCGCCCAAGCTCTATAGCCCACTTGGCAATCCGCCGCCGCCTCCTCGTTTCAATTATATCTCCCAAAGGAGCTGAACCGACCATCGTGATGGGATGTCCTCGAAGTACTGTTAAGCTTCCGCTTGCCATAAAAACTCCATACACCGCTTTCTACCAATGCGGGTACCTTTGCTTAGACTCAATAAGCACCTCGCTGATATAATAAACCGGACGCTGAACCGGATACTCCTTGCTCGCCTCTTTGCGCTCCACCACAATAGCCACACCGATCACATGAGCATTAGCCGCTACATAGAGTAGTAACGGTTCCTTGTCGATTGGAGCTGCAAGAACGGGCGGATTGGCTAATCGCCGCTTTAAATCCTCAAATGCCTCATCAAGAACTCGAACTCTGCATTTAACCGATCCGTCTTCTTCAAAGATTCTGGTATAAGGGGATCGCCTTCACCGAGGCGGTGATAAACCGCTCAGCACGGCAATCCGTCCTGCCAAGCGTTGAACGTCGTTGATACACTTCAGTTTAGCCAGGGAGGTAATAGTTGTAATCTTCTCCGGATTAGCTTCAATTCCCCTGTTGGACACAAGAAAACCCAATAACTTGCCTGCCGGTACACCAAAAACGCATTTGGCCAGGTTGAGCATCATCTTGTAAGTCCGTAGATTATCAAAGGTTTCCTTCAAATCATCGATCAGCGTCTCCTTCTTTCTTGACTTGACCACAATATCATCCACATAGGCGTGCACATTACGGCCGATCTGTTTATGAAGGCAATTCTGTACACATCGTTGATAAGTTGCCTGGGCGCTCTTGAGCCCGTAAGGCATAGATACGTAGCGTGAAGGCCCCAAAGGGAGTTATGAACGCCGCCTTCTCTTGGTCCTTAACTGCCATCTTGATCTGATGATAACGAGAATATGCATCTAGAAAACTCAACGCCACATCCCGCGGTAGCATCGATAATCTGATCAATGCGCCGAGAGCAAAAGGATCTGGCCGGACAAGCTTTATTAAGGTCCGTGTAATCCACACATGCACCAAGTGCCGTTTTTCTTCAGAACCAGCACCGGATTGGCAAGCCATTCCGGATGGAAGACTTCAACAATAAAACCAGCGGCTAAGAGCCTGGCCACCTCCTCTCCAATAGCTTTGTGTCTTTCTTCATTAAACCGGCGAAGAAACTGCTTCACCGGTTTGTACTTAGGATCAACATTAAGAGTGTGCTCAGCGAGTTCCCTCGGTACACCTGGCATGTCAGAAGACTTCCATGCAAAAATGTCCCGATTCTCACGGATGAACTCGATGAGCACGCTTTCCTATTTCGGGTCCAAGTTGGCAATCGATAGTGAACTGCTTGGACGAATCGCCAGGCACGAAGTCAACAAGTTTAGTCTCAGCCGCCGATTTGAACTTTAAATCTGGATCATGCTCTGTAGTTGGCTTCTTCAACAGGGTCATGTCCGCCGGATCAACATTGTCCTTGTAATATTTCAACTCCTCCGTCAGACAAACCGACTTCACAGAGGGCCGCATCACCTTCCTCACATTCCAAAGCAATCTTATGATCGCCATGAACCGTTATCGCTCCTTGTGACCCGACATCTTGAGCTGTAAATAGATATAACAAGGCCGTGCCATGAATTTGGCATAAGCCGGCCGCCTAAATAGGGCGTGATACGGGCTCTGGATCTTCACCACTTCAAAAGTCAGTGTCTCTGACCGGGAGTCATGATCGTCTCAAAAGGCTACCTCCAGAGCTATCTTGCCAACAGGATATGCTGACATGCCAGGTACCACACCATGGAACACTATATTAGACGGTTTAAGATTTTTATCTGTCAGTCCCATATGACGGAAGGTCTCATAGTACAGGATGTTAATACTGCTTCCTCCATCCATAAGGACCTTGGTGAACTTATAAGCCCCCACCTGAGGGGCTACCAATAATGCTAGCTGACCCGGATTGTCAACCCGGGGAGGGTGATCCTCCCTGCTCCATAGGATTGGTTGTTCCGACCAGCGTAAATAACGTGGTACGGCCGGTTCAATGTAATTCACCGCCGCTTATGGAGTTTCGGTCTCGCTTGTCCAAGCTAGTTGTGAAGACATGATATTGCCCACTATTCAACTGCTTTGGATGGCTCGATAACTGCATCGCTGGTTGTGACCACCTTTTGGTTATTCTGATTATTCTGATTGTTATGTCCACCACGATTGCCATTGAAGCCTGAACCGGAAGCTCCTCCATCGTGACCCGGCCCATGGAAACCGGATCCTGAGCCACCACCTGATCCATGATCATACCAGAAAGCATTAGAATTTTTGAACTCTTGCATAATATAACAATCTTTCCAAAGGTGGTTGGCCGGTATCTCCCTCGTCCCGTGTTTTGGGCAGGGCTGGTTCAACAAATAGTTTAGGCGATCTGGGTTAGGATTCTGAGCTCCACCACGATTCGCCGCTTTACCCTTGCGTCGCTGACCCTTGTCCTGCGCGCTAGTATTAGCCACAAAATCTACGCTGCCATCCGCTTTACGTTTGCCTCCGTTCCCATGACCTCATGCGATCACGGCTGTATGAGTATGCTTCCTGTTGGATCAAAGCGGTCCGAAGGAGCTCCTTGACCCGGCGCGTCTCCACCGCCTGTGGAGAATCACCTTCGATCGGGATGGCCTCCAATCGTGAAGCGGCAGCGACGAGATTGTCCATAGGATTGGAATAATGACCTGGAGGAGTCTGGACCGCCGAGGTACGTTATTGTTCGCCAAGGAGGTTCCATTAAACGGGGTTGGACCGGCGCGCTGGCCCAGCGCCCGCCGATTTACCACGGTGGATTATCGTTCCTGCCCTCGGGTGTGAAAGAGATTTACGGCGCCGAAACCCAAGGCAAGCGGGACCGGTGCTTCCGCTTCAAGACCTCATGCGATGCGTTCTGATCCAGCATAAGCTTGTAGGCCTGGGCATCTAAAGCGGCCCGCTCTGCGGCCATCCTGTCATTCTCAGCTGCTAGGTCGGCCTTGGCCTGATTGATCTGCCCATCACCTTTGCAAGTTCCGCGTTGTGGGCATCCTGATCCGCCGGGTTGGCTTCCGCCATAAGCACAGCTAACGCATCAGACAGATCAGATAAGATTTGAGCCGGCGGGCGCGCAGGACCCCCTGCCCCAGCCGCCACCGCCGCTGAAGATTCGGAGAATATTGCCGCCGCGGTCGAAGAGTGGACCACCGCCTGTGTACCAGCCATAAATATTCCAACCCGGTTAGGCAGATCGGAGGGGTCCGGAATACTGTCGCCATCGGAACAGCCCCCTACACTACCGTCTTGCAATTGATACACTGATTTGGTTTCTCCGGTCGAGGACTCATCGCTGGACTAGGCGACAGTCTCACTACCATATCCTGATTCATCCTCGAAGTTCCCTCCGTGGATGATCCCCACGAAGGCACGCTTCACGGCCGGTTTAACCTGGGCGGATCTCACACGCTGAGCCGTCTCGACGAGGTCGGTGCAGATGTCCGCCTGTGGACCGGTTCACCAATCTTGCCAATGAAGACGTGTATGCCACCAAAGGGGACCCGGTACCGTGCTCGATTGAGCCGCCTCGGGCCCCATCCTGCACCGCCGATGTAGATCTTGCCGTGACGACTCTTGGTCATCCGCCCACAAGATAGCCCTTGAGTCCTTCGAACTTGCCCTCCAAGAACGTCAAACCATCGTGCGATAGCCCCACGGTGGGCGCCAACTGTCGTGGGTTTGTCACGGTAGATGTCCTTGTGAAAGGACTTAGTCGTGGAGCCATCGCTACGGGTTAACTTGAAGGGGTTAAAGCGTACACAAAGACACGAGGGTTATACTAGTTTGGCCCCTTCGATGAAGGTAAAAGCCTACGTCTAGTTGTGATGGAATTGATGGGGTTTCGAGGACTAGGGAGCAAACTAGCTTCGCCTAAGCCTCGAGTTGTGGTTGTCTGTCCTTAAACCACCGCCGGGTCGTCCCCTTATATACATGGGTGACGCCCGCCGGTTTACAGAGTCCCGACGCCGGTTCATTGATGTATCCGGCTCGGTCTCTACTATTCCTAACTTACAGTACAAGTTACATGCTGATGCCGGTTTACAACTACAGGTATGAACCGGCTATGGGTCATAAGCCTTCTATTGCCTTCTTGGGCTTTAATATGTTCAACTACTTATGAAGTTAGCCCAGCCTGTCCTGGCCGGTTTACCCTTAGCGGTAATATCCCCAACAAGCGGCCTTGCCTTTCTCATCAGCTGAGGAAAATGTCCGTTTGAGGACTTCAATCGGAGGCAAGTAGCTGCAGTGGTTCAGAGTATCAGCCTTGTAATTGAGTGAAGACCTTGTCCTGATAAATCTCATAATCCATGGGGCATAAGGCTTCAGCTCAAATGGTGACATAGCAATATTCGCCAGAGTCCTCATGAAGAAATCATGGAAGTTGACGGAACGCCATGAATGATATTGGAAAGCATATTCTTCATGATGCCAACGACTTCTTCATCATTTGAGTCGTGGCCTTTGATAGGACTCATTGTCTTCGTCGAGAATGCGATAGACAGTCCAAGGCACATCTGATAATTCCTTGACGAGGAATTTGGTTCTAGGGCCTGCCACGGCTTCAAAGGTTTCATCAAGACTTGAATGTAATGATTTGTAAGCTCAGGTTCATCAGAGATTTAACGAGCACCGTCAAGGGGAGGACTGAATGGGAGGGCACGAAGCAATTCACTTGTAGTAAGTATTTTCTGTCATCCAGTCCAGCACTTGTGGTGAGTATTTTCTGTCATCCAGTCCAGCACCCAAAAGTTCACATCTTCAGAATCTCCGGTGATGTGCAGCGTCGCATAGAATTGAAGAATGAGGTCTTCATTCCAATCACATATGTCAGTGCAGAAATTCAACAAACCAGCATCGTGAAGAACACTGAGGACTGGCTCGAAGCACGGCAGAGATTCCATGTCCACATGAGGAATGTGTGCATGATCGAAGACTTTGTCTTTGTTAAAGAGCACTGAGGAATAGAAATTGGCTTGACTAGCAGTCCAGAAATGCCTCTTCCTTATGCGAGCAGAATCATAAGGTTTGTAATCAGTGAAGAAAACATGTTCGCCAAAGAAGTCTTCAGCCTTGAAATTTTGCTTGCGTGAGAATGGATCCTTTGGTTTGGGCAGAGGAGTGTTAGTGAGTTGCTTCACTACCTCAGGAATCACAATCTCAGGTTCTTCAAGCTGAGGATTTTCTAGTTCCTCTTCATTTGCAGTCTGCGTGTTCATAGGTTCAGCAGCAGCAGGTTCTTCAGCACTAGGGGCTGGGATTTCTTCATGCACGGACGAGGTGGGATGAGTTTCTTCATAGCTCATTTGAACTGTTGGTGCAGGGGACTGAGGAATTTGTTGTATTGGGGTGAAGAGTGGAGAATTTGGATCTTGTTGTCCCAAAAGTCATCGCTCATCACCGGGCGTTGTGCTTCCAATATCCACATCTTCTTCAATTTCTTCAACGCCAGCCTCTTCAGCTGTGAACTGAGGCATTGGCGAGGAAATGATTGGTGTTGAAGGGATCGCATCCACTTCAATTTCTTCATCAATCTGCTCTGACGAAGCAGCAGAATGATTTTCTTCATCAGATCCGCAAGGGATCTCATATTCTTCACCAAAAGGAACAAGGTCCTTTGATGGTATGGAGGAAATCGGAACAACATCAATCAGATTTTCAAAAGAGCTTGTCATAGGCTTCATCTTCTTTGGAGCTGAAGATTCTGAAGCAGGTGATGTTTTCCTTTTCTTCACTGCAGCTCGCTCTGCAGCCTTGGTTTTCTTCACATCTGATGCAGATGGAAGGATAGGAGTTGGTGGAGGCGCGGGAGGAGCTGAGGGATCTGTTTGAATTTCCTCAGGCGCAAATGATGCAGTTGCCCTGACTTCTTCATTTTTTTCAGGTGCACCGCTAGTGGATGCCCTGGCAATTTCTTCGGTAATTTGGAATGGAGTCATCAGCCCTCGAACTAGCATTTTCTTCGGCCTCGAAAGTCATCGGTGATCTTGGCATGTTCTTCAGTAGGCTGAGCAGAGGCTTCAGCCTGAGGAACTTCCTGTTGCGTTGGAGCTGCAAGATTGGTGAACTTCTCAGTCAGTTTAACGAATCTGAATTTGGCTCCTTGCCAATCAGCATAATAAGCATCGAAGTCATCGCTGAGGGCTTTGATTTCAGACTGAATCTTGATGAGTTCATCAGTTGTCATTTTGACAACGTTGTTCTTCAGCAACTTCTCTTTCCTGAACTGAGCCTTCTTAATCTGTCTGGCCTTCTCAAATTTCCATTTCTCTTCAAAGAATGAAATGGTTCAGACATGTGACTTTGTCCAGAGTCAAATGAAAATCAGGCATAGGAGTGTCCGGATCCTTGTGTCGTAGATCAATGTAGTCGAGGATCTTCTTAGGATCCAAAAGCGATGCACAGTGTGCCTTTGGCTCTAGCGGCCCTTTCTTATGCATCTCGATGATTTCGCAAGTTCATCATCATCGCCTTCATCGCCGATGACACTTGGAAGGCAACCTTTTTCTTCTTCGGACTTGGCCGAGGACCTCGACCAGCCGTTGCCTTTGTCTTCAGTAGAGTGGGGCCAGTTGAAGAATTTGGTGCAGCTGAGGAACTCGCTGAGACACCGGAGGCAATAGAGATGCCTGTTGTCCTTTGACATGTGGCCAGATGCACATGTGCTGAGGACTTTGCCGGAGCAGCTGAGGACTTTGGACGAGGAGCTGAAGATTTTGAAGGAGCAGGAGCGGCATGAGGAATTGGCCGTGAGGGCTTTGAAGATCCTGGCCGTGAGGGCATTGCTGATGAACTAGGCCGTGAGGGCACTGTTTGTGAAGTACTAGGCTTGTGCGCGGGCTTCTTAGCCATTGATTTTCTAGGCTTGACAGAGGCCTCAGTGGCAGCAGCAGCAGCAGAGTCTTCATTGAATTTCCTCACTGCTTCTTTGGCTTGTCTTGCCAACTTGGCTTGGCGCTTGGCCCATTCTTCAGGAAAATCCTCACCACGCTTGATCTTTGGTGGGGTTGACTTCTTGGCCAGGTGCCAATGGAGCTCTTGGGCATGGAGGATTTAGTGCGAATTTCTTCATGTACTTTGGAGTAACATACCTATACTCCCTCCATTCTCTTGCCCATCTCCTTTCAATCCTCTCAGATGCACCTTTGCGCTGATTTTTGTTCTCCTTTCGAACTTGGCCTCATCAGGTGTGCAATAGTCAGCATAGATGTCCTCAGGTATTTCAAAAGCGGTCATGACCTCAGGCCTCTTTCCTCCTTTCTGTGGCTTTTTACCGTCAGCCATAGTCTTCAGATGAGGAATTTGAACAATCGAATTCTCTGAAGAAGTGTGCAACTTTTCTTCGAGGAACGCTGCAAATGAGTTAAGTTGATGAGAACCTAGTGATTCAAAGAGCGGACATGAGTACCTGTGAACAGAGTATAGTTGCGAGGAATTTGGAGAGGTCATATGCGTTCTCGTAAGGTTTTTCAAAAGAACAAGTTTTGAGGAATTTGACGGATGTGCCTTGAAGAATTTCACTAAGCGTTCTTTGTCTTAGGTTCCAGAGTTGTATAGATCGAGGATCCACACAATTGAGGAATCTTGAAGAAAAATCATTGCTTAGAGAAACGAATCAAGGGCATATAACGTGTGAGGTGTTCATATGAGTGAAGATTTGAAGAATAAACACCTTTGAAGATTTTCAGGAAAGCTTGAGAATCAAAGCGAGTAATAAAAGTAACTTTTAATTACCCGAAGTGAAGAACATGGCGAACTGGGAAGAATAGATGTGAAGTTTGTCAGGTTAGATCTTCCACGCCCTAACTTGGCGGAGGAAGGTAGCTATGGCGGCGGCGGAGTGAAGATTTCCGCGGTCGGCGCGAGTACGACGGCGACGAGGTCGAGGCAGTGAAGCTCTTCCTCACCGGCGATGATGGAGAAGCGGCGCTTAGGGTTTGAGAAGCTCGGCGAGAGAGAGCGGTCGAGCGGAGTAAAGGAAGTGAGGAAGGGGAGAGGGGGGTATATATAGCCACGGTGAAAAACTGTTCGCCCGAAGATTTTGGACGAACGTGCCCCTGACCCTTCTCATTCGCTTGACATGTGTCACCCACGTACTGAAAGGTGGAGATCGTGGGTGAATAGATCAGTCTATCGTAGGAAGCGGAACGGTTTGAGCGGCAAAACCAAAAATTTGGATAAGATTAGTTTTAAAGTGTCGTTCACAATTTCTTCAGCTGACAAGGACACAGTGAAGATTTTGAACGAGTTTCAAATAGAACGCACATGAAGAATTTGTGAATATATTGGGTTGAGTATAGCATAGAGGGGGAAGGGTCCGATAACATTCACTTAGCAGAAAATGCAACTTTGAAGAAATAGCCATAAGTGAATGCTGTAGAGGACATAAACCCATATATATATATAGCCAATGAAGAAAAACGACGGAGATAGTGAAGATTTTGCAAAGTTGAAGAATTTGAAAAACTGAAGAATTTCAAAACTGAGGAAAAACTCAAATTGAAGATTTTCTACTTTGGTGGTGGCGTGACCCACCGTATAAGAATGATGATTTCAGACACCGCGTACAATTGTCGTAGGGTTCTGAGAATCAAATTCTTCATTAATTTCTTCACACTTAGAGTGTTGTTCTTCATTGATTAAAGAAAAACGTTTCTTCATGTGTTGCACATCTAAGTCATCAATTTTGCATAAGTGTCAGGATGTGTGTCCTTTCCAAAGAACGTTCGAAGATTCTAAGATAGTTAGCTCACATCGCAACTTGCTAAATCTCTTTTCATCCAAGGGCTTTGTGAAGATATCGGCTAGCTGTTCTTCAGTCTTCATATGCTCGATGGAGATGTCGCCCTTCAACACATGATCACGAAGAAAATGATGACGAATCTGAATGTGCTTTGTCTTCGAGTGCTGAACTGGGTTGTGAGCAATCTTGATGGCACTCTCATTGTCACAGTAGAGAGGCACATTCTTCATGTTGATGTCGTAGTCCTTGAGAGTTTGCTTCATCCACAGCAATTGAGCACAGCAAGAACCAGCAGCAATGTACTCAGCTTCCGCGATGAAGCGGTGATACGCAGTTTTGTTTCTTCGAGGACCAACAGACCAAAGATCGTCCGAGGAAATGACAAGTACCAGATGTTGACTTGCGGTCCACACGATCACCAGCATAGTCAGAGTCAGAATATCCAATGAGATAAAAAACAGAGCCCTTGGGGTACCATAATCCTAGTGTTGTTCGTGAGCTAGATATCGAAGAATATGCTTCACAGCCTTATGGTGTGATTCCTTCGATGTAGCTTGAAATCGGGCACATATGCAAACACTAAGCATTATATCTGGCCTAGATGCACATAAGTACAATAAAGAACCAATCATGGAGCAGTATACCTTGTGATCGAAGTCAATACCATTTTCATCAGTGCATAGACGGACATTTGTGGGCATAGGAATTTTGACACCTTTGCAATCTTGCATGCTGAATTTCCACAGAACATCCTTGAGGTATTTCTCCTGAGATATGAATATGCCATTCCGCTGTTGACGAATTTGAAGACCGAAGAAGAATTTCAACTCTCCCATCATAGACATTTGATATTCTTCACTCATCATATAGGCAAATTCATCACTATAACGTTGGTCAAGACAGCCAAAGATAATATCATCAACGATATTTGGCACACAAACAGTTCACCATCATAAGATTTAGTAAAGAGAGTAGGGTCGAGTGAACCAGGTGTGAAGCCATTCTTCACGAAGAATTCCTTCAAAGTATCATACCACGCCCGAGGGGCCTGCTTGAGGCCATAGAGGACCTTGTTGAGTCTGAAGACTTTGTCAGGATTCTTTGGATCTTCAAAACCTAGGGGTTGAGCAACATATACTTCTTCCTCAAGCTTACCATTGAGGAATGCAGTTTTCACATCCATTTGATATAAAGTGATGTCATGATGGTTATCATAAGCAAGTATATGCGAATAGCCTCAAGTCTAGCAACAGGTGCAAAAGTTTCATCGAAATCAATTCCTTCAACCTGGGTGTAGCCTTGAGCTACAAGTCGTGCCTTATTCCTCACCACAAGGCCATTTTCATCTTGCTTGTTGCGGTAGATCCACTTTGTGCCAATGATATTATGCTTGCGAGGATCTAGACGTTTGACCAGTTCCCAGACATTTTTGAGCTCGAACTGATGTAATTCTTCTTGCATGGCTTGAATCCACTCGGGCTCCGTAAATGCTTCATCTACCTTAGTGGGCTCTGTGATAGAGACAAAAGCATAGTGCCCACAAAAGTTAGATAAATGTGAAGCTTTTGAGCGTGTGAGAGGACCCGGTGCTTCAATGTCATCGATGATCTTTTCAACTTGCACTTCTTTTGCAACACGAGGATGAGCTGGTTGTCGTCGAGGAATTTGATCAGCATTTTCTTCAGCACCATTTTCTTTAGCATTGTCTTTAGGTGCATCAGCTCGACGTTCTTCGCGTTCTGGAATGAATTCTTCAGAAGATTCTTCAGTAGGAATGACATCCTCAGTCGCCTTGAACTTGATAGAATCCTCAGGTGCTGGTTCATCTATCATAGAAGGTAGGTGCTCTCTTTGCGATCCATTAGTTTCATCGAATCAAGCACATCTACAGCTTTCAACAATCTTGTAAAGAACATTGTTGAAGACTTTGTAGGTGTGCTAGTCCTTTCGTAACCAAGCATAAAACCCTCATGTGCTTTCGGTGCAAATTTAGAATTGTGATGAGGATCTCTAATCCAACATTTAGCAATCAAGACTTTGAAATAACTCACATTGGGTTTCTTTTTCGGTGAGGAGTTCATAGGCAGTCTTCTTGAAGAATTTGTGAAGATATACTCTGTTGATGATGTGGCACGCGGTATCAATTGCATCAATCCAAAACGACGAGGCATTTTGTATTCATCAAGCATAGTGCGAGCCATCTCAACAAGAGTTCATTCTTGCGCTCCACGACGCCATTTCTTTGAGGAGTATAAGGAGCAGATAACTCATGAGTAATACCAAGTTCATCAAGATAGTCATCAAGACCGGAATTCTTGAACTCAGTTCCATTGTCACTCCTGATGTGCTTGATCTTCACACCAAAGTTGGTTGAAGCCCTCGAGGAAAATCATTTGAAGACTTCCTGCACTTCATGTTTGTAAGTAACAATGTGTACCCATGTGTAACTAGAATAATCATCAACAATAACAAAGCCATATAGAGATGCATCATTAGTGACTCTGAGTAATGATTAGGACCAAAGAGGTCCATGTGAAGCAATTCGAATGGTCGAGTAGTGGTCATGATAGTCTTCGCTGGATGCTTGGCCTTGGTCATTTTTCCAGTTTCACAGGCTCCACACAAGTGATCCTCGAGGAATTTGACATTCTCAATGACAATGACATGCTTCTTCTTTGCAAGCGTGTGCAAATTCCTCATGCCTGCGTGACCAAGTCGTCGATGCCATAGCCAGCCTTCTGAAGCTTTTGCAAGTAGGCACACGGCTGGTTGTGGTCCTGTAGAGAAATCAACAATATACAAGTCTCCTCTCCTAAAGCCTTCGAAGACTTTGGAATGGTCATCTTCCATAACCATAACACAACGATACTTGCCAAAGACAACAACCATATCAAGATCACAAAGCATTGAGACAGACATAAGGTTGTATCCTAAGGACTCAACAAGTATGACTTTGTCCATGTGTCGATCCTTTGTGATCGCAACCTTACCTAGACCCAATACCGACTTTTGCCTTTGTCGGCCAAGATGATATGCTTCAGATGCGATGGTGATAAGGGAGCATCCATCAATAGATTCTTGTCACCAGTCATGTGATTTGTACATCCACTATCGAGGACCCACTCAGTGGCTTTGGGTTGATCACCCTGCAGATGAATTAGTGCAACTTACGAACTCATATACTTTATCAGTGAAGAATATGATATCAAATTCATCGGATGAATTTCATCAAGCAGTAAAACAGATATAGCAGTATGAGGACGTGTGAAATGAAGGTTCATTTCATCATGATTAGCCTGCGTCCTTCCAGGCATTTTTGTCAGGCCCCCAGCAATTTCTTCAGACGTTAAAGCTCGTCTGGAGACCTGACCCTGCAGAAGAGATTAGTTCTTTTTCTTCACCACCCACATCTCAAGGGGTGGCAAAGAGTTCATCACTCTGCGAGCTCCATATGAGAATGGTGGCATAGAAGCCAATCCATTTCGTTTCACATAAGAGGGGTTAGGGTAAGCATATGAATAAGCAGAGAAATTCTTCGAGGACTTATGAACATATTGGTTTGAAGAATAATGCACATATTCATAGCCCTTAGCTCTACTCTGTGAAACAGAGTTGTTAGCACGATGATAATCATGTGAGGACTTTGATCCTTCTGAGGAATTTGATCTACATGAGGAATTCAGTCCGTATGAGGACTTGGATCCATATGAAGAATTTTGTCCATATGAGGAATTTGATCTGTGGTTCCTATTCTTCATAGGTGGTGTCATGAGGACATTCACCTGAAGACTTTCAAGGCAACTTTTGGGAACCCAGATTTTCTTCATAGGGGAACCGTTCCTGATTAGTGCCAACATATCTAGCAAATACTTCACCTATCTGATTTTTGAACAGTTTATAGTTGGAGTCAAATGACTCATCAGAAGAATGAGGAGATTCACATGTAAAGCCAAATAAGTTAGATGGATCAACTGGAGGTCCCATTGCAGCAACCCATGAGGTTTTGGGGTACTGCTCAGGTTTCCAATATGTTCCATCAGCGTTGAGTTTCCTGTCAAAGGCAATACCCTCTTTCCTAGGGTTTCTGTTGAGGATCTGCTTTTTAAGCAAATCACAAAGAGCCTAATGCCCTTTGAGGCTTTTGTACATGCCTGTCATGTACAATTCCTTCAGCCCTGCATTGTCAGTGATACTAGCAATGTCCTCAGATGAGGCATTAGTGATAGCAGAGGCAGGTGAAGAATTTGTAACAGTTGAAACATTTGAACATTCAGGTGAAGAATTAGCAGATTCACGTTCAATGCATTTTAAGCATGGAGGAACAAATTCTTCCAGAGAAGCGCTGATTTGTTGAGCAAGTAATGAATCACGCTCCTTCTGAAGATCTTCATAACTCACTCTTAGCTTCTCAAGATCTTGCTTTCTTTGAAGAAATTCATAAGAAAGCTTCTCATGATCAGATAAGAGAGTGTTATGATGACCTTGAAGGTTGTCAAACCTATTGAAGTCTCTGAAGATTTTCGATCGGGGCTTTAGTGCGATCCATTTCTTCACCCAACATATCACACTTTTGTCTAGCATGTTTTGAACCTTTTCAAAAGCCCTTTGTTGTTTCTGACAATCTTAGCAAGTTTAGAGTAGTTGGGCTTGAGGTCTTCATCAGATTCATTCTCACTAGATTCAGAGGAGGTATATTTGAGTACCTTGGCACCTTTTTCCATGAAGCAATAGGTGGGAGCATAGTCATCATAATCTACATCAGCCTTGTTGGTGAGGTCAGTTTCTTCAGAGTTGAAGATAGACTTGTCGATTTAAAGCAGAGCGAGAGCCAGACTTCGCCACACCGCACTCGGACTCCTCAGATGCCTCCTCTTCCTCATGTTCCTCAGATTCAGCTTCAGAGTCCATTTCCTTGCCAATGAATGCTCGAGCCTTCTTGGAGCTGCTCTTCCTGTGGGACGAAGACTTCGAGGATTTTGATGATGAAGATTTTGATGATTTCTTCTTCTTCTTAGCGTCATCAGAACTATAATCCTTGTATTTCTTCTTCTTCAATTCCTTTTCCCACTGAGGACAATCTTGAATATAGTGACCAGGTTTCTTGCATTTGTGGCATAGCCTTCTCTTGTAGTCACTGGATGAGGAATCACTATTCCTTGAGGATTTTGCAAAGCGACCATGTCTTGAGAACTTCTGAAACTTCTTCACGAGTAGTGCTAGCTCCTGGCTCAATTCTTCAGGATCACCAAGGCTGCTACCAGAATCTTCACATTCAGATTCAGACACTACCTTGGCCTTCAGAGCACGTGATTTGCCATAGCTCGAACCATAGAGATCTCTCTTTCAAAGAAATTTGGAACTCATGAGTATTTAGCCTCCCAAGGATATCAGCGGGATCAAGTGACTTGTAGTCAGCACGCTCTTGTATCATCAGTGCTAGAGTATCAAATGAGGAATCAAGCGATCTCAACAATTTCTTCACCACCTCATGGTCGGTGATGTCAGTGGCACCAAGCGCTTGAAGCTCATTTGAGATGTCAGTGAGGCGATCGAAGGTTTGTTGAACATTTTCATTGTCGAGTCTTTTCAAGCGGTTGAAGAGATTGCGAAGAACATCAACTCAAGAGTCACGCTGAGTTGAGACTCCTTCATTTACTTTGGACAGCCTATCCCAGATAAGCTTAGCAGTTTCCAAAGCACTCACTCTTCCATCTTGTCCTTTGCTCGAGATGGCCACATATGATATTCTTCGCTTGAGAATCGAGTTGCTTGAATCTCTTCACATCGGTAGCGTTCAGTGAGGGTGTGACAGTGGGAACACCATTTTCCACAACATACGAGAGATCGTTGTCAATTGCCTCAAGATGCATTCGCATCTTGTTCTTCCAGTAGGGATAGTCCGTTCCATCGAAGGTAGAACACCCAGCCGAGACCTTGATCATACCTGCGGTCGACATAACTAAAACCCCAGGTGGTTAAACCAAAATCACACAGAACAAGGGAGTACCTCGCTCTGATACCAATTGAAAGTGCGTTATATCGACTAGACGGGGGGTGAATAGGCGATTTTTATGAATTCTTCACTGAGGAATTTGCCGTTGAGGAAATTCCTTAGCGAAGAACTACTTGCAGCTGAATAAGTACTCAGAAGTAAGCATAATAGAATACATGCATGGTCATCATGATGAAATGAAGACAAACACAGAGTACAGAAAGCGTAATCATAGGATAACACAAGATGAAGACAAAGCGGTGAAGAAATTGAACTGAGGAAATTGAGAAAGTCTTCAGTCAAAGTCTTTGAACACAGATATGAACAATCACTCAACACAGTAATGAGGAAATGAAAGAGTTGAGGAAATAGAACCAGGAAGGTTGGTGAAGGAGATGTTTTGGTAGACCAGTTTCAACTACTGTCTCAGTTGTACATCTGGTTGGAGCGGCTGCGTATTTAAACTCGAGGACACACAGTCCCGGACACCCAGTCGCTGAGCACGCAGCTCAGGACACCAAGTCCTCACCGTATTCTTCTTGAACTAAGGTCACACAGACCTCGTCCAATCACTCGTGGTAAGTCTTCAGGCGACTTCCAAACCTTCACAGACTCGGTCACTTGGCGATCCACAATTCCTCTTGGATGCTCTAGACCATGACGCCTGACCGTCTGGAAGAAGTACAGTCTTCAAAGGTAACAAGCGTCGGATCCACGCAGGATCAATCTCTTCAGTGATGCTTAATCACTTTGGGTTTGTAGGTGTTGGGTTTGGGGTTTTTCCTCACTCGATGATTTTCGCTCAAAGTCCTGGAGGATGGGTTGGTCTCAAATGACAAGTGTCATGTTCTCTCGGAGCAGCCAACCAGCTAGTGGTTGTAGGGGGGCGGCTATTTATAGCCTAGGGAGCAGCCCAACATGATAAGACATAAATGCCCTTCAATGATATGACCGTTAGGTGGATAAGATATTTTGGACAGCTGGCGCGTAGCACAGGAACGGTCGGAAATTTGACTCTCAAATTCCTCGGGGCTATCATGTTCCTCACTATGTAGGCAATCCGCACTGGCGAATTCCTAACTCCTCAGTCAGAACAAATTCATCAGCGACCAGAAGAACTTCGTCTACATCCTTTGAAGAAATTGACTGAACTGTATGAGATTTCCAATGGCTTCACTCGAAGGGATTGGTAGGTGTAGGATTTTGAGTTGAGCATCACATGGAAATTTTTCCTTAGTATTTCCTCGACCCCTTTAACAAAGACAGTGTTTCCTATGACTCAAGAAAGAGAAGACGAAACTACGAAAACAAAAGTCTTCACGCTTCATGTTCCTCAAATGAATATCAAGTCTTCAAGGTCACACCAATTTCTTCACTTTCAAAGTCTTCAGAAAGTCTTTAGAATTTCAAAGTCTTCAGTCGATGAAAGTGCGTTATATCGACTAGAGGGGGGGGGTGAATAGGCGATTTTTATGAATTCTTCACTGAGGAATTTGCTGGTGAGGAAATTCCTTAGCGAAGAAATACTTGCAGCGGAATAAGTACTTAGAAGTAAGCATAACAGATTACTAGCATAGTCATCATGATGAAATGAAGACGATCACAGAGTACAGAAAGCGTAATCACAGGATAACACAAGATGAAGACAAACAGATCAAGAAATTGAACCGAGGAAATTGAGAAAGTCTTGATCAAAGTCTTCAAACACATATATGACAAACACTCAACACGCTTATGAAGAAATGAAAGGGTTGAGGAAATAGAACCGATTAGGTTGGTGAAGACAATGATTTGGTAGACCAGTTCCAACTGCTGTCTCGCTTGTAATGTCTGGTTGAGCGGCCGAGTATTTAAACTCGAGGACACGCATGATCCCGGACACCTACCATCGAGCACGCAGCTCAGGACACCGAGTCCTCACCGTATTCTCCTTGAACTAAGGTCACGCAGACCTCATCCAATCACTCGTGGTAAGTCTTGAGCGACTTCCAAACCTTCACATACTTGGTCACCCGGCAATCCACAATTCCTCTTGGATGCTCTAGACCGTGACGCCTAACCGTCTGGAAGAAGCACAGTCTTCAAAGGTAAAAGCGTCGGATCCACGCGGGATCAATTTCTTGATGATGCTCAATCACTTTGGGTTTGTTGGGGTTTGGTTTTGGGTTTTCCTCACTTTTGGGTTTTTCCTCACTTGATGATTTTCGCTCAAAGTCCTCGTGAGGATGGGTTGCTCTCAAATGACAAGTGTCAAGTTCTCTCGGAGCAACCAACCAACTAGTGGTTGTAGGGCGGCTATTTATAGCCTAGGGAGCAGCCCGACATGATAAGACATAAATGCCCTTCAATGATATGACCGTTAGGTGGAGATATTTTGGGGACGGTGGCAAGAAGATAAAGAACGATCGGAAATTTGAGCATCAAATTCCTCGGGGCTATCATGTTCCTCCTTTGTAGGCAATTCAAGACTGGCGAATTCCTAACTCCTCGATCAGAACAAATTCCTCGGCGACGGAAGAGCTTAGGTCTCATCCTTGAAGAAATTGACTGGACTATATGAGATTTCCAAAGGTTTCACTCGAAGGGTTTGGTAGGTGTAGGATTTTGAGTTGAGCATCAAATGGAAATTTTCCCTTAGTATTTCCTCGACCCTTTAACAAAGACGGTGTTTCCTATGACTCAAGAAAGAGAAAATGAAACTACGAAAACAAAAGTCTTCACGCTTCATGTTCCTCAGCGAATACCAAGTCTTCGTGGATCACACCAATTTCTTGATTTCAAAGTCTTGAGAAAGTCTTGAGAATATCAAAGTCTTGGTTGAAGAACTTCATTTTTAGGGTCGACTTTTCTGTAATTATCAAACTCCTCATAGACTTATAGACCTGTGTACACTCACAAACGCATTAGTTACTTAACCTATAAGTCTTCAATACACCAAAATCACTAAGGGCACTAGATGCACTTACAATCTCCCCTTTTGGTGATTGATGACAACATAGGTTAAGTTTTCAACGAGGATAAATATATGAAGTGTAAATCTGATAATGAGGATTTTGATTGCAAGATATAGAAGAACTCCCCCTGAAGATGTGCATAGTGAGGAATTTGCTTTTGAGGCAATGCACATTTGAAGAATTGTATCATGGAGATCTCCCCCTATATCTTGTAATTCATACACGCATTTGACATGTAATATGAAGAATTTGAAATGCATGATGAAATATGGTGCTTGATGCTATGCAATGCATGCAAAGTAATGCATGAAGAGTATCAGCCCCCATGCGTATGAGGAATTTGAGGCTATTCATGAGTATCAGAGCCCAAATCGATGACGATTTTCAACGAGCTCATGAGGATCAGAGCATAACACATATCAGAGCATATCAACACTACTGTAATCAAAGCATAGAGCAAAAGCATAATGCATCAAAAGTATCAAAGCACCATCGGGTTTAAGATTACAACACGATCCAATAAAAGGTTTCGGAAGAGCGAGTTGTAACTTAATAAAATACCGTATATAGACGTAAACTAGACCCGCTTGAAGACTAACTCAAATTTCTCCCCCTTTGTCATCGAATGACCAAAAGGATCGAAATCGAGGACTAACACTCTTGAAGAATTTCAAGATGAAGACGGAGCGCCTTGACATTGTCGGGTTGTTCGTTGAAGTAGGACCAGCGGCGGTGTCTTGAAATCTTCATTTTCATCGAGATGAAGAATATGAGCTAGCAACCAAGGAAGGAACTTTGACTTTCTTGAATTTCTTGGAGGAGGTGCAGACCAGTCAAATTCTTCCTTGAGTCCCATTGACGCCTTGATTCTTCTTCATTATAGACATGTGAAAGAATAGCCCAGTGCGCTTGAAGGTTTCATGAAGGTAGTAGTGGTTTTCTTCACCGCATTATGAGTAGACGTCATGTTGTAAAGAAGAGTACCAAAGCGACGTTTGACCCACTTATGATTGCGATCAACCTTCCGATGAAGACCGAGGAGTAATTCACGATCAGTCATCACCACAGGTGCAGTTCCTTGAGGATTTTGCTTTCTTGAGGTATTAGTCTTTGAGTCATGTGTGGCGAGTCATCATTGGTGGAGTAGGATGCTGCTTTTAAACTGTCCATCCAATGGACGAATGCCTTCATCTATCACAGCAGTAGCCTTGCCCTTTTCATCAGCTGAGGCAATTGGCCGTTTGAGGACTTCAATCGGGGGCAGGTAGCTGCAGTGGTTCAAAGTATCAGCTTTGTAATTCAGTGAAGATCTTGACCTGATGAATCTCATAATCCAAGGCGCATAAGGCTTCAGCTCAAAAGGTGACATGGCAAGGTTAGCCAGAGTCCTCATGAAGAAATCATGGAAATTGACGGGAACGCCATGGATGATGTTGAAAAGCATATTCTTCATGATGCCAACGACTTCTTCATCATTCGAGTCGTGACCCTTGATAGGACTCATAGTCTTCGTCAAAATTCGATAGACTGTTCGAGGCACATATAATAATTCCTTGACGAGGAATTTGGTTCTTGGTGCCTGCCTTGGCTTCAAAGGCTTCATCAGCACTTGCATATAGTGATTTGAAAGTTCCTTTTCTTCATAGATCCGACGTGCACCATCAAGCGGAGGACTGAGTGGAAGGGCACGAAGCAATTCAATTGCAGGTGCCTTGTAGTGAGTGTTTTCAGTCATCCAATCTAAGACCCATGAATTGACGTCTTGACGTCTCCGGTGATGTGCAGGGTTGCATAGAACTGAAGAATTAGCTCTTCGTTCCAATCACAAATATCGGTCTGAAGTTTAGAAGACCTGCGTCGTGAAGAACACTTAGGGCCGGGCTCAAAGCTGGCAGCGACTCCATATCCACATGAGGAATATGAGCATGATCGAAGATTTTGTCCTTGTTGAAAAGCACTGAGGAATAGAAGTTGGCTTGACTGGCAGTCCAGAAGCGCCTCTTCCTAATTCGAGCAGAATCATAAGGATTATATTCGATGAAGAACACGTGCTCGGCAAAAGAAATCTTCAGCCTTGAACTTTTGCTTGGTTGAGAACGGATTCTTACGCTTTGGCGAGAGGGTGTCGATGAGTTGCATCACCACCTCGGGAATCATAAGTTCAGGTTCTTGACTTGAGGAATTTCTCGGTCCTCAACTTGTGCGATCCCGAGGAATAGCAAAGAAGCAGTTTCATCAACACTAGTGGCTGGAATTTCTTCATACCTGAGAACCCGTGGGTTGATTTTTCTTGATGTCTATTTGGACCGATGCATGCGGGGAGTGAGGACCTTGTTGTAGCGGGGTGAAGAGAGGAGTGTTGGGATGCTGACTTTCCCAAAAGTCATCATTGATCACTGGAGTGGAGCATCCAATATCCACATCTTCATTTTCAATTTCCTCAGTACCATCTTGAGGAATTTCATGGTCTGATGAGGGAATTACTGGGGTTGAAGGGATAGCTTCCACTTCAATTTCTTCATCAATTTTCTCTGATGAAGCAGCAGATTGATGTTCTTCATCAGATCCGTTGGCACCTCATATTCTTCTCCAAAAGGAACTACTTCCTTTGATGGTATGGAGGAAATTGGAACAACATCAATTGGGTTCTCAACAGAGCTGGTCATTGGCTTCATTTTCTTCGCGGCGAAGAATCGACGCTTGATGCTTTCCTTTTCTTCACAGCAGCTCTTTCCAAGAGCCTTGGTTTTCTTCACATCGAAGCGGATGGAAGAATTGGAGTTGGAGTTGGCGCAGGAGGAGCCGAGGAATTTGGTGCAGTTTCTTGAGCAACCGATGCAGTTCCTCTGTCTAGAGCAATTTCCTCGGTATGCATGGTTGCTCGACTTGAGCAGTTTCTTCAGGCGCACCACTAGTGGGTGCCCTGGCAATTTCTTCAGCGGCTGGTATTTCTTCATAAGCCCTGGAATCCGCATTTTCTTCAGCATTTTCTTCAGCAGGCTGAACTGATGCTTCAGCCTGAGGAATTTCACGTTGCACAGGTGCAGCAACACTTGTGATTTTCTTAGTCAGATCGACGAATCTGGTCTTGACTACTTGCCAATCAGCATAGTATGTGTCGAAGTTCTTGCTGAGGTTCTGAATTTCAGTTTGAATTTGAAGGAGTTCCTCAGGTGTCATCTTGACAACATTTTTCTTCAGGAACCTCTCCTTCCTGTATTGAGCCTTCTTGATTTCCCTCGCCTTCTCAAACTTCCATTTTTCTTCAGCAATGAAGTGAGTCAGCGCATGACTTTGACCAGGTGTCAAAGGAAGATCAGGCAGAGGGGTATTTGGATCATTGTGCGGAGGTCGATGAAGTCGAGGACTTTCTTCGGATCGATGGCGATGTACGCAGATGTACCCTTGGCTCTAGCGGCCCTAACTTGGCGGTCTCGATGATTTCTTCAAGTTCTTCATCGGATGCCTCATCATCGAATGTACGTGGACTACAAGCTGTTTCTTCCTTGGGCTAGGCCGAGGACCACGCCCATTGTTGCTTTTGTCTTCAGCAGAGACGGGCGGATGAAGAATTGGGGGCAGCAGAGGAACTTGCGAGAGATGCTCGAGGCAATTGAGAAACCAGCAGTCCTTTGACATGTAGCTAGGCGCCTGAGGCGAAGGTTTGGACGGAGCGATTGAGGACTTTTGATGGAACAGCGGTGGTGTGAGGAATTTGTCACGAGGAATTTGCTCGGAAGGAGCTCTTTGAGGAGCTTGGCCGTGAGGGCGAGATGATGAAGCACTTGGCTTGATAGCAGGCTTCTTTTGCATTGATTTCCTCGGTTTATCGAGACCTCGATGGCAGCAATGGCAGAATCCTCATTGAATTTCTTCACCGCTTCCTTTGCTTGCTTTGCAAATTTTGCTTGGCGTTTAGCCCATTCATCAGGAAAGTCCTCACCGCGTTTGATGCTAGTGGAATCAGCTATTTGGCCAGGTGCCAAAGGAGCTCTTGGGCATGGAGGATTTAAAGCGAATTTCTTCATGTACTTAGGAGTTACATATCTGTATTCCTTCCATTCCCGTGCCCATCTCCGTTCAATCTTCTGTATATGCACCTTGCGTTGGTTTTTGCTTTCCTCATCTGGTGTACAGTAGTCAGCATATATTTCCTCAGGGATTTCGAATGCTGTCATGACCTCAGGTTTCTTTCCTCCCTTCTGCGGCTTCTTACCATCTGCCATTTTCTTCAGGTGATGAAATTGAACAATTGAGTTCTCTGAAGAAGATTGCAGTTTTTCTTTGAGGAACGCTGCAAATGAGTTAAGTTGATGAGAACCTAGGGATTCAGCAGCGGACATTTGTACCTGTGAACAGAGTATAGGTGCGAGGAATTTGGAGAGGTCATATGCGTTCTCAGAAGGTTTTTCACAAAGGAACAAGTTTTGAGGATTTTGACCAGATTGAGCCTTGAAGAATTTCAATAAGCGTTCTTTGTCTTAGGTTCCAGAGTTGTATAGATTGAAAATCCACACAATTGAGGAATCTTGAAGAAAATCATTGCTTAGAGAAACGAGTCAAGAGATTTGAGGTGTTCATATGTGTGAAGATTTGAAGAATAAACACCTTTGAAGAATTTGAAGAAAATTTGAGAATCAAAGCGAGTAATAAAAGTAACTTTTAATTTACCCGAAGTGAAGAACACGACGAACTGAGATGAACAGTTTAGAAGTTCGTCCGTTCAGATCTTCCCCGCCCTAACTTGGCAGAGGAAATCAGCTACTGACGGGCGGAGTGAAGATATTCCTTGATCGGTAGCAATCGTCGGCGAAGAGGTCAAGGCAGTGAAGCTTTTCCTCACCGGCGACGATGAAGTAGCGGCGGCGCTAGGGTTTTGAGGAGCTCGAGCGAGAGAGAGAGGTCGAGCGGAGTAAAAGAGTGAAGAAGGGAGAGAGGGGTATTTATAGGTACGGTGAAAAACGGGTCGTCCGAAGATTTAGGACGAACATGCCCCTGACCGCTTCCCTTCTCACGACACGTGTCACCCACGTACTGTGTAGTGGAGATCGTGTACGATCGTGGGTGAATATAATAATGCATCGTGGGATGCGGAACGGTTTGAGCGGTAAAAGCGAAGTTTGGATAAGATTCGTTTTAAAAGTTACATTACTTAATTTCTTCAGCTGTCAAGGACACGGTGAAGAATTTGAACGAGTTTCAAAGTAGAACGCACATGAAGAATTTGTGAATGGATTGGGTTGAGTATAGCATAGAGGAAAGGGTCCGATCACATTCACTTAGCGTAAAAAAGCGACTTGAAGAAATAGCTATAAGTGAATCAGAGAGGACATAAATCCATATATATATATATATATAGCCAATGAAGAAAGGCAGCGGAAAGCAGTGAAGAATTTGCAAAGTTGAAGAATTTGAAAAACTGAAGAATTTGAAAATTGAGGAAAAACTCAAATTGAAGATTTTCAACTTTGGTGGTGGCGTGACCCACCGTATAAGAATGATGATTTCAGACACCGCGTACAATTGTCGTAGGGTTCTGAGAATCAAATTCTTCATCGATTTCTTCACACTTAGAGTGTTATTCTTCATTGATTGAAGAAGAACGTTTCTTCATGTGTTGCACATCTAAGTCATCAATTTTGCATAAGTGTTAGGATGTGTGTCCTTTTCAAAGAACGTTCGAAGATTCTAAGATATTTAGCTCACACCGCAACTTGCTAAATCTCTTCTCATCCAAGGGCTTAGTGAAGATATCAGCTAGCTGTTCTTGAGTCTTCACGTGCTTTCGATGGAGATGTCGCCCTTCAACACATGATCACGAAGAAAATGATGACGAATTTGAATGTGCTTTATCTTCGAGTGCTGAACTGGGTTGTGAGCAATCTTGATGGCACTCTCATTGTCACGATGAGAGGCACATTCTTCACGTTGATGCCGTAGTCCTTGAGGGTTTGCTTCATCCATAGTAATTGAGCACAACACGAGCCAAGCAGCAATGTATTCAGCTTCCATGATGGATAGTGATACATGATTCTGTTTCTTCGAGGACCAACGGACCAAAGATCGTCCGAGGAAATGACAAGTACCAGATGTTGACTTGCGGTCCACACGATCACCAAAGCATAGTCGAGTCAGAATATCCAATGAGATCAAAAGTAGAGCCCTTGGGGTACCATAATCCTAGTGTTGGTGTGTGAGCTAGATATCGAAGAATATGCTTCACTGACCTTATGGTGTGAGTCCTTCGGTGTAGCTTGAAATCGGGCACACATGCGAACACTAAGCATTATATCTTGCCTAGATGCACATAAGTACAATAAAGAACCAATCATGGAGCGGTATACCTTGTGATCAAAGTCAATACCATTTTCATCAGTGCATAGATGACCATTTGTGGGCATAGGAATTTTGACACCTTTGCAATCTTGCATGCGAATTTCTTGAGGACATCTTTGAGGTATTTCTCTGAGATATGAATATGCCATTGTGTTGTTGATTTAATTTGAAGACCTAAGAAGAATTTCAACTCTCCCATCATAGACATTTGATATTCTTCACTCATCATATAGGCAAATTCATCACTATAACGTTGGTCAGTACAGCCAAAGATAATATCATCAACGTATATTTGGCACACAAAAAGTTCACCATCATAAGATTTAGTAAAGAGAGTAGGGTCGAGTGAACCGGGTGTGAAGCCATTCTTCACGAAGAATTCCTTCAATGTATCATACCACGCCTGAGGGGCTTGCTTGAGGCCATAGAGGGCCTTATTTAGTCTGAAGACTTTGTCAGGATTCTTTGGATCTTCAAAACCTGGTGGTTGAGCAACATATACTTCCTCCTCAAGCTTACCATTGAGGAATGCACTTTTCACATCCATTTGATATAAAGTGATATTGTGATGGTTAGCATAGGCGAGTAATATGCTTGAATAGACTCAAGTCTAGCGACAGTGCAAAAGTTTCATCGAAATCAATTCCTTCAACCTGCGTGTAGCCTTGAGCTACTAGTCGTGCCTTATTCCTCACCACAAGACCATTTTCATCTTGCTTGTTGCGGTAGATCCACTTTGTGCCAATGATATTATGCTTGCGAGGATCTGGACGTTTGACCAGTTCGAGACGTTGTTGAGCTCGAATCGATGTAATTCTTCTTGCATGGCCTGAATCCACTCGGCTCGTAAATGCTTCATCTACCTTAGAGGGCTCTGTGATAGAGACAAAAGCATAGTGCCCACAAAAGTTAGATAAATGTGAAGCTTTTGAGCGTGTGAGGGGACCTGGCGCTTTAATGTCATCGATGATCTTCTCCACTTGCACTTCTTTTGCAACGCGAGGATGAGCTGGTTGTCTTCGAGGAATTTGATCATTTTCCTCAGCACCATTTTCTTCAGCATTATCTTCAGGTGCATCAGCTCGACGTTCTTCATGTACAGGAATGAATTCTTCAGCAGTTTCTTCAGTAGGAATGACATCCTCAGTTTCCTTGAACCTGATAGAATCCTCAGGTGCTGGTTCGTCTAACACAAAAGGTAGGTGCTCTCTTTGCGAGACATTAGTTTCATCGAACCGCACATCTACAGTGTCAACAATCTTGTGAAGTGCGATGTTGAAGACTCTGTAGGTGTGCGAGTCCTTTCCGTAACCAAGCATAAAACCTTCATGTGCTTTCGGTGCAAATTTAGAGTTGTGGTGAGGATCTCTAATCCAGCATTTAGCACGAAGACTTTGAAATAACTTACATTGGGTTTCTTATGCGTGAGGAGTTCATAGGCAGTCTTTTGAAGAATTTGTGAAGATATACTCTGTTGATGATGTGGCACGCAGTGTCAATTGCTTCAATACTGAAAGCGACTAGGCGTTTTGTATTCATCAAGCATAGTGTGAGCCATCTCAACAAGAGTTCTGTTCTTGCGCTCCACGACGCCATTTTGCTGAGGAGTATAAGGAGCAGATAACTCATGAGTAATACCAAGTTCATCAAGATAGTCATCAAGACCGCAATTCTTGAACTCAGTTCCATTGTCACTTCTGATGTGCTTGATCTTCACACCAAAGTTAGTTGAAACCCTCGAAAAATCGTTTGAAGATTTCCTGCACTTGATTTTTGTAAGTAACAATGTGTACCCATGTGTAACGAGAGTAATCATCAACAATAACAAAGCCATATAGTGATGCTTCATTAACGATAGCTGAATAATGATTGGGACCAAAGAGGTCCATGTGAAGCAATTCGAAGGGACGAGTAGTGGTCATGATAGTCTTATTTGGATGCTTGGCCTTGGTCATTTTTCCAGCTTCACGGGCTCCGCATAAGTGATCCTTGAGGAATTTGACATTCTCAATGCCAATGACATGCTTCTTCTTATGGCGTGTGCAAATTCCTCGTGCTGCGTGACCAAGTCGCCGATGCCATAGCCAATATACGAAGCTTTTGCAAGTAGACACACGGCTGGTTGTGGTCCTGTGGAAAAATCAACAATATACAAGTCTCCTCTCCTAAAGCCTTGAAGACTTTGGAATTGTCGGCTTCCATAATCACAACACAACGATACTTGCCAAAGATAACAACCATATCAAGATCACAAAGCATTGAGACTGACATGAGGTTATATCCTAAAGACTCAACAAGCATGACTTTGTCCATGTGCATGTCCTTAGAGATAGCAACCTTACCAAGTCCCAATACCTGACTTTTGCCTTTGTCAGCAAAGATGATATGCTTCAGATGTGACGGTGATAAGGTAGCATCCATCAATAGATTCTTGTCACCAGTCATGTGTTTTGTACACCCACTATCGAGAACCCACTCAGTGGCTTTGGGTTGATCATCCTGCAGATGAATTAGTATAACTTACGATCTCATATACTTCATCAGTGAAGAATATGATATCAAGTTCATCAGATGAATTTCATCAGTCAGTATTCAGATAAGCAGTATGAGGACGTGTGAAATGAGAGTTCATTTCATCATGATTAGCCTGCGTCCTTCGAGCAATTTGTCGGGCCCCGGCAAATTCTTGGGACGTTAAGGCACGTTCCGAGACCTGACCCTGCAGAAGAGATTAGTTCTTTTCTTCACCACCCACATCTGAAGGGGTGGCAAAGAGTTCATCATTCTCATGAAAGCACCATAAGAGAATGGTGGCATAGAGGCCAAACCATTTCGTTTCACATAAGAGGGGTTAGGGTAAGCATATGAATAAGCAGAGAAATTCTTCGAGGACTTATGAACATATTGGTTTGAAGAATAATGCACATATTCATAGCCCTTAGCCCTACCCTGCGAAACAGAGTTATTAGCACGATGATAATCATATGAGGATTTTGATCCTTTTGAGGAATTTGATCCACGTGAGGAATTTTGTCCGTGTGAGGACTTGGATCCATATGAAGAATTTGGTCCATATGAAGAATTTGATCTGGGGTTCCTTTTCTTCACAGGTGGTCTCATGAGGACATTCACCTGAAGACTTTCAAGGCACTTCTTGGGAACCCAGATTTTCTTCATAGGGGATCCGTTCCTGCAGTTAGTGCCAACATATCTAGCAAATACTTCACCATTCTGATTTTTGAACAGTTTATAGTTTGAGTCGAATGACTCATCAATGTAATGAGGAAATTCGCATGTAAAACCAGATAAGGTAGATGGATCAAGCTGGAGGTCCCTTTGCGACAACCCATGAGGTTTTGGGGTACTTTCGGGGCTTCGATATGTTCCATCGGCATTTAATTTCCTCTCAAATGCGATACCCTCTTTCCTAGGGTTTCTGTTGAGGATCTGCTTTTAAGCACATCACAAAGAGTCTGATGCCCTTTGAGGCTTTTGTACATGCCTGTCATGTACAATTCCTTGATCTGCATCGTCAGTGGTACTAGCAATGTCCTCAGATGAGGAATTAGTGATAGCAGAGGCAGGTGAAGAATTTGTAACATTTGAAGCATTTGAACATTCAGGTGAAGAATTAGCAGATTCACGTTCAATGCACTTTAAGCATGGAGGAACAAATTCTTCCTGAGAAGCGCTGATTTGTTGAGCGAGTAATGAATCGTGCTCCTTCTGAAGATCTTCATAACTCGCTCTTAGCTTCTCAAGATCTTGCTTTCTTTGAAGAAATTCATAAGAAAGTTTCTCATGATCAGATAAGAGAGTGCTATGATGACTTTGAAGGTTGTCAAGCTTAGATGAAGTCTCTGAAGATTTTCGATCGGGGCTTGAGTGCGATCCATTTCTTCACCTAACATATCATCACTCTTATCTAGCATGTTTTGAACCTTTTCAAAAGCCCTTTGTTGCTTTATAGCAATCTTAGCAAGTTTAGAGTAGCTGGGCTTGAGATCCTCATCAGATTCATTTTCACTTTGGATTCAGAGGAGGTGAAATTGAGTACCTTGGCACCTTTTGCCATGAAGCAATAGGTGGGAGCGTAGTCATCATTTTCCTCATCAGGTTTGTCGGTGGAGTCGGTTCTTGATGTTGAAGATGGACTTGCTAACATAAGCGATAGCAAGAGCCAGACTAGCCACACCAGATTCGGATTCTTGAGACTCCTCCTCTTCCTCATTTTCCTCCAGATTCAGCTTCAGTGAGTCCATTTCCTTGCCAATGAATGCCCGAGCCCTTTTGGAGCTGCTCTTCTTGTGAGAAGAAGGTTTTGAGGATTTTGATGATGAAGATTTTGATGATTTCTTCTTCTTCTTCACGTCATCGTAACTGTAATCCTTGTGTTACTTATTTCTTAATTCCTTTTCCCACTGAGGACAATCTTGGATATAGTGACCAGGTTTCTTGCATTTGTGGCAAAGTCTTCGCTTATAGTCACTAGATGAGGAATCACTGCTTCTTGAGGATTTTCCAAAGCGACCACGCCTTGAGAATTTCTGGAATTTCTTCACGGCGATTACTAGCTCTGGCCAAATTCTTGAGGTCTCCAAGGCTACTAGAGTCTTCACTCTGATTCAGATTCAGCCTTGGCCTTCGTGGCACGTGTTTTCCATAGCCGAACCATAGAGATCTCTCTTTTCAAAGCTGGAACTTCGTGAGTATTTAGCCTTTCGAGGATATCAGCAGGATCAAGAGACTTGTAGTCACTTCGTTCTTGTATCATCGGTGCGAGTATCAAATGATGAATCAAAGCGATCTTAGTAATTTCTTCACCACCTCATGGTCGGTGATGTCGGTGGCACCCAAAGGTGCTTGAAGCTCATTTGAGATGTCAGTGAGGCGATCGAAGGTTTGTTGAACATTTTCGTGATCGAGTCTTTTGAAGCGGTTGAAGAGATTCCGAAGAACATCAACTCGAGAGTCACGCTGAGTTGAAACACCTTCATTTACTTTGGACAGCTGTCCCGGATGAGTTTGGCGATTCCAAAGCACTCACTCTTCCATATTGACCTTTGCTCAGATGGCCACATATGATATTCTTCGCTTGAGAATCGAGTTGCTTGAATCTCTTCACATCAGCATCATTCGGAGAGGGTGTGGTGAGCAAACACCTTTTGTCACAACATACCGTAGATCGTTGTCAATTGCTTCAAGATGCATTCGCATTTTGTTCTTCCAAAGAGGGGTAGTCCGTCCCATCGAAGGTAGGACACCCTGCTGAGACCTTGATCATACTGCAATCGACATAACTAAAACTCCGGTGGTTAAACAAAATCACACAGAACAAGGGAGTACCTTGCTCGATACCAATTGAAAGTGCGTTATATCGACTAGAGGGGGTGAATAGGCGATTTTATGAATTCTTCATCGAGGAATTTGCTGGTGAGGAAATTCCTTAGCGAAGAAATACTTACCAGCAGAATAAGTACTCGAAGTAAGCATAACAGATTACTAGCATAGTCATCATGATGAAATGAAGACGATCACAGAGTCTGAAAAGCGTAATCACAGGATAACACAAGATGAAGACAAAGCAGTGAAGAAATTGAGCGAGGAAATTGAGAAAGTCTTGATCAAAGTCTTCAAACACAGATATGACAAACACTCAACACGATTATGAAGAAATGAAAGGGTTGAGGAAATAGAACCAGTTAGGTTGGTGAAGACAATGATTTGGTAGACCAGTTCCAAGCTATTGTCTCGGTTGTACGTCTGGTTGGGCGGCTGAGTATTTAAACTTCGAGGACACGCAGTCCGGACACCCGATCATCGAGCACGCAGCTCGGGACACCAAGTCCTCACCGTATTCTCCTTGAACTAAGGTCACGTAGACCTCGTCCAATCACTCGTGGTAAGTCTTGAGCGACTTCCAAACCTTCACATACTTGGTCACCCGGCAATCCACAATTCCTCTTGGATGCTCTAGACCGTGACGCCTAACCGTCTGGAAGAAGCACATTCTTCAAAGGTAAAAGCGTCGGATCCACGCGGGATCAATTTCTTGATGATGCTCAATCACTTTGGGTTTGTTGGGGTTTGGTTTTTGGGTTTTTCCTCACTTTTGGGTTTTTCCTCACTTGATGATTTTCGCTCAAAGTCCTCGGAGGATGGGTTGCTCTCAAATGACAAGTGTCAAGTTCTCTCGGAGCAGCCAACCAACTAGTGGTTGTAGGGGGCGGCTATTTATAGCCTAGGGAGCAGCCCGGCATGATAAGACATAAATGCCCTTCAATGATATGACCGTTAGGTGGAGATATTTTGGGACGGTGGCCAAGAAGACAAAGAACGGTCGGAAATTTGAGCATCAAATTCCTCGGGGCTATCATGTTCCTCCTTTGTGTAGGCAATTCGCACTGGCGAATTCCTAACTCCTCAGTCAGAACAAATTCCTCAGCGACCAGAAGAGCTTCGTCTCTGTCACTGAAGAAATTGACTGGACTGTATGAGATTTCCAAAGGTTTCACTCGAAGGGTTTGGTAGGTGTAGGATTTTGAGTTGAGCATCAAATGGAAATTTTCCCTTAGTATTTCCTCGACCCCCTTTAACAGTACGGTGTTTCCTATGACTCAAGAAAGAGAAAATGAAACTACGAAAACAAAAGTCTTCACGCTTCATGTTCCTCAAGCGAATACCAAGTCTTGAGGATCACACCAATTTCTTGATTTCAAAGTCTTGAAAGTCTTGAGAATATCAAAGTCTTGATTGAAGAACTTCATTTTAGAAATTAAACTTTTCTGTAATTATCAAACTCCTCATAGACTTATAGACCTGTGTACACTCACAAACGCATTAGTTACTTAACCTATAAGTCTTCAATACACCAAAATCACTAAGGGGCACTAGATGCACTTACAGTCGAAGAACTTCATTTTTAGGGGTCGACTTTCTCTGTAAATATCAAACTCCTCATAGACTTATAGACCTGTGTACACTCATAAACACATTAGTTCCTTAACCTATAAGTCTTCAATACACCAAAATCACTAAGGGGCACTAGATGCACTTACAGTCGAGCCCGTTCTGATGGAACCACGTTCACCATCTTTTGACATTCTAAAAATGACCACTATGCCCTTTCCCTTATTCAGCCCGCTCCGAGAGAGAAAGATTTCCAGCGATTCTTTCCGCGAGTTTCTCACACTTTCTCCCGGTGATTTCTTCCACCCCAGGCAAGCCACACCCTCCATTTGCATCACTGTAATGCAGTGACATGGTTTAATCTATTTGAACTTGTTTAAGATATTTCTTTAGCTACATGACTCTGTGCATGGCATTTTCTCGGAGTGTTATTTTGATCATGTCGTTTCCATGCTATTGTTTGGATTACTAGGAGTTATGTTTGTAGTTGATGAGTATCATGTTGCCATTGGAGTATTGGTGGTTGATATTATGATTTTTTTCATGATGATATCTGTTATTATATTTTGGAGAATTACTTTGGATGTCATGCTGCCTTTGGATTATTAGTGGTTAGTATGATTATTTTCATGATGCTAGTCGATGTTCTCTTACTGTTGCTTGGAGTATTAATTTCAGAGATGATGTTTACGTGTGGATCTCAGCTGGATAGCTTTGTTCTTGTTATTGCAGTAGTAGAGTTATTGTTTTCAGATTCAACATGATAGAATTATTATGCTATCTTTGGAGTATTTTGATATGATGATATTATGCTCAGATTATTTGTTGGATATCGTTATGACTTGGATTATAGTTTGATAGTTGATATCAGAGTATCAGTTATCACAATTATATTTTTAGGGATAAATTCCGTCATTAAGTGGGTCAGGTGCCACCGAACCGGGATTTCTCTAGTGCAACCACATTTGCCTTTATGGGAAGGCCCTAATGCGATGCTATTGCCATGTCTCTCGCCAGTGCCTCCAACGAGGGAAGGTTATGGGCGCGCGCTACCCTGATCAGGTAGGCAGACATAAGCCTTGTGTGCCCGTTGTTGTTGTTATGTGCACACGTCCCCATTTGGGACGGTTTATTGTTTTGGCCACGACGGTGGCCGTTGGTGTCTTTGGTAGACACGGGGCCACCCAGGATTAGCCCAGTGGGGAGTGAGTCGGAGTGGCCGGGAGAGTGTCATGGCAGTAGATCGGTTTTGTCGGAACGCCGTTGGTCCACCCGAATGGGAGTGCGAGGCCATGGGTTTCGTGGTGTGGGTAAGTGCGCTACCTCTGCAGAGTGTGTTTGTTTAAACTATCGATAGCCGCGTCCTCGGTCATGGGAATGGGTTCACACTAGGTCACACCGTTCGATCAACACTCACATGACGGAATGACTTATAGGTGATTTATATGTTGATATTTTGAGCGGTACAGATTGGCAGGATGTTGATGGTGATGTTGGGGACCAAGTGTTGGTCATGGTAGTGATCACCAAAAAGATCACCGTTTGAGACCAAGTGTTGGTCATGATTGTGATCGCCGGAAAGATCACCATTTGGTTACAAGGTAACCCGATCCAAGACCACGAGGTTGGTCCGTTTGTGATCCGTGAATGATCCCGGTTTGGTTTCGATCACGAGGTGATCGAGATGGTATATTGCTTGGCTAGTTAGCCAAGAGAGATATGGTTATGGAGATCTGAGATGGTGATTTATCAGTATTGTAGTAGTTTCATATCATGCTTAGTAGTTGTTGTTGTACCATGGTAGCTGTTAATTTAATTAACCTGCTTAATGCTATGTTGTTGTCCTGCCTTGATGTTTTTGGTTGTTGTGAGCTTGCAAGTACATTCAATGTACTGACCTGTCGTGTCATGCCAGATTGCAGGTGATGTCGTGATTGCTTGATTGCTTGTCGAGGTTTCCGTTCGTGCGAGCTAGATCGTGTCCCAGCCAGAGTCCCTGCGGAGTGGAGTTCTCCACCTTCGTCGTTGTTCCGCTGCTAGAAGATTTTCGCTGCTTCGAGTTGTTCCGCTGCTAGCATAGAGCAAGTGTAGTATCGCAGGCGTAGTGTCGCTGTGCTGATGTGATTCTTCGTCACATCAGACCCATGTATTATTATTCTTGTAATAAGAGCTGATTTGTTCTATGTCAAGCAGTGCCACATTCTAGAGACTTCTCCTCGATCTCTCGGCTGGAATACGGGGCGTTCCGGTTTCTCTGAGCCGGGGTGCCACAGAGACCATGCTGCCCCTGTGATCGACTACGTCGACGACAACCCTTCTTCCTTTACAGGAGAGCTTCCAGGCAAGCCCCCCCCCCTTTGATCATCCCGATATCGCCCATTCCATTCTCTCATGCTCGCATTAGATTTTGCTACTGTAATTGATTGCTCCTATTCTGATGCATAGCCTGCTTATTGTTACCTTACCTGCTTATCCTAAACTGCTTAGTATAGGTTGGTTAGTGATCCATCAGTGACCCCCACCTTGTCCTTGTTGCCCCTGCTTCATCATCGAAGACCCGATCAACAGGATCGAAGACCAGGCCCCGGCACCGCACATCACTTTCCCTTAGTTGGTCGACACTACTGGGTTACTATCGAGTGCCGAGGGTGAGACCTCATCAGCACTTTTGATGTTAACCCGGTAGTGTAGTTATTCGGTCGTGGTCATTGAGGGTGATTCTGCCTTAACCACTTCCGATACGACTCTGTCATGCAACCCCTCAAGTGTGAACCTCGAGGGTGGATCCTCTTACATTCACCTTGATGATTACATCGAGTGGAATCCGCCGGGGGTGATTCCTTGGGTTTTCCCCTTGATGTTTGGACACACAGATATTTGGATTTACAACTGTTACTTGGAAAGGCGGGTCGACCCTGAGGGGTACCCGCGAGTGATGTGGAGACGGATTGACCTGGAGGGTGCCTGCAAGATAATTACGAGTCATGGCCGGGCATTCCTAGCCCTTGCCGCAAGTCCTCGAGATGGGGCAATGGGGTCACATCTTTCATGAGTATCTCCTTGTTACCGCGGGTTCCTAATCCACTACGATTTGGATATTTGATCCGAGGGGCCTCTGGCCTGATAGCACTAACCATCACGTGGGCATAGTATGGGCGTTCTGCGTCGTATGCATAAGCCGAAGCTTAATAGACGTCAGCGACTGAGCGGCGCGCGCCGGGTTGGACTGGTAAGCACCTGACTTTTTGAAGGAGGTAGCTAGGTCTACTCACCGGCACAGACGCAACATCTGAGGAGTTCAGGGCGATGGCCCATGACCCTGAGGGCATAGGTTTAGTCCGCGTCTTGACCTCTCTATTAAGCCTAGGTCGGGTTGCGGCGTATTGTTTGGCCGAGGCCGGGCATGACCCAGTAAAGTGTGTCCGGCCGGAGTTAAGCGAGCGTGGTGGGTAAGTTGGTGCACCCCTACAGGGAAGAAAACATCTATCGATAGCCTGTCCTACGGTAACGGACACTTGGAGTTGTATCCCGGTCGATACAACTAGAACTAGATACTTGAGATGAGAAATGGATATGAGAAATGGATAGTATGGCTCTGGGATTGCTTTCTCGCAGGGAGTCGAGAAAGGATCTCTGTCCGAGGTTGATAACACTACTACTAGTTTACATTATGTTGATCTGTACTCTTCTAATGCTGCAAGACCGCGGAAGATGTTGAAGATGCTAGTCTTCGATAGGACTAGGCTCTCCCCCCTTATTTTGGCATTTCTGCAGCCCAGTCCACATATACAGCCTCTCTTTGATAATGTTGCATATGTAGTATAGATCCTTGCTTGCGAGTACTTTGTATGAGTACTCACAGTTGCTTTGCTCCCTCTTTTTCCACCTCTTTCCATTCTTCTCGGATGTCGCAACCAGACGGTGGAGCCCAGGATCTAGACGCCACCTTCGACGATGACTGCTACTACCCCGAGGGTGCCTACTACCACGTGGAGACCGCCGACGACCAGGAGTAGTTAGGAGGCTCCCGGGAAGGAGTCCTTGCCTTTTCGATCGATGTTGCTTTCGTGCTAGCCTTCTTAAGGCAGACTTGTCTGACTGATGTCTGTACTCAGATATTGTTGCTTCCGCTGACTCTTGTATATTCAAGCTTATGTATTCGAGCCCTCGAGGCCCCTGGCTTGTAATATAAAGCTTGTATTATTTTAATTTGTGTCTAGAGTTGTGTTGTGATATCTTCCCGTGAGTCCTTGATCTTGATCGTACACATTTGCATGTATGATTAGTGTACGATTGAATCGAGGGTGTCACACCGAGGACAAGGAAACACAACAGTCCATCATCAAATCGTTGCATGACAGTGCTGCAGGTGGACATTCGGGGTTTCATGCTACATACAATCACATCCGTCGGCTCTTCTCTTGGAAAGGAGTGAAGAAAATGATCAAGTCTTTTGTCCGCGCATGCGCGGTCTGCCAACAAGCCAAAACAGAACGTAAATCACCGGCGGGACTACTACAACCCCTACCTGTTCCGCGGAAACCATGGGCAGTAATCTCGCTGGACTTCATCGAAGGGTTGCCGTCTTCGGGTGGCTTCGACATGATATTGGTCGTCATCGACAAATTCTCAAAGTACGCCCATTTTCTATCACTCAAGCATCCATTCATGGCTCTCCAAGTTGCAACTCTATTCATGCATAGTATTTACAAATCACATGGTCTGCCAATGGCCATCATCTTCGACCGCGATCGCATCTTCACAAGCAATGTGTGGCAGGAGCTCTTTAAGCTTCCCAGGCTCAGTTGCGACTCAGCTCATCGTATCACCCCCAGACGGACGGGCAGACGGACCGGATCAACTAGTGCGTGGAGACCTACCTCAGGTGTGTAGTGCACGCTTGTCCGAAGAATTGGTTTAAGTGGCTTTTCCAGGCTGAATATTGGTACAATACCTGGTTCCACTCCGCGCTTGGGCGTACACCATTTGAAGTGGTCTATGGGCATTTACCCAGAGAGTTTGGTTTGGTTCAAGTGGAAGAATGCCCAGTGCCAGACTTGGCATCGTGGCTTAAGGAAAGGGAAGTGATGCATGAGCTACTCCAGCAGCATCTGAAACAGGCTCAGGATAGAATGAAGAGGCAAGCCGATAAGCACCGGACAGACAAGCAGTTCGCTGTTGTGGATTCGGTATTCATGCGCCTGCAACCTTACATTCAGACATCTCTAGCACAGCGACCGTACCAAAAGCTGGCCTTCCGATACTACAGACTGTATAAGATCATCGCACGTGTGGGGGCCGTGGCATACAAACATCTCTGGCTACTTGGGAAGACCCTGTGGAGCTCCAACGTCGCTTCCCAACAGCGCCGGCTTGGGGTCAAGCCGGCAAACAAGGAGGGGTGAATGTCACGATGGGGCAGGCTACCACGGCGAACATGAAGGACGAGGCGGTGGGGCATGTGGTCAGTGAGGGCATCGACCAAGGTAAAGATGGAGCGGACCAAGTCAAAGATGGACCTGGCTAGGTGGAGTGAGGTGTCGTGTGTGTGTCTGTGTATTAAAGGCCAGACCGGCCCAGTTGTAAGGCATGTGGAAAGACATCGAACGAATTGGAGAGAAGCTGGTCTTCCTCCTCGCTTACCCCCTTTCTCCTTGTCTCACCAGCTCCTTACACCTCCTCCTCCTCTCTCAGATCCCCTAGGATAGATCAGCCTGTAACAGTCTAACCTCTAGGTGACTGTCAAATTCATTCCAAAGTACGTTAAATTATATGCTGCAAAAAAAAAGACAAAGAATCAACAAAAAAATAAAACAGATGAGTTTTACATGTATTTATCTTTTTTTTATGTATCATTTAAGTGTTCAGTCGTGAATGGTAGTGCGAGTGAACAGTAGTCACTAGTGAATAGTACCCCATGTGAAAAGTGTTCCCAAAAAATTATACATACTATAGCTCAGAAAAAACTGAGATTTTTTTACAGGTTAAGATTTAGTATTTTTCTACACATCATTCATCTTCACCGGCGTACCGATGCAGAGCTGCCTCGATCGTCTCCCGCTCCTGTCCTGTGATGGTGCTGCCGAGGCATAAAACAGTAAATCGGAACAGTGTATTTACATGGACAGTAACCCATGGAAAAAATAAATTCTTCGCCGATTAATGTCTATTTTTACACCACGACAACAGTGACCAGTGTACCAAAAATTGCCTGAACAAAACCGTAATAGTATCCGAATAAATCTAAGACTACTAACCAAAATAATAGCCCAAGCAAATTGAAATGGGAAATCCGAATAATCCGTAATAGTAAAGGCAATGGAATAGAAAAATACTTAATAAAGCAAAAAACATTAACCCACTCAAATAGTAAACTAGAATAGTACCCGAATTATAACCCAGAACACAAACCATGTGAACCATACAATAGATGAACTATGAAACTGGAATAGTAAATCCTGAAGGAAATATCCCCTAGAGGCAATAATAAAGTTATTATTTATCTCCTTAATCCATGATAAATGTTTATTATTCATGCTAGAATTGTATTAACCGAAAACTTAGTACTTGTGTGAATACATAGACAAAACTTATAGTCCCTAGTATGCCTCTACTTGACTAGCTCGTTAATCAAAGATGGTTATGTTTCCTGACCATAGACATGTGTTGTCATTTGATTAATGGGATCACATCATTAGGAGAATGATGTGATGGACATGACCCATTCGTTAGCTTAGCATTATGATCGTGTCAGTTTCATTGCTACTGCTTTCTTCATGACTTATACAAGTTCCTCAGACTATGAGATTATGCAACTCCCAAATACCGGAGGAACACTTTGTGTGCTACCAAACTTCACAACATAAATGGGTGATTATAAAGGTGCTCTACAGGTGTCTCCGAAGGTGTTTGTTGGGTTGGCATATATCGAGATTAGGATTTGTCACTCCGTGTTTCGGAGAGGTATCTCTGGGCCCTCTCGGTAGTACTCATCACTATAAGCCCTGAAAGCATTGTAACTAATAAGTTAGTTGCGGGATGAAGTATTATGGAACGAGTAAAGAGACTTGCCGGTAACGATATTGAGCTAGGTATGATGATGCCGACGATCGAATCTCGAGCAAGTAACATACCGATGACAAAGGGAACAACGTATGTTGTTATGCGGTTTGACCGATAAAGATCTTTGTAGAATATGTAGGAACCAATATGAGCAACCAGGTTCCGCTATTGGTTATTGACCGGAGACATGTCTCGGTCATGTCTACATAGTTCTCGAACCCGTAGGGTCCGCATGCTTAACGTTCGATGACAATTGGTATTATGAGTTTACGTGATATGATGTACCGAAGATTGTTCGGAGTCCCGGATGTGATCACGGACATGACTAGGAGTCTCGAAATGGTTGAGACATAAAGATTGATATATTGGACGGCTATATTCGGACACCGGAAGTGTTCCGGAGAAGTTTCGGATAAAACCGGAGTGCTAGAGGGTTACCGGAACCCCCCGGGGAAACTAACGGGCCTTGATGGGCCTTAGTGGGAGAAGAGGAAGGGCCAGGAGGGGCTGCCCACGCCCCTTGAGTCCCAATAGGACAAGGGACGGGGGGCGGCCCCCCCCCCCCCCCTTTTCCTTCACTCCCCCTCTTCCTTCCTCCTTCCCCCTCTTCCTTAGGTGGAAACCTACTAGGACTAGGAGTCCTAGTAGGATTCCCCTCTCTTGGCGCGCCCTAGGAGGGCCGGCCAGCCTCACCTTGCTCCTTTATATACGGGGACAGTGGGGCACCCTAGAACACACAAGGTTACAATTGTTTTAGCCGTGTGCGGTGCCCCCCTCCACAGATTTCGACCTCTGTCATATCGTCGTAGAGCTTAGGCGAAGCCTTGCGCCGGTAACTTCATCATCACCATCACCACACCATCATGCTGACGAAACTCTCCCTCGACCTCAGCTGGATCTAGAGTTCGTGGGACATCACCGAGCTGAACGTGTGCAGATCACGGAGGTGTCGTACCTTCGGTGCTAGGATCGGTCGGGTCATGAAGACGTACGACTACATCAACCGCGTTGTCATAACGCTTCCACTTTCGGTCTACGAGGGTACGTAGACAACACTCTCCCCGCTCGTTGCTATGCATCACCTAGATAGATCTTGCGTGATCGTAGGATTTTTTTTTTTGAAATTACTGTGTTCCCCAACAGTGGCATCCGAGCCAGGTCTATGCGTAGATGTTATATGCACGAGTAGAACACAAAGAGTTGTGGGCGATAATAGTCATACTGCTTACCAGCATGTAATACTTTGATACGGCGATATTGATCGATGAAGCGGCTCAGATCGACATTACGCGTACGCTTACGCGAGACTGGTTCTACCAACGTGCTTCGCACATAGGTGGCTGGTGAGTGTCTGGTTCTCCAACTTTAGTTGAATTGAGTGTGGCTACGCCCGGTCCTTGTTGAAGGTTTAAACAACACACTTGATGAAAAATCGTTGTTCTAATGCGTAGGTAAGAACGGTTCTTGCTAGAAGCCCGTAGCAGCCACGTAAAACTTGCAACAACAAAGTAGAGGATGTCTAACTTGTTTTTGCAGGGCTTGCTATGATGTGATATGGTCAATACATGATGTGATATAATTTGTTGTATGAGATGATCATGTTTTGTAACAAAGCTATCGGCAACTGGCAGGAGCCATATGGTTGGCGCTTTATTGTATGCAATGCAATCGCCATGTAATTGTTTTACATTATCACTAAGCGGTAGCGATAGTCGTAGTAACTATAGTTGGCGAGACGACAACGATGCTATGATGGAGATCAAGGTGTCGCGCCGGTGGCGATGGAGATCATGACGATGCTTCAGTTATGGAGATCATGAGCACAAGATGATGATGGCCATATCATGTCACATATTTTGATTGCATGTGATGTTTATCCTTTATGCATCTTATTTTTCTTAGTATAGCAGTAGCATTATAAGAAGATCCATTACTAAGTTTCAAGGTACAAGTGTGCTCCCTGAGTATGCACTGTTGCTACAGTTCATCGTGCCGAGACACCACGTGATGATCGGGTGTGATAAGCTCTACCTTCACATACAACGGATGCAAGCCAGTTTTGCACACGCAGAATACTCGGGTTAAACTTGACAAGCCTAGCATATGCAGATATGGCCTGGAACACTGAGATCGAAAGGTCGAGCGTGAATCATATAGTAGATATGATCAACATAGTAATGTTCACCAATGAAAACTACTCCATCTCACGTGATGATCGGACATGGTTTAGTTGATTTGGATCACGTGATCACTTAGATGATTAGAGGGATGTCTATCTAAGTGGGAGTTCTTAAGTAATATGATTAATTGAACTTTAATTTATCATGAACTTAGTACCTGATAGTATTTTGCATGTCTATATTGTTGAAGATCAAAGGACCGTGCTACCGTTCCTTTGCATTTTAATGCGTTCCTAGAGAAAGCTAAGTTGAAAGATGATGGCAGCAACTACACGGACTATGTCCATAACTTGAGGATTATCCTCATTTCTGCAAAGAAGAATTACGTCCTGGAAGCACCGGCCGGGTGCCGTGCCCGCTGCGCAGATGCTACTGATAATGTTAAGAACGTCTGGCAGAGCAAAGCTGATGACTACTCGGTAGTTCAGTGTGCCATGCTTTACGACTTAGAATCGGGACTTCGAAGACGTTTTGAACGTCATGGAGCATATGAGATGGTCCCAGAGTTGAAGTTAATATACTAGCAAATGCCCGAGTTGAGAGATATGAAGTCTCCAACAAGTTCTACAACCGAAAAATGGAGGAGAATAGTTACATCGGTGAACACATACTCAGAATGTCTGGGTACCATAACCACTTGACTCAGCTGGGAGTTGATCTTCCAGTTGATTGTGTCATTGACAGAGTTCTTCAATCACTGCCACCAAGCTATAAAGGTTGCGGAGGTAGAAATCAAAAGGAGCATCAAATGTTGATGGTCAACAAGACCACTAGTTTCAAGAAAAAAGGCAAAGGGAAGAAAGGGAACTTCAAGAAGAACGGCAAAAAGGTTGCTGCTCAAGAGAAGAAACCCAAGTCTGGACCTAAGCCTGAAACTGAGTGCTTCTACTGCAAAGGGACTGATCACTGGAAGCAGAACTGCCCCTAGTATTTCGCGGATAAGAAGGATGGCAAAGTGAAATGTATATTTGATATACATGTTATTGATGTGTACTTAACTAATGCTCGCAGTAGCGCCTGGGTATTTGATACTGGTTCTGTTGCTCATGTTTGCAAATTGAAACAGGGGCTACGGATTAAGCGAAGATTGGCTAAGGACGAGGTGATGATGCGCATGGGAAATGGTTCCAAAGTCGATGTGATCGCGGTCGGCACGCTACCTCTACATCTACCTTCGGGATTAGTTTTAGACCTGAATAATTGTTATTTTGTGCCAGCGTTGAGCATGAACATTATATCTGGATCTTCTTTGATGCGAGATGGTTATTCATTTAAATCAGAAAATAATGGTTGTTCTATTTATATGAGTAATATCTTTTATGGTCATGCACCCTTGCTAAGTGGTCTATTTTTGTTGAATCTCGATAGTGATGATACACATAATCATAATATTGAAGCCAAAAAATGCAAAGTTAATAATGATAGTGCAACTTATTTGTGGCACTGCCATTTGGGTCATATCGGTGTAAAGCGCATGAAGAAACTCCATGCTGATGGACTTTTGGAATCACTTGATTATGAATCACTTGGTGCTTGCGAACCGCGCCTTATGGGCAAGATGACTAAAACTCCGTTCTCCGGAACAATGAACAAGCTACAGACTTGTTGGAAATAATACATACCGATGTATGTGGTCCACTGAGTATTGAAGCTCGTGGCGGGTATCGTTATTTTCTTACCTTCACAGATGATTTAAGCAGATATGGTTATATCTACTTAGTGAAGCATAAGTCTGAAACATTTGAAAAGTTCAAAGAATTTCAGAGTGAAGTGGAAAATCATTGTAACAAGAAAATAAAGTTTCTACGATCTGATCATGGAGGAGAATATTTGAGTTACGAGTTTGTCTTCATTTGAAACAACATGGGATAGTTTCAAAACAGACGCCACCTGGAACTCCACGGCGAAATGGTGTGTCCGAACGTCGTAACCGTACTTTATTGGATATGGTGTGATCTATGATGTCTCTTACTGATTTACCGCTATCGTTTTGGGGTTATGCTTTAGAGACAGCTGCATTCACTTTAAATAGGGCACCATCAAAATCCATTGAGACGACGCATTATGAATTGTGGTTTGGCAAGAAACCAAAGTTGTCGTTTCTTAAAGTTTGGGGCTGCGATGCTTATGTGAAAAAGCTTCAACCTAATAAGCTCGAACCCAAATCGGAGAAGTGCGTCTTCATAGGATACCCAAAGGAAACTGTTGGGTACACCTTCTATCACAGATCCGAAGGCAAAATCTTTGTTGCTAAAAATGGATCCTTTCTAGAGAAGGAGTTTCTCTCGAAAGAAGTGAGTGGGAGGAAAGTAGAACTTGATGAGGTAGTTGTACCTTCTCCCTTATTGGAAAGTAGTTCATCATAGAAATCAGTTCTCGTGATTCCTAGACCAATTAGTGAGGAAGCTAATGATGATGATCATGAAGCTTCAGACCAAGTTACTACCGAACCTCGTAGGTCTTCCAGAGTAAGATCCACACCAGAGTGGTACGGCAATCCTCTTCTGGAAGTCATGTTACTAGACCATGATGAACTTACCAACTACGAGGAAGCGATGATGAGCCCAGATTCCGTGAAATGGCTTGAAGCCATGAAATCTGAGATGGGATCCATGTATGAGAACAAAGTGTGGACTTTGGTGGACTTGCCCGATGATCGGCAAGCCATAGAAAATAAATGGATCTTTAAGAAGAAGATCGACACAGACGGTAATGTTACTATTTACAAAGCATGAATTGTTGCGAAAGGTTTTCAAAAAGTTCAAGGAGTTGACTACGATGAGACTTTCTCACCCGTAGCGATACTTAAGTTTGTCCGAATCATGTTAGCAATTCCTGCATTTTATGATTATGAAATTTGGCAAATGGATGTCAAAACTGCATTGAATGGATTTCTGGAAGAAGAGTTGTATATGATGCAACCGGAAGGTTTTGTCGATCCAAAGGGTGCTAACAAAGTATGCAAGCTCCAGCGATCCATTTATGGACTGGTGCAAGCCTCTCGGAGTTGGAATAAGCACTCTGATAGTGTGATCAAAGCATATGGTTTTATACAGACTTTTGGAGAAGCCTGTATTTAAAAGAAAGTGAGTGGGAGCTCTGTAGCATTTCTAATATTATATGTGGATGACATATTGTTGATTGGAAATGATATAGAATTTCTGGATAGCACAAAAGGATACCTGAATAAGAGTTTTTCCATGAAAGACCTCGGTGAAGCTACTTACATATTGGGCATCAAGATCTATAGAGATAGATCAAGACGCTTAATTGGACTTTCACAAAGCACATACCTTGATAAAGTTTTGAAGTAGTTCAAAATGGATCAGTCGAAGAAAGGGTTATTGCCTGTGTTACAAGGCGTGAAGTTGAGTCAGACTCAATGCACGTCCACTGCAGAAGATAGAGAGAAAGTGAAAGTCATTCCCTATGCTTCAGCCATAGGTTCTATCATGTATGCAATGTTGTGTACCAGACCTGATGTATGTCTTGCTATAAGCATAACAGGGAGGTACCAAAGTATTCCCGGAGTGGAGCACTGGACAGCGGTCAAGAACATCCTGAAATACCTGAAAGGGACTAAGGATACGTTTCTTGTTTATGGAGGTGAAAAAGAGCTCGTCGTAAACGGTTACGTCGATGCAAGCTTTGACACTAATCCGGATTACTCTAAGTCGCAAAGCGAATACGTATTTTTATTGAATGGATGAGCTGTCAGTTGGTGCAGTTCCAAGCAGAGCGTCATGGCGGGATCTACATGTGAAGCAGATTACATTGCTGCTTCGGAAGCAGCAAATGAAGGAGGTTTGGATGAAGGAGTTCATATCCGATCTAGGTGTCATACCTAGTGCATCGCACTACTAGGGAAAACCTTATACACAGAAATTTAGCAGTAGCGCGCGTTAAGAAAGCACGCTGGTGCTAAGTAGCAGTAGCGCGCTGATGTAAACCACGCTACAGATACGTTTGTAGCGATAGCGCCGGAAGATAAAGGCGCTACTACTAAAATTCACACGCTTAGCCGATAGGCTACACATAGTAGTAGCAATCTCGTCGAACAGCGCTACCGCTAGAATCTTTGTAGCAGCGGCGTTTCACGACAAGCGCTATTGGTAAAGGAAATAAAATAAAATGAAAAGCAAATAGAAAAGTAAATGTATATGAAAGAAATAGAAAAAGGTGAAAGGAAAAAAATAAAATGTAAAGAAAAATAAGTGAAAAAGGGGAAAATAGAAAAAGGAATAGCAGTAGCGCGTACAGGGAAACACGCTGTAGCTAACTTAGCAGTAGCACACTTCCTGGAACGCGCTACTGCTACTTTTGACTTAACCGCGTGGTTCATTCTCACCATGGCCACTTCCCCCAAATCCCAACTCCCTCCGCGCTGTCGCCGCCGCCGTCGCCCGTCGGCCGCCACGCGCTCTCTCGTCGCTCTCGGCACACCCTGGACGCCGCCCCCAACCCCGCCCCCGACCCCGACCTCGACGCCCTCCGTGGCCCGAGCCCCGACCCGACCTAGACGCCGCCTTTGCCCCTCCGTCGCTGGCACCCGAGGTGAGCACGCTGCTCCTCCCCTCCCTACCTCTTCCTAGGTTCTTCAAATATTAATTGCATCAAATTAGTTAGGGTTCATCTAGGGGTGGAAAGTAATCGGATGCGGATTGGATAGTGGTCAAATTAGTTAGGGTTCATCTAGGAGTGGAAAGGATACGGATGCGGCTCAGATGTTTTCTTGATACGAACGCGAATTTCGTTCTCATATTGCTTAAGTGTATTAGTCAATAGCTATGTGACATGAAGTATTCAACTTGTGATAAATAGGTTTATGAATAAACACTATTGTAATGCATAATAATTTCTAGGTAATTATTATTTATAGGGCAGTAGTTCCTAGGTACTAATTAGTTAGTAAGAACTAGGTACTAATTTTTATTTATAGTAATTTTATTTATAGTAAGTTTATTTTATTTATAGTAGTTCCCGCATCGGCGTCGGCGATGCCTATCCCGCATCCTCGTCGCCGAGTCGGCGGAGGACACCTGCGCCACCAGATGGGCCATGTCCGGACTGGGCTCACTTGAGGGTGGTCTTGTGAGACGCTACCTACCGGGGCGCGAGGTTGGTGAGGAGCCAGCCTGTCGTTGACCCGAACCTTCTTTGGTGGCGGTCACGTGGGCGATGTGGTCTAGAGGCTCGAGGACTCCGGAGGTGGTGTGTCACCGTGTCAGTGAGGAGGACGCGCACGTCCGTCGCTACTTGTTTGCGTTGGAGCACAGGTTCTCCAATACCTGGCAGGTTCTCCAGGGATCTCACTGGAGCTATGATCCCGTGATGGTTCCTTCTTTGTGGGTGTCCACCGCCCGCGCCGTGTGCTAGGGTTTTAGTTGTATTAGTGATGTTATATGTATGACACTATTCGTGATGTATTAGTGATAATATTCGACGATGTACGGACGCATGAGATGATTTACTTTTGCTTATTGAATGCATGCTAATTTGAGTCCTATAAGATATTTTGAAATGTATATCTTGTGTTGCTCAGTATCCAAGTGGCCTGTCATGTTTGCAGGTTACACCTCCGAGTGGCCTATGTTTTGCCGGAGTGTTGATTCATTTCCGTTCCGGCAAATTTCAGGCGCTCGATATGTCCTATTTTAGCAAAGGTCATGCCGGATTTTTCCGTGAATTTTGGCATGACTTGTGCGAGAATATGTAGGAAATATCGAGTGCCCCGGATTTAATGTTGCGTATCTGGTAGTTGTCTTGATCGATTTTCAATTAATGTTTTAACTATGAACATAGGAAATGTCCGATTTACGAAAAGAATTTTGGTATTTGCAAATACTGCGAAGACGAGCGCGGCCTGTGCGACGGAATCTTCCTAGATGATGATAGGCGCTTCAGCATCAAGCTGGACGAGAACTTTGAAGTGGATACAGTAAGTCATAACGACAAGTCTTTTTTCGTAATTAAGCATGACATCTGCTTCATTTGCTTCAACTTATATTTTTTTTACTATTCTACTAGCGTATCCCCTGTGGTGCAAGAGTTTTTGTATTGGATAAGATAGGTTTCAGTCATACTACAGAGGTAAAAAAAGTTTATTTGAAGACCGAGCATGGTTATATTTTCCATGCAAAATTATGCAATTCAGACGACTACACCTATTTTGGATGCAAAACATGGCGAGCACTATGCAAGACTTATGCATTTGAGCCTGATATGGTTATCACCTTTGATATTCGTCCAGGAAGATGATATTGAAGGTAATACCGACATCCGGGTCGATGTGCGACGCGCCTCGATTATACCATTATGTAAGTTTCTCAACCATATTTATGTCTTTGATATTGTTTATTCAAAAATAGTTGACAACTAATTTGTATTGTCGACTTATTTCGGTGCAAGCAAACATGTCCAACGCTTGGTAGGCGGGACCTACCACTGTCACGAGGCTGAACTAAAGCTGCGAGGAGCTAAGTCATTATGTTTCATGGCTTGAGGATCTTGATCTGTCAAGACAAATTTTCTTCCTGGATTTAGAAATGTAAATCTGAAAGCGTCACGACCAATAGTGTTCGTAATGAACTACGGTCACATCTATTTAGGAAGAATGGTAAGATTTTTACTATTTGTCCTCAGTGCATCTTTTCCATACATTATTTTTGAAGCTAAACTTCATTGCTAACTGTGTTACCATACGATGTTCTTCAACAGGGACTCCCGATGAATGTTGTGCTTATGGGATCGAGACTAAAGGTACCATGAGTATTATCAGCTTACGGCCAAGATATCCTACAGATTACTTTAGTCCATTCAAGATTAGCGACGGATGCTTAATAGTGCAAGACTGGACCAAATATGTGATGGGGGAGCGCAGAGAAGTACTAGGGGCAGCAAGCAGGCGCTACCCACGATTAGGAGACAGGTTCATCTGCATGCTCCAACTTGATCAACGAGGAGAGCTACACATGTTTTATGTTGTTTTACCTAAGAGAGAGCAGCAGGAGTGATTAGCTAGCTAGAAATGAGTTTCAGGATGATGATGTGCTACACTATTACTATGATGATAAAATAGCTAGTGTTGGTGGTAATGACTATGATGATTATTATTAGCTAGTGTTAGTGGTGATTAAATAAATAATGTTGGTGGTAATGACCATGATGATGATTAAATATCTTGTGCTGGCGGATTAGATTCAAGTGGAGGCAACATGTGGTGCACATCAAAAGTACTACTAGTCCAAACTAGATCAAGTATGGATTAGTAGTATACTTTTGACATGCACCACATATTGCCTCCACTTGAACCTAAACCACCGTCATTTGACATCATTATGGACATAATGATGTAAACCTCATAACTGGTATTGTATCAATATTTATGCGATGGCGAATAAATAAACTAAAAATGAAAAAATAAAAAAGAATACTAGTAGCGATGTAGAGAAAACACGCTGCCGGTAGTTACATTAGCGATGGCGTGGGAGTGAACAAGCGTTGCAGACTATTCGTCCTAGCGATGGCGGCGTGCGTGCCGCAGCGTTCGCTAAGCGAGCTATGGCGCCTTATTAATGGCGCCTACCCGCGCTACTAGTGAGCACAAAACCAGCGCTACTGCTAGGGTTTTCCCTAGTAGTGTCGGGTCCAATGAAAATCTTCTGTGACAATACTGGTGCAATTGCCTTGGCAAAGGAATCTAGGTTTCACAAAAGAACCAAGCACATCAAGAGACGCTTCAATTCCATCCGTCATCAAGTGTCGGAAGGGGACATAGAGATTTGCAAGATATACATGGATCTGAATGTTGCAGACCCGTTGACTAAGCCTCTTCCACGAGCAAAACATGATCAGCACCAAAGCTCCATGGGTGTTAGAATCATTACTATGTAATCTAGATTATTGACTCTGGTGCAAGTGGGAGACTGAAGGAAATACGCCCTAGAGGCAATAATAAAGTTATTATTTGTTTCCTTAATTCATGATAAATGTTTATTATTCACGCTAGAATTGTATTAACCGGAAACTTAGTACATGTGTGAATACATAGACAAAACTTATAGTCCCTAGTATGCCTCTACTTGACTAGCTCGTTAATCAAAGATGGTTATGTTTCTTGACCATAGACATGTGTTGTCATTTGATGAACGGGATCACATCATTAGGAGAATGATGTGACGGACATGACCCATTTGTTAGCTTAGCATTATGATCGTGTCAGTTTCATTGCTACTGCTTTCTTCATGACTTATACAAGTTCCTCAGACTATGAGATTATGCAACTCCCGAATACCGGAGGAACACTTTGTTTGCTACCAAATGTCACAACATAAATGGGTGATTATAAAGGTGCTCTACAGGTGTCTCTGAAGGTGTTTATTGGGTGGGCATATATCGAGATTAGGATTTTTCACTCCGTGCTTCGGAGAGGTATCTCTGGGCCCTCTCGGTAATACTCATCACTATAAGCCTTGCAAGCATTGTAACTAATGAGTTAGTTGCGGGATGAAGTACTACAGAACGAGTAAAGAGACTTGCCCGTAACGAGGTTGAGCTAGGTATGATGATGCCAACGATCGAATCTCGGGAAAGTAACATACCGATGACAAAGGGAACAATGTATCACTATAGGAATCAGACGGCAAAGGCATGAATGGCGGACGGCAAAGGTCTTTGCCGTCCGCCGTGGACGGCAAAAGGCTCCGGCAGAGTAAGGTCCGGCAAACAGCTACTTTGCCGTCTGCTTTACGCGGCTGACGGCAAAGGGGCCTTTGCCATCAGCAGCAGACGACAAAGAAAGCAGGCGGCAAAAATTGCGCTGTTAGTCCGTTAGGTGGCTAACGGCAGGCCTTTGCTGTCCGCCGCTGATGGCAAAATTTGTCCTGCCTTTGCCGTCCACCGTATGATGTCAGCTAGACGTCACTACACGGCAGGCCTTTGCCGTCTGCCGTTGACGGCAAAATTGTGTACTCTTTGTCGTCCGCCACTGTAGGCAAACTGATCAAATGGTTCAGCTCCCAGAAAGCACAGTTGGCTGCCACGTGGCTTCTTTGCCGTCCGCGGCTGACGGCAAAGAGACCGTTGCCATCGGTGGCAGACGGCAAAGAGCCTGTATATTGGCTCTTTTTTCTGTTTTTTTAATCCAACAATTTTCACAGCAAATATATATGACATATATAGATATATTTCACAGGGCTATTTAACAGCAAACTTATCACATATCCATCACATAATTAAGTTTCATCCATTCATACATAAGCAAGTTCCATCAAATTCCATCCATATACATATTACAATGCAAAGTTTATTCAAGATAGCAAGTTCCATCATAGCAAGCTAGATACAATGCAAAGTTTCATCAAAGAAAAAACAAGCACTCCATCATAGCAAGCTAGCTTCCATGAAGTGAATGAAATCTGCAAAATGGCAAATAAGAAAGTTAGAAATAGGTGACCAGAAGAAGCTAACTAAGTTAGAAATAGGTGAAATGTATCATATATGAGCTAACTAAGTTGAAATGGGTTGTTTATGAGCTAACTAAGGTAAAATGGATCATCTATGAGCTAACTTAGTTGAAATGGGTCGTTTATGAGCTAACTAAGGTGAAATGGATCGTTTTTTAGCTAACTAAGTTGAAATGGATCATTTTTTTAGCTAACTTAGGTGAAATGGATCATTTATGAGCTAACTTAGTTGAAATGGGTCATTTATGAGCTAAATAAGGTGAAATGGATCGTTTTTTAGCTAACTAAGGTGAAATGGGTCGTTTTTGAGCTAACTAAGGAGAAATGGATTGTTTTTTAGCTAACTTAGGTGAAATGGATCATTTATGAGCTAACTTAGTTGAAATGGGTCGTTTGTGAGCTAACTAAGGTGAAATGGATTGTTTTTGAGCTAACTAAGGTGAAATGGGTCATTTATGAGCTAACTAAGGTGAAATGGATCATTTTTTAGCTAACTAAGTTGAAATGGATCGTTTTTTAGCTAACTTAGGTGAAATGGATCATTTATGAGCTAACTTAGTTGAAATGGGTCGTTTATGAGCTAAGTAAGGTGAAATGGATCGTTTTTTAGCTAACTAAGGTGAAATGGATCATTTTTTAGCTAACTAAGGTGAAATGGATTGTTTTTTAGCTAACTTAGGTGAAATGGATCATTTATGAGCTAACTTAGTTGAAATGGGTCGTTTATGAGCTAACTAAGGTGAAATGGATCGTTTTTGAGCTAACTAAGGTGAAATGGATCGTTTTTTAGCTAACTTAGGTGAAATGGATCATTTAAGAGCTAATTTAGGTGAAATGGATCGTTTTTTACCTAACTTAGGTGAAATGGATCGTTTATGAGCTAACTTAGTAAAAAGCATCATTTTAGAGCTAACCTAGGTGTGATGGGTCATTTTGGAGCTAACCTAGGTAAGATGGGTCATTTTGGAGCTAACCTAGGTGAAATGGGTCATTTGAAAGCTAACGTAGGTAAAATAGATCATTTAGGAGCTAATCTAGGTAAAGTGGGTCATTTTGCTAACTTGGATAAACTGGATCATTTATAAGCTAACTAAGGTAAAATGGGTCATTTTAGAGCTAACTTAGGTAAAATGGATCGTTTATGAGCTAACTAAGCTAATTATGCAATTTTTGACATAAGTAAGCTAAGTACAAATCGTTTAGAGCTAACTTAGGTAAAATGGATGGTTTTGGAGGTCAGTAAGCTTATTAAGTCATTTTGGAGGAAAAGAAGCTAACTCTAGGTCATTATGGTAAGCATATTGGAGGAAATAAAGCTAAGTCTAGGTCTTTATGCATTTGTTAAGAAAAACACTAGAGAAACTTACCGTGATCATTGAGGTGTAGGGCGAAATTTGGCTCGTCTTTGGTATTTGGAGAAGGATCGTGTGATGCTTGTCTGGAGTTACGCTGCACCAATGATCATTACCAATGTCTCGTTACCATGATGACACTCAAATGTTAAGACTAGCAAGTAATGTCCATTCAAATTAAACTCACCGTGGTCCCAGGAGCAATAACTGGCATTGGCGGAGCGGTCTGCGGACTTCTCACACACAGACTGCACATTTGGTTTTGACAAACACACTCATACTAGTTTGTAATGAGACAAACACTACATGAATGTTTTGGCTAATCTGCAGAAGAAACTTACCACAAGGAGCTCGTACATGGCCCTTGCCTGCATGTCATTCCGTGCCCTCTCCTCCTCCAACATCTTTGTCGTCCTCTCCTCCAACTCCATTGCCTCTCCGCCCGCCTCCTTGAAGTTTCTCCGTTCTATCTCTCTCACTTTGTATAGCAGCCTACAACACCACTCACATGACCATTTGTAATCATTGATGGAAGCGCACACAATGTAACGGAGAAAGATAGTTGAGTACGTATTACTAACCTTGAAGGCGAGTTGGACTGGTCGTTCACGAGGCCTTACCTCAGGAGCGGAGCTCGACTGGAGCGCCTTGATCTCCGGGAGAGTGCTAGGACAACGGATAAGTCCATCTCCAATGGCTATGGAGCCATGGGACCTCCTGCCACCAGATATCATCAGCAGCTCTGTATCAATGGGACCATGGCTCGGGTTAAAGTCCTCCCCTTTCCTCGCCTTCCCCTGATCTCTATATTGCACGAGCTTGTCGTGGGAGGAGATGTTGGTGAAGTTCTTTGGATCATCGAGGTCAGCCTTGAGAGAATGCCTTGACTTTCTTGTAAGGGCAGTGTGGGCCATGGCATACTGGTCGTACACCTCTGGCACCTTATCCGCCTTATTGTAGCATGCACGAAAGAGAGAAACAAAGTTAATTAGTAATTAAAGGGCTAAAGCTAGCATGATGAATGAATTGCATGAATCATGAAGCAAACCACATACCCAGTTTCGCCCATACTGAAATAAGTTGGAGCTGCCTTGATGGTGTGGCACACCTTCCATTTGGGCACGTTTGTCCTTGGCCTCGTTGTGGAGGGCTAGCCATTCATTTGAGCACCACTCATTGACCAACACCTCCCAACAATCCATCTGATCCGCACACCATCTCGGAGGGGCCTAAGTTAGCAAATCGAAACCTGAGTGCTACGGCTATGAATTACTAAATGAAGGAAGTAAGTACAAGGCCTTAAGAATTACCTTCATGTACTGCTCCTTACTCAAGAACTTCTCGTGGCACGTCGGCTTGGTCTTCTTGATACCACGCAAGGCATAGTAGTCTCGAACAGCCTGCACCCGAGCCTCGTGCCGTAAGTTCTATAGTAGGCGCTTGTAGACGTTATCGATAACATTTGCCGCTTCCTCCTCGTATCCCTCCTCACACCTGTAGAATGTCTGCAATCAAATGAGACAATATTGATTAGTACAATTAATAACTAGCTAGTTGAAGATTTTTAATTGTGTAAAGGAGAAATTACCCAGAACTTTCTGATCACCACGTCTGCCCTTATCTTGCACAAGACACCGTCGATAATCTCACCCGGCGGGGCCGAGGCAGCCAAGTAGTGCTCCCAACTCAATCCAAGCTCTGGAAGCCGACCCTCACTAGGCAACGTCACAAACCTCGGGAAGTTTTGCCGACAAAGAACTCCAAGGACGGAGTTGGGCCGGCGGACACTGATGAAGTCATGTACCTAGGGTAGGGTCATGGACCTGTCCAAGATACCCTCCCCAAGGACATCCTTAGAATAAACTGCCTTCCAGTCGACCTGGTAGGATTCCACTCGACAGACTCAAAGACACTCGACCATGAAGACCCACTCGACCACCAGGAGTTCAAGAACCACCCGGTGTCCAAACGGTTTGTAGTTAAGTAGTCTTTATGGTCATGATGACACTTTATGTAAGGCGTTACCAGTAACGCCTGGCCTTAATGTACCTTTAACCCTTCGCTCGTGGGCTGGCTGGGGTTACAGCGCACTCTATATAAGCCACCCCCTCCACAGTAGAAGGGTTCGCACCTCTGAGTTCATACGCATATAATCGATTCGGCGCCTCCGGGCTCCGAGGCGTGGGGCTGTTACTTCCTCCGAGAAGGGCTGAACTCGTAAAACTCGATGCGTATACAACTACTCCATAGCTAGTACCTTGCCTCTCCATACCTACCCCCATTCTCTGTCGGGGCTTAGAACCACGACGGTTGGCGCCCAAATGGGGCAGGTGTTCTAGCGATTTGTTGGAGAAGTTGGGATTCTTCGATCTCCTACATCATGGTTTCAGGTGGAGTTTTGGTCGAGGGCCGCGAGATCCGTCTCGGTGCGCTAACGTTCATCGCCGACGACTCCGCTTGGCTTCAGGAGGCTCCTCTCGACGTAGACGTGCTCTCCGTTCGCGGGGCAACGCACTTTCGCGCGTGCGTCCGCGGCGTACTCCTGCGGCAACCGTCGACCCAGTATGGGTCGGTTCTTGTGCCGTCCTCACTCCCAGTCTCCCGCCGACGCAAGCGCTCCGGTCGGTCGAGGCTTCAGCGGTGGGTGAGGCATGCGGTGGCTCGCCCGATCGGCCACTTCCCAAGTTGCGGCAATCGAGCCCGACAAATCTCTACGGCCTGTTCGATCTGGCCGACCGCTCGCAGAGACGCATCCAAGTGCAATAGCAGCGATCCGGCAGCGAGAGGTTACGATGGTCGGCGGACCACGCAGTCCTCCAGATTCCCCGCACCGACGGGCGGCGGTGGAAGCGATCGGCGCAAGCTCACGAAGAGTACCAACCCGAGCCCCTCACTTCACCGCAGAGGGAGGAACCGCCGCCGAAACATGGATGCGCTTCACTCCTATCATTGGAGAAACCCCGAGGCTCGTGCCTTGGAGGATGCGCGCTTAGCCAACCTGGCCGAGTGCACTCGGCCGAGAACCTCCGGTGGGTTCTCGGCAAGCGCCGCGTGATCACGGGTTCGAGAATCGATCGGCGTCAACTCTTTCCACAACCAACTCAGGTATATCGAACTCCGATTCAGAATTTAGCAGCTGCAGCCCGTATAGCAGAATCGATTCAGCCTTCCCAGTCGGAGGCGGGTAGAGGTTTGCAACAGATCAGAGATTTACTCCGGGCAGCAGGAGATCAAAATTCAGTCGTATCACAGTCACGGAACAGGATTCACAGCAGATCCGTCGCTGCGAATTCAGTCCAGTCGGCCCATAGTCCAAGATCGCCCCCGAGGCGTGAGGAACGTGGAGGCGGTAGCGATGATCGATACAAGAACCGCAAGCCGTATGAGCACCAATTCGATCGCAATGATCGACGCCGAAAGTGCCCACCCCTCCCCAAGGGGTGGATCATACGCTCCTCGACAACAAGATGACAGACGCCTTGACACGGTCTTTGGGTGAAGGGTTCGGTCGACCCCGAGAGCCGAGCTTTGATGCGATATCCATTATCGTTCAAGGCTTGGTCGGCGAACAGAGCTCACCGAGAAGGTCATGACAGAGATGTTCCCTCCGGCAGCAGAGTTCATGTCTCGGGGCCAGAATGTTTTAAGCGGGGCCATCGAGCCGCATGATTCCTCCCAACTTCAGGTTGGCGATCGAGTCGATAAGTTCACCGGTGAGTCCAAGCGACACTTGGCTTGAGGACTACCGAGTGGCTGTCCAGATTGGCGGCGGCAACGATGAGGTAGCAATGAAGCATTTGCCCTTATGTTGGAGGGTTCGGCGAGCATGGTTGAATCAGTTAGGACCCAAAGAGTATTTACACTTGGGAAGATCTTGCCGAGTGTTTCTCGGGACATTTGAAGGGACTTGCATGCGACCAGCAGGGTTGACAGAGCTGCGATCGTGTGTCTGAAGTCGAATGAAACTTTGAGAGATTACATCCAGAGATGGATTACCTTACACCACACGATTGAGAATGTGTACGATCACCAGCGATCTGTGCTTTCAAGGAAGGTGTCAAGAACGAGAGAGTTGAGTTTGAAATTCGGTCGGACAGGAGATATGACCCTGAGTCGGATGATGGAGATTGCCACCAAGTATGCTAATGGTGAAGAAGAGGATCGGCTCCGGAGTGGTAAGTACAAGTGAGCCGCTAATGAAACCGGCGGAGGGAACTCCAGTCGGAAACGGAAGCGCAAAGCCGAGCTAGCCGCTCCCGGAGAAGCCTTGGCTGTGACCCCAGGAAAGTTCAAGGGGAAACCCAAGGGTCGTGGAACCCCAAGAAGGTGAAAGACCAAGATGGGAATGATGTGTTGGACTTGCCATGTCACATTCACACGAAGAAAGATGAAGAGGGTAAACTCATTTACCCGAAGCATACCACTCGACAGTGTCGGCTCTTGATTCAGCAGTTCCAAGGGAAGCAACCCAAGGATAAAGAAAAGGGGTCGGACAAAGTTGAGGACAAGGAAGATAGTGATGGTGGATACCCCCAGGTCAATTCCACTGTCGGTGTCAAAACCGGCGGATCTCGGGTAGGGGGTCCCGAACTGTGCGTCTAGGCGGATGGTAACAGAGACAAGGGACACGGTGTTTACCCAGGTTCGAGCCCTCTTGATGGAGGTAAAACCCTACGTCCTGCTTGATTGATATTGATATTGTGGATGTTTACAAGAGTGGATCTACCACGAGATCAAAGAGGCTAAACCCTAGAAGCTAGCCTATGGTATGATAGTAAGGGTTGTTGCATATGTGTCGACTAGCCTGGCCCTGGTTTATATAATGCACCAGAGGCCTAGGATAACAAGAGTCCTAGCCGAATACGCCGGTGGGGAGGAGTCCTTGTCTTGATCCCCAAGTCTTGTGGAATCTTCCTTGTATGCGGCAGCTGTCCGGACTGGCCCATGAGTATACGGCCATGGGGGTCCTCGGCCCAATCCAACTGATCGGGAGACGACGTGGTGAGTACCCCCTAGTCCAGGACACCGTCAGTAGCCCCCTGAACCGGTCTTCAAGTTAGGGATGCTCCTTGATTCTTCTGAACTGTTCTTCATCTTCGGTCGTCGGTCTTGAAAACTGGTTCAACAAATCTTCTCATCTTCGATCTTGAGGATCGCCGAAATGCATTGGACGAGTTTACGTCGGGTATCCGAGGAACCCCTTTAAGTTTCCGGCCTTTATCAATGCCTTGTTAGTTTTATGCCACACCTCAGGTTTGAAGTTGTTCCCGAGCGGCAATGTCCTCTTGCGTCCGAGCTCCAACGCCGGACTGCATTCAAGGTATCTTTTGCAGCCAAGCACAAATGCTGGACTGCTTCCCAGCTCTAACGCCGGACTATGTATCCGAGCTCCAACGCCGGACTGCATTCAAGGTATCTTTTGCAGCCGAGCACAAATGCTGGACTGCTTCCCAGCTCTAACGCCGGACTATGTATCCGAGCTCCAACGCCGGACTTTATCCGAGCTCCAACGCCGGACTATGTATCCGAGCTCCAACGCCGGACTTTATCCGAGGTGTCGTAAATCACCTTGGTTCAAAGAAGTTTGAAGGAGTTTAACCGAGCTTAATGCCGGAAATGCCCTCTAAGGAGCCAGCCACTTGCATCCGAGCTATATGTCGACCGCTTCCAGGTGGTTAAGCACCTCGGTCATGGGCTGATTTTTGGTCAATGTTTTTTATTGATGTAATTTATTCTCCGAGGAGATATATAGCCAGTAGCCCTCAAGGTATGTATCGGTCTAAAACCGAGATGCACTGAAGGATGACATAAGACCGGCTGATCCCGTGGCAGCTGAGACTCGGGTTGATTTGCAAAAATCGGTCGAGGATCAAGTCCTAACTCGGCAGAATACTTCGGGACACAAAAAGCGGCGTGCTCAGTCCTCGAGACTCGGGTTGGAGTGCGGCCGACCAACCCGAGGATCAAAATCTCCTCGAAATTGTATTGCACTTAAGATTTTACGCATATAACAAGCAATGCAGAGCCCCGAGACACCGGGTCGGGTGGCAACACCAGATCGAGGATGAATGTGCCCTTTAATATTTGTAAATAATAAGCCCGAAGCCCGGTAGCCCCGAGCCTTAATGCGGGCACGGGAGGCGAATTAAGGATCCACATCCATAGTAAAATCACAAATTATGTGTAATGACTCTATGTATCCAAGTACTTTACGTCATTAATGCTCGGATCCGCATTGTACAAAACTTTGTTGATCGACCATCGGCTTCCACCTCCTCGGCCAATAGCCGAGGAGTGTTTGTCCTACTTTATAAAGCCTTTATAAGGGCAAAGATTTACAACAAACAAGGCAATCTGGCCATACAGTTTTATAAACAAAGGTACGCGGAGAGACATGTTATATTACTGTGTAACAGAAGAAATGTCTTCCAAAGAAAATAGTCCCGCTATCGGTTCCTTTCTTTGGGTTGTCATGCTAAGCATGATCATGAAACCTCTGCTCCAATGTAAGAGCAAAAGATCGAGGATTTAGTTTGGGAGGCCAGTTACTAGCCCCCGCCATGTTCGACGACAGACGAGGTCAAGCCGGAAACACTTCGGCCAATGTTATGAATGGCCCGTCATTTAATATAGTCATCGGATCGCTGACCAGTTTACACCTATTGTGACAGTCAGTTTTCGGCTTTCTCCATCGAGGTGCTTGACCATGCGCTGGAAGCACAATCGCGTGATGGTTCTCCCTTTGCACACCTAGCCGAACAAAGCGGAATGTAGGAGGCAAGCGGGAGCCGGGCAACCCAACTATTGACCAAGACACAATTTGAAACTGATGCATATATAGCAATATCCGAGAATGTTTTGCGAATCTCAAAAGGTGTCCGGCGTTGCACTGCAAGACTTGTGCTGAAAACACACAAATAGTTTAATAGTGCCATGGGCTCGAAAAGCCAAAAAGCTTATTCAAAAGATTAATGTCCGAACTAGATCAAGTGTTCGGTGCCAATCCGAAAATTGGACTTTAGAAAAAAAAAAGGTGCTTCTGCCGTGCTTTAACTTTGCAACGACTAAGAAAAAAAACACTTAGTATGAAACAGCTCAAATAAACATAAGAGCCCCCAACCGACTTGGGTAAAAGTTGACTATAAAATGTAAGGTGACATGTAGAATGCCTTCTAGCCGGATTGTAGATCGTTTGTCGTAGCGGACCTTTTCGCTTCAACCTCTAGACCCAATAGTCCGGAGTGTGTCCGAATACCTTCGTGGTTATATACGAACCGTGGTATGCATGGAGACAAGGCGTAGGGGTCATTAGTGCTGTATCAGACAAGTGCCCAACTAGTTATGTTATATTACATGGGTAGTAAGAAACATCTTCCAGGGAGAATAGTTCCGTTAAGGGTTCCTTTCGCTGGGATGCATGCCCTAAAGTGCATGTCAAAGCTGCTATGAAAGTAGAAAATCATCTGGGGGCAGATGGGTAAATAATTAAAAATCATCTTTTAGTCCACCGACCGAGTATTCCCTTAAGAACGCTAGCTTTCGGCTTCACCCAGTCTGAGGTACACATCCGGCTGACCCGGCAGTAACAATCGCAGAGGTGCTCCCTTTATCACCTAGCCGAACAATCGGGAACGTAGGGGTAAGCACAGGAGCCAGGCAACCCAGCTTGGCCAAAACTTAAGTCATATCGATGCATATAATGGTGAATAAAAGGTACATGCGGAAGTGTGACACATGTGTTGGGCATAAATCCCGTATTAATAAACACATTAAAGAAGCCCCGAATATAATGAGCGGGTAGCGTCAAGTGTAATGCAAACAAATTTTCGACAAGGAAAATTTGTACAAGCAACTTTTTACAAAAAAGTATAATTCTTGGTCGAACTGAACACAAGTTAGAAATTTAAAACTTTGAGCATGAAGGCAACTTAGCTGGTTAATGTGTTCGGTAATGACAACGCGGTCCGAGCTTGATGAGGGACAAGGTTCCATCCCCCAAGCCGGTCCCGAGGTGGCAGAGCAAGGAGCTCGGCACTCCGGAGTGGCGGCATAGCACGGTCAATGCAGGACGGCAGAGTGATGCCGAAGTCCCCGGCATGGGGTAATGAAGTGTTGACGAAGCCCCCCGTCCAGCCGAGGTGACGCCAAAGGATATAGTCCGGCTGGATCATTTTCCTGTGCACAAAAAATAGTGCAGACCGGGGATAATAGTAATAATAGGAATTAAAATAAAAATGTTGCATAATAAATAATTTATGCAAAGTGAGTAGTAAAAGAAATATGGCCTGGCGCCGAAGTCGATGTCGATGCAGGTCGTCGGCGTAATGCAATAAAGGCGTTGCAAAGCCTGGATTCACAGGTCGGTCCGAGTTAGGATCTGGCGTTAAGCGGTAATGTCTGAGCTGACCGAACCATCATGCGACCGTCGATAATCGGCCACCATTTGATAGACCTGTGTACATATGCTGGACTAACGGAGTAATAATTCCTTGGGAAAAATTTAACCCAAACAAGCAAAAAGAAATACTAGGATTAATAGCACCTGGTTTATTTGTTGTGGCAATCCGAAGGAAGGTGATTCCCAAAATTGGGACTCGATCCGCGCACCCATGCCTGGTCGGCTAGTGACGCCGAAGTGTCCGGAGTAGGTTGATGAAGAGATGGCGAAGCCCCCAGTTCAGCCGAGATGTCGAAGTAGGTCGGCATGATGGACACCAGCTTGAAGAAGCAGTAGTGCGGCCCTGCCGATGCAGATCGTGACGTGGTCGACGCCGGCTTGATAAAGCGACCGTGCGGCGATGCTGGTATGCCCGCTCCGTGTAATCCGTGGGGCGGCGATGTTGGTGATGACTTATCCTTCGCGATGCCGGACTCTTGTTCGGCTTGCCAAGATGATGATCCGAAGAAGTTGAGCTCGGCTTAACAAAGTGACGGCGTGTCTAAGCGCGGTCGGCGGTCGTGGAACAATATTGCGGACTGGTTTGACACCAGCGTGATGTTGAAGATCATGTTCACAAGATCATAAAGTTAGTGGGATGTGTTCGGGAACAAAACACAATACCCCGTACAAAACTTCCTTCAAAAAGGATGTCCGAAATCCCGTTCATAAAAAAGACGAACTCGGGTCGGATTCGTTTTCGCGCGGAAAACAGATCCGAAAAGTGATGCACTAATCGGAAGGTTCCCGGAGTTTGGACGGTCGGATCGAGCTGAAATTTTGAGGGGTGGTAGATATAGGAATTCCGCAGCCGATCAACGATTGGATCTTCCGAAGGAAGTCCGAGCTAGAATCTGGACACCATGCCCTAAACTCGTCCGGATTCTCGTCCAGATTCAATGCGGCTCCGGTATATCGGAGATTGCCAGAGATTCCTCCATCGGAACTCGACGAAATTTTCCAGGGTTGTTGTATACTCAATTCCGCACAATTCCACGAAGCAATCGGTAAAGCGACGCTTGAGGAGGTGGTGGCGGCGGACACAAGTCCGCTGTCGAGAAAAGCAATCTGATCGCCCGAGGGCAATGTTGACGTTGAGCCCGGGCTCCTTGGATGATTCCTCCATGATCTTGATAGAGATCGGAGTTGATGTTGATGAAGGCCCTCATACGAACATGACGATCGGAGATAGGGCGCGATCCTTGGTCGAACCAAGGTGACCCGGCCGAAATTTGGTGGCGAAGATGCCGAAGTTGCAGTTGACCTGCGGGCGAGTCATCGACCTTTTGCCGGACACACAGCGGAACTCTCAATGAAAGCACCAATGTCGGTGTCAAAACCGGCGGATCTTGGGTAGGGGGTCCCGAACTGTGCATCTAGGCAGATGGTAACAGGAGACAAGGGACACGATATTTACCCAGGTTCGGGCCCTCTTGATGGAGGTAAAACCCTACGTCCTGCTTGATTGATATTGATATTGTGGATGTTTACAAGAGTGGATCTACCACGAGATCAAAGAGGTTAAACCCTAGAAGCTAGCCTATGGTATGATAGTAAGGGTTGTTGCATATGTGTCGACTAGCCTGGCCCTGGTTTATATAATGCACCAGAGGCCTAGGATAACAAGAGTCCTAGCCGAATACGCCGGTGGGGGAGGAGTCCTTGTCTTGATCGCCAAGTCTTGTGGAATCTTCCTTGTATGCGGCAACTGTCCGGATTGGCCCATGAGTATACGGCCATGGTGGTCCTCGGCCCAATCCAACTGATCGGGAGACGACGTGGTGAGTACCCCCTACTCCAGGACACCGTCATCTACCCTGATGATTTTTGCTGACGTTGAAATCAAAAGTCGATTGAAAGTTATCAACCGAGAAGTGAACATGGTCACTCTAGCGATGCCCAATTATCTGAAATGGTCCCAGACCGCCATCACATTCGACCAGTCTGATCATCCGACACACATTGCCACCCCTGGGAGGCAAGCGTTGGTGGTCGATCCAGTCGTCGAAGGTACTCGACTGACCAAAGTTTTGATGGATGGTGGCGGTGGTTTGAACATTTTGTATGCGAGAGGCGTTGAAAGGGATGGGCATTCCGATGTCGAGACTCAGCCCGACAACATGAGCTTCCATGGAGTCATTCACGGAAAGAAGGCTAAGTCACTCGGCCAAATTGCTCTCGATGTGGTTTTTGGTGACAGCAAGAATTTTTGTAAGGAAAAAGTTGACCTTTGAGGTCGTGGATTTCAGGCGCTTATCACGCTATTCGGGGAGGCCCGACATATGCGCGTTTCATGGCTCGACCATGTTATGTGTACCTCAAGCTAAAGATGCCAGGTCCCAAAGGTGTGATCAACATCGCTTTGGCAATCGGAAAAAAGCGGAAAGAGTGTTTTCAGAAAGGCTCTAAGATCGCCGATGCTCAGATGGCAGTGGTCGAGCTGCAAGAGTACCAGAAAACTACAGACCCGAGTGATTTGTTGTGAGCCAAGAAGCCCGCCACGGAGTCAGCATTTCAGTCGTCCGGGGAAACGAAACCGATTCATATTCATCCGACTGATCCCAATGCTGCTCCGACCCACATCTCAACAACACTCGACTCCAAATAGGAAGAAGCGCTCATCCAGTTCCTCCGTGAGAACTGGGACATCTTTGCATGGAAGCCTGCTGACATGCCAGGTGTTCCCAGGGGACTGGCTGAGCATCGTCTGCGAGTCGACTCAAAAGTCAAACCTGTTAAAGAACATCTTCGACGGTCCGCCGTCCAGAAGAGAAAGGCCATAGGCGAGGAGGTGGCTCGGCTCTTAGCAGCAGAGTTTATCCGAGAAATTTACCACTCCGAGTGGCTCGCCAATGTTGTCATGGTCCCTAAGAAGGATAAGTCACTTCGCATGTGCATCGACTTCAAACATATCAATCGGGCCTGCCCGAAAGATCATTTTCCTCTCCCCCGCATCGACCAAATAGTCGACTCGACTGCAGGATGTGAGCGATTGTCTTTTTTAGACGCATATTCCGGATACCGTCAGATCCGTCTGTATGGACCCGACGAGATCAAAACAGCTTTCATCACTCCATTCGGGTGCTTCTGTTATGTCACCATGCCATTCGGCCTCAAGAATGTCGGAGCCACGTTCATGAGGATGATTCAGAAGTGTTTACTCACTCAAATCAGTCGGAATGTGGAAGCATACATGGATGACATTGTGGTCAAGTCACGGAAAGGTTCCGACCTATTGGTGACCTTGCGAAACATTTGCCAATCTCGGGAGGTATGATATCAAGCTTAATCCATCAAAGTGCACATTCGGAGTTCTGGCGGAAAGTTACTCGGTTTTCTCGTTTACGAGCGAGGAATCGATGCTAACCAGAAAAAGTTGGCACTATACTCCGAGTGAAGCATACATGCGTGTGCACGATGTCGAGCTTCTTTGGATGCTTGGCCGCTTTAAGTCGATTCATCTCTCGCCTTGGTGAAAAGGCATTGCCTCTTTATCGTGATGAAGAAGTCGGACAAGTTCGAGTGGACTCGAAGGCGATGCAGCGTTTGCGAGCTCAAAGCTACTGCTCTCCACCAACCGGTGCTTGCTGCCCCAATCAGCAAGGAGCCATTGTTGCTTTACATTGCAGCCACGGGACAAGTCGTCGATGCAAGATTACTTACGGTCGGCGAGAAGAGGAAGGAAAGGCCTTCAAAGTTCAGCGCCCGATATATTATCTTTACGAAGTATTAACCCGTCAAAGCAAAGATACCCTCATTATCGAAGCTTATGTATGGGATTTATATGACCCATGAAGAAGGTTGCTTATTACTTCTACGATCATTCCATTACGATCGTCAGTGACGCCCCATTATTAGAGATTCTGCACAACAGAGACGCAACTGGTCGAGTGGCGAAATGGGCGATTGAACTTCTTCCCCTTGATATCAAGTTTGAGGCAAAGAAAGCCATCAAGTCCCAAGCAATAGAAGATTTCATCGCCGAGTGGATTGAACAACAGTTACCGACTCAAGTTCACTCGGAGCACTGGACTATGTTCTTTGATGGTTCCAAGATGTTGAATGGTTAGGTCTTTGGGGTAGCGTTGGTTTCCCCGAGGAGATAAGCTCAGATATGTGCTCCAGATTCACTTTGATTCTTCCAACAATGAAGCGAGAATCTGAAGCATTGTTGTATGGGTTGCGATATGGCCATTTCACTCGGCGTCCGTCGCCTCATGGTCTATGGCAACTCAGATCTGGTGGTTAATCGGTGATGAAGGAGTGGGGCGTCGAAGTCCGACCATGGTAGCTCTTGTAATGTCTGATGAGGAAGCTAGAGAAGAAGTTTGAGGGTTAGAGCTCCATCATATACCCCTCTTGAAAAATCAAGCTGGCGATGATTTGGCGAAAATAGGGTCCAAGAGGGAAGCCATTCCCGGTGATGTGTGTTTGGTGCACATCCGCACACCATCGATTCAAGGCGATCCTTTCCTTTGAAGAAGCTTCTGACCAAAAAGTGCTACTAATCCGACTGAAGTTGAGGTCCCAGCGGTGGTCGACCTGATCATGGAAGTCATGGTCATCACTCCCGACTGGACAGTACCGTACATCAAGTATATCCTGAGGAAAGAGCTCCCGGAGAATGAAGAAGAGGCTAGACAGATCGTCCGCCGATCCAAGGCCTTCACTGTGATCAAGGGACAGTTATTCAGAAAAAACGTGACTGGAGTCACCCAGAAGTGCATAACGCCAGAAGAAGGTCAGATAATTCTTGATGATATCCACTCGGGGATCTGTGGTCACCATGCGTCCTCTCGGACCATCGTGGCTAAAGCATACCGAGCGGGATTTTACTGGCCAAAGGCAAATGAAATGGCAAAGGAAATAGTCGACAAGTGTGAAGGATGCCAGTTCTACTCTAATATGTCACACAAACCCGCCTCATCATTGAAGACCATTCCCCTCGTCTGGCCTTTCGCTGTTGGGGGGTTAGATATGATTGGACCATCGAGAACCGGGCAGGAGTGGTTTCACTCATTTGCTTGTGGCGGTCGACAAGTTCTGAAGTGGATCGAAGCTAAACCTATCAAGAACCTTGATGCGTGCACTACTGTCAGTTTCATCAGAGAGTTGATATTCAGATATGGAGTTCCGCACAGCATCATCACTGAAAATGGGTCAAATTTCGATTCCGACAAGTTCAAAGCCTTTTGCGCCTCTCAAGGCACGCGAGTCGACTATGCTTCAGTCGCTCACCCCCGGTCGAATGGACAAGCAGAACGAGCAAATGGTCTAATTCTCAAAGGACTAAAACCTCGATCGATGCGTGATCTCAAGCATGCAGCAGGGCGTGGGATTGACGAACTTCCGTCGGTTCTTTGGGGATTGAGGACCACTCCTAATCGGTCGATTGGGAGAACTCCATTCTTTATGGTCTATGGAGCTGAAGCGATTCTGCCGAGTGACCTGCTTCACAATGCGCCCTGAGTCGAACTCTACTCTGAAGCTGAAGCGGAGCAAGCCCGGCAAGATGCAGTCGACCTCCTCGAAGAGGAGAGAGAGATGGCCCTGATCCGCTCGACCATCTATCAGCAGGACTTGCGTCAATTCCACGCTAGAAATATGAAGAGCCGAGCCTTTCAAGAAGGGGATCTGGTCCTCCGAGTGGATCAACAGAAACCACACAAGCTCGCTCCCACTTGGGAAGGTCCCTTCATCGTCACCAGAGTTCTCCACAATGGATCTTACCATCTTTACAACGTCGAACGTCAGATCGATGAGCCTCGAGCCTGGAATGCGGAGCTGCTCCGCCCCTTTTACACTTAAGAACTCACTCGGGTGAGATGTAATAAAAGTACCTCTGTAGTTTGTTTATCTAAATCAAGAAGGTTATAATTTTCCCAGTGATTGTTATTACTTTTTGTTAAAATTCCCCCCCAGTGGGTGGCTTAGCTGCGAATCCGTTTCGCCTAAGTTTGTAAAAAAATCCTTACCGAGTGGCGAGCCAGCCTCTCACTCGGGGGTTTAGATGCGAATCCGTTTCGCCTAAGTGTTTTAAAATCCTACCGAGTGGTGAGCCAGCCTCCCACTCGGGGGCTTAGCTGCAGTCCCAGTACTCGCCTAAGTGTTTTAAAATCCTACCGAGTGGTGAGCCAGCCTCCCACTCGGGGGCTTAGCTGCAGTCCCAGTACTCGCCTAAGTATTTAATACAATGTGCGCTTCACAAGGACGACGAGGTGCAGGTCGACTGCTACCTTCTCCTTCGGAACTACGCCATCAAAAATCCTACCGAGTGGAGAGCAAACCTCCCACTCGGGGGCTTAGCTGCAGTCCAGTACTCGCCTAAGTATTAAAAAATCCTACCGAGTGGTGAGCCAGCCTCCCACTCGGGGGCTTAGCTGCAGTCCCAGTACTCGCCTAAGTATTTAATACAATGTGCGCTTCACAAGGACGACGAGGTGCAGGTCGACTGCTACCTTCTCCTTCGGAACTACGCCATCAAAAATCCTACCGAGTGGAGAGCAAACCTCCCACTCGGGGGCTTAGCTGCAGTCCAGTACTCGCCTAAGTATTAAAAAATCCTACCGAGTGGAGAGCAAACCTCCCACTCGGGGCTTAGCTTGATCCAAGACAGCCTAGGTATTGAAAAATCCTACTGAGTGGAGAGCAAACCTCCCACTCGGGGCTTAGCTGCAGTCCAAGACTGCCTAAGTATTAAAAATCCTCACGAGTGGAGAGCAAACCTCCCACTGGGGGCTTAGCCTTGATCCAAGTACTACGCCTAAGTATGGAAAAATCCTACCGAGTGGAGAGCAAACCTCCCACTCGGGGCTTAGCTGCGATCCAAGACTACGCCTAAGTAAGAAATCCATCCTGATCCGCGAGGTTGGCGAGAGGCAGTTCGACAATTACCTTCTCCTTGAGCTGCGCCACAAGTACAACGTGCAGTCCATCCCAATCCATAAGGACGGCGAGGTGCAGATCGATCGCTACTTTCTCCTTCGTGAGCTGCACCACAAGTACCACGTGCGGTCCATCCCGATCCGCAAGGACGGCGAGGTCAGCCGCAGCCTGTACTTCATCCCTACACGCAAAATCGATGAAGTGCCGGTCATTGGATATTCACCTCAAGGATGCTGCTCAAGCATTGAAGTATAGTCCGAATGAAAAGCAAAGTTCGCATTGAAGGCAAATAAAAGCACGCTCGATGATAAACCAAGTTCGGATAAACGTCCTACGGATTCGAAAGTGCTCGGGCGTTAAGCCCGTTAAAGTTTATCGGTTACAAAACCACTCGGCATTTCGAGGCAAATTTAAGGTAGAGCATAGAAGTTTTTTACTCCTCAGGTGGAGGACTGAAAGGAGCCACAAACTGGTCAAGGTCGATCCCATCAGCAATCCGGGTGGCAGCGGCGATGAAAGTCTCCATGAAAGATCGGAAATCATACTTCTTGGTATTGGCAACTTTGAGGACGCCTTGACTTTTCCTCCAGCGCCTCCTTGCGGTGGACACGAACCAGAGACGAGCAACATCAAGACCGCACCTGGCGTAAGACTTTTTCCATTCTTGCACTCGACTTGGAACCTCATTCGATCGAGTCATTAAGAACTTCGAGGTCATTACAGGCGTCACGGTGCGGCGAGTGTTGAGTCGATCCGCGACACCGCAGCTTTCAGTCGTGCGAGATAGTCCACCACACCAGCAATGCAAGACTCCAGTCGGAGCACATTCATAGCGGCTTCATCCTTCACGGGAGAGTTGATGGGGTCCAGGCTTGTCTCCACTCGACTGGTCTCTTCTTCGAAGTTCTGACAGAATTCTGCAAATGCAACTCGGGTTCAAATTAACAGTTCTATGATCGATCGGTGATAACTAGGCGGTCGGGTAAAAGAGATTACCTTGAGCATGAGGAATAACTTTTGGCGAGCCCTCGAGATAAGCCTCCAGATCATTACTCTTCCCTTGATTCGCCCGGCCTTGTCGATCGAGCAACTTTGTCATTCTTGATCGGCTAACCTCCTTGTTGGCAGCGTCGAGAGCATCCTTGAGTTTGGTGTTCTCCTCTTGAGTTTGCCGGTGAGACCAGTTTCTCTTCCATGAGCTTTGTTTTCTCCAAAGCATATACGTGCCTCTGCAAGGTCGTGGTCTTTCTTCTTGAGTCTCCTCCGGTTTATGCGCAAAATAACAATAAGCCCGAGTTGAGAATGGGTAGAAAGACAAAGACAGTCGTCAAAAGCTCTCACCAGCCATACCTTTGGCCGTCTCTCGCCTTTTGCAAGTTCTCTGAGCAAGCTTCAAGTCAAGGTTGAGCTGGATCTGTTTGTTCTCCAATTCGGTATAGCGGGCCACGAGCTCGCAAGATTTCTCTTGAAGAGTCAATCGACAAAACATCAAAGACAGGTCACTTCGAGTGACTAAAGAAAAAATCGTAGCATTTCTAAGACTACGGTCGAATCAAAACATTGACAGTAGTCTCGGGATTACACCCGGTGGGTGCACTCAGCGATGCCCCCTTGGTTTTACTAATTCGGTTCGACGATCGACCGAAAGAGGCAAAAAACAGTTCCTAAGACTATAGTCATTGCCAGATCCACCATAGTCTCGGGGACTACACCAGTGGGTGCACTCAGCGTGCCCCCACGGTTCCAAAGATCCATTCGACATGGCCCGACCAGACCGAGTGAAGAAGTTCAAAGTATAAAGACTATAGTCGACAGCCCGCGATCCACCATAGCCTCGGGGACTACACCCGGTGGGTGCACTCAGTGATGCCCCCACCGGTACAAGAATTCAATCGACACACCCGCCCGGTGGGTGTACAGATCTGAGATATGGAAATCTTCAAAAGAAGAAATTTCAGGTAGCATATCCTAACAGAATAAGCAGCAACCAACTTACTTGGACATTGCTCTGAAGAGCTGAGCTTGCATCATAAGCCGCCTAGCTGGCCTCCCAGACCACCTTCACTTGCTCCATCATGATTCCTGCCTGGCGTATGGCCTCCTTAGCAGCACTCACTTGGTCTTCCGGGACGTGGTGTGTGGCAAAAAGGGAAGGCGGGTCAGCGATCGGCAATGAAGGCGGACACTCGCTGCTGGCACAAAGAAAAGTCATAGAAGCTTTGAGTGGTGTCGCCTCCCTCGTGAACCAGCGTCTCGAGGCGGTGATACAACTTGAGTAGCCTTGCCCGTAGGCACCCTTTTGTCCTTCCTCTTCCTCGGCGGTGTTTCATAAATGCGTCGTCAGGGAGATCAATGACGTGAGGTGGAACTACAGGAAAGATTCAAAGGTAAAAACAGAAATCCAATCGACCATAAAGCGAAACTGCACAGATCATACCAAGGTTGGAGGTGGCGGCATCTTCCATGTCCTGATCTTCATGCCTAGCTGAGGTCTCGGAGGTGGCAGCACTGCAGATTTCAGAAATCAGTTGATCGACCAAACGAGTCGACCAAAAGTACTCCCATGATAAACAAGAAAACACAAGTTCTGAAGATTACACGGAAATGGTGGGAATGAACATACTCATCTAGGGCAGGTCCTTCGACGGCTTTGATGAAGTTGCTCTGGGTTGCTTTGGTGGTTTCTCGGTATTTGGGAAGTCGTCCGAGGGCGCTTCGTCAACCGCCCAACGGGCGCGACAGCCTTACCGCGCTCGACCGCCAGATCATGCGTCAGCTTGGACCGCCTTTCCAAGTGGGGAGGATCCACGTCTTCCTCCTCTTGCTCCTCCTCCTCCTCTTCATCAGAGTTGTCGTTTCCCTCGCCCTCCTCACCGTCGGACTCCCATTGCTCCTGGCTTTTGCCTCCGCTTCCTTCTTCTTCTTTGACTTGTTATTGCGCCCCGTTGGGCATCGAGTACATCTCAGTGGTGACCTAGAAGACAGCAAAACAAGACAAAAGTCAATCGGCCGATTCGCAGCGGAACAGAGCGAATGCAACAGGATCACAGTCGGGGATAAGTGGTCATACCTTGTCTGGTTGGTAAGATTGGTCGAGTGGTGGGATCCTCCTAGCTCCACGAGGGTTATATTTGTTCCCTATGATGGCAGTCATCCACCTCTCCAATGTGGCATCGTCAACCTCCTCTGGGTGGACCCGGGTGGTGTCGTCGGTACCAGAATACAACCACATCGGGTGGCCTCGGTATTGGAGCGGTTGAATACGCCATCGAAGGAAAACCTCCAGAAGATCCATGCCGGTCACTCCGTCACGAATGAGCTGGACTACACGCTCCATCAACAATTTGACCTGGACCTTTTCCTCCGGAAGCACCTTCAGAGAGGACGGCTTGTTCACTCAATCCATGGAGAAAGGAGGGAGTCGGTCATTGCCACAGCGTCGACTGGTCTTGGCAGTAGAACCAGGTCGACTGCCACCCTCTAACTGAATCGGGAAGAATCATGGCCGGAAAGGCACTTTTACCCCTCATCTGGACCCCAATCCCACACATCTGGATTACTTGGGTTCTTTCATCATTCGGACTAGCCTTTTTCACTGTCTATGAGCGACAAGTGAATATATGTTTGAAGAGGCGCCAGTGTGGCCGACAGCCCAAGAAGTTTTCACACAAAGACACGAAAGCAGCAAGATAGGCAATGGATTTGGGTGTGAAGTGATGGAGTTGTGCTCCAAAGAAGTTCAGAAAACCCCGAAAGAAAAGATTCGGTGGTAGAGAAAATCTGCGATCAACATGGGTGGCTAAAAGGATGCACTCACCCTCCTAAGACTGCGGCTGCCACTCCGCCCCCGGAAGCTGTGCTGACCCATGAGGGATCAATCCCTCGTTGGCCAGGTCGTCGAGGTCCTTCTGGGTGATGGTCGAGCGGATCCAATCTCCCTGGACCCAACCTTGCGGCAGGCTGGACCGCGACGAGGATCCGCCCCGACTGGTCGCTCTCCCATTCGCCTTCCTCGTCGCCTTCTTCGCCCGCTCCAAGGCCGCCGTCTTCTCCTTCGCCATTGTCGCCGGCGAAGCAGAGCAGCCGCCCGAGCAGGTTCTTGGTATGACAGATGAATCTGAGGGCGAGGGAGGGAAAATGAGGGAGCATTGTTCAAAAGACCCCGCCCGGTGCCTTATATGAAGTCGCCCGAGTGGGCGTGGTAGGGCCGGAAATCTTGTCAAATCCGCAACAACAGCGCGCGCATGATACGTGGCGAAAAAGGTGGCGCGGAGATCGAGGCGTCCTTGCCTTATCCCATCCGGAAAAGCCGCGGCCTTCTCCGCTTCAGCGCTTCAAATTCGGATCCCGCTAAATCCGCTAACAGCAGAGCAACTTGTCAGACGGCTGATTTCCTCCGATCCGTCGCTCGGAAATCTCCAAGTTCATAAAGTTCACTCGACAGATGTATGTTGGAAATATGCCCTAGCGGCAATAATAAAAGTATTATTATTATATTTCCTTGTTCATGATAATTGTCTTTTATTCATGCTATAATTGTATTATCCGGAAATCGTGTCTGAGGTGTGAATACATAGACCACAATATGTCCCTAGTGAGCCTCTAGTTGACTAGCTCGTTGATCAACAGATAGTCATGGTTTCCTGACTATGGACATTGGATGTCGTTGATAACGGGATCACATCATTAGGAGAATGATGTGATGGAAAATACCCAATCCTAAGCATAGCACAAGATCGTGTAGTTCGTTTTGCTAGAGCTTTTCCAATGTCAAGTATCTCTTCCTTAGACCATGAGATCGTGTAACTACCGGATACCGTAGGAGTGCTTTGGGTGTACCAAAGCGTCACAACGTAAATGGGTGACTATAAAGGTGCATTACAGGTATCTCCGAAAGTGTACATTGGGTTGACACGGATCGAGACTGGGATTTGTCACTCCGTATGACGGAGAGGTATCACTGGGCCCACTCGGTAGTACATCATCATAATGAGCTCAAAGTGACCAAGTGTTTGGTCACGGGATCATGCATTATGGTACAAGTAAAGTGACTTGCCGGTAACGAGATTGAACGAGGTATTGGGATACCGACGATCGAATCTCGGGCAAGTAAAATACCGATTGACAAAGGGAATTGTATACGGGGTTGTTTGAATCCTCGACATCGTGGTTCATCCGATGAAATCATCGAGGAGCATGTGGGAGCCAACATGGGTATCGAGATCCCGCTGTTGGTTATTGCCCGAGAGCCGTCTCGGTCATGTCTGCATGTCTCCCGAACCCGTAGGGTCTACACACTTAAGGTTCGGTGACGCTAGGGTTGTATGAATATGAGTATGCAGCAAACTGAATGTTGTTCGAGTCCGGATGAGATCCCGGACGTCACGAGGAGTTAGGAATGGTCCGGAGGTAAAGTTTTATATATGGGAAGTCTTGTTTTGGTCACGAGAAAAGTTTGGGCATTATCGGTATTGTATGCAAGAGTGCGAAAGGGGTCCGAGGTCCACCAGGGGTCCACCTGCCCGGGGACCACATGGGCTGTAGGGGGTGCGCATTGGCCTATATGGGCCAAGGGCACCAGCCCCAAGAGGCCCATGCGCCTCTGAGATAAGAGAGGCGAGAGTCCTACAGGGGGAAGGCACCTCCGAGGTGCCTTGGGGAGGATGGACTCCTCCCCCCTTGGCCGCACCCTTCCTTGGAGGAAGGGGCAAGGCTGCGCCTCCCCCCCTCTCTCTTGCACCTATATAAAGGGAGGGGAGGGAGGGGCAGCCGCACCCATAATCCTAGGCGCTTCCCTCCTCCCTGCAACACCTCCTCCTCCTCCTGTAGTTGCTTAGTGAAGCCCTGCCGGAGTTCTGCTGCATCTACCACCACGCCGTCGTGCTGCTGGATCATCATCAACCTCTCCTTCCCCCTTGCTGGATCAAGAAGGAGGAGACGTCATCCGCTCCGTTCGTGTGTTGAACGCGGAGGTGCTGTCCGTTCAGCACTAGGTCATCGTTGATCTGAATCACGGCGAGTACGACTCCATCCTCCCCGTTCCATTGAACGCTTCCGCACGCGATCTACAAGTGGTATGTAGATGCAATCACTCTCCCATGACTCGTTGCTTAGATGAACTCATAGATGGATCTTGGTGAAACCGTAGGAAAATTTTTAATTTTCTGCAATGTTCCCCAACAGTGGCATCATGAGCTAGGTCTATGCGTAGTTCTCTATTGCACGAGTAGAACACAATTTGTTGTGGGCGTAGATGTTGTCAACTTTCTTGCCGCTACTAGTCTTATCTTGCTTCAGCGGTATTGTGGGATGAAGCGGCCCGGACCGACCTTACACGTGCGCTTACGTGAGACTGGTTCCACCGGTGACATGCACTAGTTGCATAAGGTGGCTAGCGGGTGTCTGTCTCTCCCACTTTAGTTGGAGCGGATTCGATGAAAAGGGTCCTTATGAAGGGTAAATAGAAGTTTACAAATCACGTTGTGGCTTTCACGTAGGTAAGAAAACGTTCTTGCTAGAACCCTATTGCAGCCACGTAAAACTTGCAACAACAATTAGAGGACGTCTAACTTGTTTTTGCAGCAAGTGTTTTGTGATATGATATGGCCAAAGTTGTGATGAATGGTGAATGATATATGTGATGTATGAGATCATGTTCTTGTAATAGGAATCACGACTTGCATGTCGATGAGTATGACAATGGCAGGAGCCATAGGAGTTGTCTTTATTTTTGTATGACTGCGTGTCATTGAAGAACGCCATGTAAATTACTTTACTTTATTGCTAAGCGCATTAGCCATAGAAGTAGAAGTAGTCGTTGGCGTGACAACTTCATGAAGACACGATGATGGAGATCATGGTGTCATGCGGTGACAGGATGATCATGGAGCCCGAAGATGGAGATCAAAGGAGCTATATGATATTGGCCATATCATGTCACTACTATATAATTGCATGTGATGTTTATTATGTTTATGCATCTTGTTTACTTAGAACGACGGTAGTAAATAAGATGATCCATCATAACAATTTCAAGAAAGTGTTCTACCTAACTGTGCACCGTTTCTAAAGTTAAATCGTTTGAAGCACCACGTGATGATCGGGTGTGATAGATCCTTATGTTCACATACAACGGGTGTAAGACAGTTTTACACATGCAATACACTTAGGTTAACTTGACGAGCCTAGCATGTACGGACATGGCCTCGGAACACAAGAGACCGAAAGGTCGAACATGAGTCGTATGGAAGATACGATCAACATGGAGATGTTCACCGACGATGACTAGTCCGTCTCACGTGATGATCGGACACGGCCTAGTCGACTCGGATCATGTATCACTTAGATGACTAGAGGGATGTCAAATCTGAGTGGGAGTTCATTAAATAATTTGATTAGATGAACTTTATTATCATGAACAATAGTCTAAAATCTTTGCAAAATGTCTTGTAGATAAAATGGCCAACGCTCATGTCACCATGAACTTCAACGTTCCTAGAGAAAACCAAGCTAAAAGATGATGGCAGCAACTATTCGGACTGGGTCCGGAACCTGAGGATCATCCTCATAGCTGCCAAGAAACAATATGTCCTAGAAGCACTGCTAGGTGATGCACCCATCCCAGAGAACCAAGACGTTATGAACGCTTGGCAGTCTCGTGCTGATGATTACTCCCTCGTTCAGTGTGGCATGCTTTACAGCTTAGAACCGGGGCTCCAAAAGCGTTTTGAGCGACACGGAGCATATGAGATGTTCAAGGAGCTGAAACTAGTTTTCCAAGCTCATGCCCGGGTCGAGAGATATGAAGTCTCAAACAAGTTCTACTGATTGTAAGATGGAGGAAAATAGTTACATCGGTGAGCACATACTCAAAATGTACAGGTTGCACAACCGCTTTGTCCCATTTGGACATCAACCTCCCGAACGAGGCGGTCATTGACAGAATCCTTGATCGCTCCACCGAGCTACAAGAGCTTTGTGATGAACTACAATATGCAGGGGATGGTGAAAACCATTCCTGAAGTATCTTCAATGCTGAAGTCAGCAGAGGTAGAAATCAAGAAGGAACATCAAGTGTTGATGGTCAATAAAACCACTAAGTTCAAGAAGGGCAAGGGTAAGAAGGACGGCAAGGATGTTGCCGCGCCCGGTAAGCCGATTCGGAAGAAGTCAAAGAATGGACCCAAGCACGAGGTGAGTGCTTTTATTGCAAAGGGAAGGAGTCCTTTGAGCGGAACTACCCCAAATAATTAGCGAGACAAGAAGGCCGGCAACACTAAAGGTATATTTGATATACATGTAATTGATGTGTACTTTACCGATTACTCGTAGTAACTCACAGGTATTTGATACGGTGCCGTTGCTCATATATGTAACTCACAATGAGGAGCTGCGGAATAAGCGGAGGCTGGCGAAGGGCGAGGTGACGATCTTGGCGTCGGGAATGGTTCCAAGGTCGATGTGACGCCGTCGGTAGCGCTACCTCTACATTTACCTACGGGATTAGTTTTAAACCTCAATAATTGTTATTTAGTGCCAAGTTTGAGCATGAACATTGTATCGGGATCTCGTTTAATCTGAGATGGCTACTCATTTAAATCCGAGAATAATGGTTGTTCTATTTATATGAGAGAAATGTTTTATGGTCATGCTCCGATGGTCAATGGTTTATTCTTAATGAATCTCGAACGTAATGTTACACATGTTCATAGTGTGAATACCAAAAGATGTAAAGTTGATAACGATAGCCCCATATACTTGTGGCACTGCCGCATTGGTCACATTGGTGTCAAGTGCATGAAGAAGCTCCATGCTGATGGACTTTTAGAGTCTCTCGATTATGAATCATTTGACACATGTGAACCATGACTCATTTGCAACATGACCAAGACTCCGTTCTCCGGAACAATAGAGCGAGCAACCACTTATTGGAAATAATACATACCGATGCGTGCGGTCCAATGAGTGTTGAGGCTCGCGGAGGATATCGTTATGTTCTCACTCTCACTGATGACTAGAGTAGATATGGTTATGTCTACTTGATGAAACACAAGTCTGAGACCTTTGAAAAGTTCAAAGAATTTCAGAATGAAGTAGAGAATCAACGTGACCGAAAGATAAAATTCTTACGATCAGATCATGGAGGAGAATATTTAAGCCACGAATTTGGTACACACTTAAGAAAATGTGGAATCGTTTCACAACTCACGCCGCTTTGGAACACCTCGGTAACGGTGTGTCCGAACGTCGTGTCGCACTCTATTGGATATGGTGCGATCTATGATGTCTCTTCTTGATATACCGCTGTCTTTTTGGGGATACGCTCTAGAGACGGCTACATTCACTTTAAATAGGGCACCGTCTAAATCCGTTGAGGCGACATCGTATGAATTATGGTTTGGGAAGAAACCTAAGTATCGTTTCTAAAAGTTTGGGGATGCGATGCTTATGTCAAGAAACTTCAACCTGAAAAGCTCGAACTCAAGTCGGAAAAATGCGTCTTCATAGGATACCCTAAGGAAACCATTGGGTATACCTTCTACCTTAGATCCGAAGGCAAGATCTTTGTTGCCAAGAACGGATCCTTTCTGGAAAGGGAGTTTCTCTCGAAAGGAGTAAGTGGGAGGAAAGTAGAACTCGATGAAGTACTACCTCTTGAACCGGAAAGTAGTGCAGCTCAGGAAAATGTTCATGTGGTGCCTACACTGACTGGAGAGGAAATTAATGATGATGATCAAGGTACTTCGGATCAAGTTGCTCTTGAACTTCAGAGGGTCCACTAGGACACGTTCCGCCCAGTGAATGCAGCAACCCTGTCTTGGAAATCATGTTGTTAGAGAACGGTGAACCTTCGAACTATGAAGAAGCGATGGCGGGCCCAGATTCCAACAAATGGCTTGAAGCCATGCAATCCGAGATAGGATCCATGTATGAAAACAAAGTATGGACTTTGACACACTTGCCCGATGATCGGCGAGCGATAGAAAACAAATGGATCTGTAAGAAGAAGACGGACGCGGATGGTAATGTTACCATCTATAAAGCTCGACTTGTCGCCAAGGGTTATCGACAAGTTCAAGGGATTGACTACGATGAGACTTTCTCTCCCGTAGCGAAGCTTAAGTCCGTCCGAATCATGTTAGCAATTGCCGCATACTATGATTATGAGATATGGCAGATGGACGTCAAATCGGCATTCCTTAGCAGTTACCTTAAGGAAGAGCTGTATATGATGCAGCCGGAAGGTTTTATCGATCCTAAGAATGCTAACAAGGTATGCAAGCTCCAGCGATCCATTTATGGGCTGGTGCAAGCATCTCGGAGTTGGAACATTCGCTTTGATGAGATGATCAAAGCGTTTGGGTTCTATCTTGAGACTTATGGAGAAGCCTGCGTTTACAAGAAAGTGAGTGGGAGCTCTGTAGCATTTCTCATGTTATATGTAGATGACATACTTTTGATGGGAAATGATATAGAACTTTTGGACAACATTAAGGCCTACTTGAATAAGTGTTTTCAATGAAGGACCTTGGAGAAGCTACTTACATATTAGGCATCAAAATCTATAGGGATAGATCGAGGGCGCCTCATAGGTCTTTCACAAAGCACATACCTTGATAAGATTTTGAAGAAGTTCAAAATGGATCAGTCCAAGAAAGGGTTCTTGCCTGTTTTGCAAGGTGTGAAATTGAGCTCAGCTCAATGCCCGACCATGACAAAAGATAAAGAAGAGATGAGTGTCATCCCTATGCCTCAGCCATAGGATTTATTATGTATGCCATGCTGTGTACGGACCTGATGTAAACCTTGCCGTAAGTTTGGTAGGTAGGTACCAAAGTAATCCCGGCAAGGAACCTTTGGACAGCGGTCAAGAATATCCTGAAGTACTGAAAAGGACAAAGGACATGTTTCTCGTTTATGGAGGTGACGAAGAGCTCGTCGTAGAAGGGTTACGTCGGCGCTTAGCTTCGACACAGAATCTGGATGACTCAAAGTCACAAACCCGGATACGTGTATATGTTGAATGGTGGAGCGATGGTAGATGCGGTGCAAGCGAAGCGTCGTGGCGGGATCTACATGTGAAGCGGAGTACATGGCAGCCTCGGAGGCAGCGCATCAAGCAATTTGGGTGAAGGAGTTCATCACCGACCTAGGAGTCATACCCAATGCGTCGGGGCCGATCAAACTCTTACTGTGACAACACTGGAGCTATTGCCCTTGCCAAGGAGCCAGGTTTCACAAGAAGACCGAGCACATCAAGCGCCGCTTCAACTCCATTCGTGAAAATGTTCAAGATGGGGACATAGAAATTTGCAAAGTGCATACGGATCTGAATGTCGCAGATCTGTTGACTAAACCTCTTCCGCGAGCAAAACATGATCAACACCAGAACTCTATGGGTGTTCGATTCATCACAATGTAACTAGATTATTGACTCTAGTGCAAGTGGGAGACTGTTGGAAATATGCCCTAGAGGCAATAATAAAAGTATTATTATTATATTTCCTTGTTCATGATAATTTTCTTTTATTCATGCTATAATTGTATTATCCGGAAATCGTAATACACGTGTGAATACATAGACCACAATATGTCCGTAGTGAGCCTCTAGTTGACTAGCTCGTTGATCAACAGATAGTCATGGTTTCCTGACTATGGACATTGGATGTCGTTGATAACGGGATCAATTCATTAGGAGAATGATGTGATGGACAAGACCCAATCCTAAGCATAGCACAAGATCGTGTAGTTCGTTTTGCTAGAGCTTTTCCAATGTCAAGTATCTCTTCCTTAGACCATGAGATCGTGTAACTCCCGGATACCGTAGGAGTGCTTTGGGTGTACCAAACGTCACAACGTAACTGGGTGACTATAAAGGTGCATTACAGGTATCTCCGAAAGTATCTGTTGGGTTGAGACGGATCGAGACTAGGATTTGTCACTCCGTATGACGGAGAGGTATCACTGGGCCCACTCGGTAGTGCATCATCATAATGAGCTCAAAGTGACCAAGTGTTTGGTCATGGGATCATGCATTACTGATCTGAGTAAAGTGACTTGCCGGTAACGAGATTGAACGAGGTATTTGGATACCGACGATCGAATCTCGGGCAAGTAAAATACCGATTGACAAAGGGAATTGTATACGGGGTTGTTTGAATCCTCGACATCTTGGTTCATCCGATGAAATCATCGAGGAGCATGTGGGAGCCAACATGGGTATCCAGATCCCGCTGTTGGTTATTGCCCGAGAGCCGTCTCGGTCATGTCTGCATGTCTCCCGAACCCGTAGGGTCTACACACTTAAGGTTCGGTGACGCTAGGGATGTATGAATATGAGTATGCAGCAAACGGAATGTTGTTTGGAGTCCCAGATGAGATCCCGGACATCACGAGGAGTTCCGGAATGGTCCGGAGGTAAAGTTTTATATATGGGAAGTCTTGTTTTGGTCACTGGAAAATTTCGGGCATTATCGGTATTGTACCGGGAGTGCCGAAAGGGGTCCGGGGGTCCACCTGCCCCGGGGGGGCACATGGGCTGTAGGGGGTGCGCATTGGCCTATATGGGCCAAGGGCACCAACCCCAAGAGGCCCATGCGCCTAGAGATAAGAGAGAAGGGAGAGTCCTAAAGGGGGAAGGCACCTCCGAGGTGCCTTGGGGAGGATGGACTCCTCCCCCCCCCCCTTGGCCGCACACCCTTCCTTGGTGGAAGGGGCAAGGCTGCGCCTCCCCCCCTCTCTCTTGCACCTATATAACGGGAGGGAGGGGCAGCCGCACCCATAAGCCTAGGCGCTTCCCTCCTCCCTGCAACACCTCCTCCTCCTACCGTAGTTGCTTAGGCGGCTCATCGAGCGTCAGGGTGAGGCTCGATGAATTTATTCGGTAGCGGAAGCGGATATAATACAGTGACCAAAACCAGGGTAAATGCAGGACTGGTAGGACTCCTCTAGGCGTCGGACTCGCTTATCGAACTCTTCATCCATGAGATCGCCTTCATCAACATCTCGCCAAATCAACAAGCGGTGAGTACTTTGAAACTACTACGCAAGACAGTTCGGACATAAGATATAACAAATGCATGCATGAATGCGTTATGAGCAAATAGCAATGCACACTCAATTAATAAATATTTGCACGACATGATAAGTAAAAAGGAAGTCGGGCGGTAGTCCTCCCGAAATCCCAACAAACAACTGAAAACCGATCGGGTGTCTAGAGCGACGCCTCGAAGGGTAAACAAATAAATAAGCATGCCGCAGTCGGGCGTCTAAGCAACACCACATAAAGGGCTCATATTGAAAAGTAAATGACATGCGTGCCACAGACGGACGTCGGAGCGACATCGCAGAAAGGGCTTATATCGAAAGTAAATAACAAGCGTGCCACAGTCGGACGTCTGAGCGACATCGCAGAAAGGGCTTATATCAAAAGTAAATAACAAGCGTGCCACAGTCGGACGTCTGAGCGACATCGCAGAATGGGCTTATATCCAAAGTAAATAACAAGTGTGCCACAGTCGGACGTCTGAGCGACATCGCAGAAAGGGCGTAAATCAAAAGTAAATAACAAGTGTGCCACAGTCGGACGTCTGAGCGACATCGCAGAAAGGGCGTAAATCAAAAGTAAATAACAAGTGTGCCACAGTCGGACGTCTGAGCGACATCGCAGAAAGGGCGTAAATTAAAAGTAAATAACAAGTGTGCCACAGTCGGACGTCTGAGCGACATCGCAGAAAGGGCGTAATTTTCATTATTCATATCTGATGAATTCACGAAGATATAATACTCATAGGAAATATTCAACACATAACAATAAACGGGTTAGTCCATCCACAGGAATAAACATTTAAATGGACTTAACACTCGTGTGGTTCACCGGAGTTTTGTCACTGAGACTGATACTTGACAAGATAAGTTGAACATAGTACTTGGACATGGATAAGATGATTCAAAGGATTTTTGCCTCTGCAGAGTTTGTACTAATTACCCACAGCCAACGGATTTCCGTAGTCACGAAGGACTAGTTCCGTTTACGGTATTTCGGTAGAAATGCATCTAACCAGTACACACCCATCCCACCTCACGATGCCAGGAATCACCCTAGACAACGTTCAAGAAAAACTTTGAGATGGGGAGATCACAACCTCGAATAGCATGGGATCAAATTTATATACGCGCGCTCTAAGGGGTGCCCCCCTCTCGGTCCCAACCGGAAACACCCAAGCCCCTTGACCGGATGACTGGCTTTAATCCAGGGCCATGGAACCCTCATCATGGCCTCTCTATTTTTTGTGTACCAGGAAAGAGGTTTGCAACTTACTAAGCCATATCCCTTGCGGAAAACATGTGGTAGTACAGGAGGGGAAAACAGACGGAAACGTGACTTGATTCACGTTGACACTGGAGTCAAATAGTCTGGTATAAGACTGGCATGCTACAACACTGCCATCTTACCCATTCTCATGCCATCACGTGGCCATGCAAACCAATTCCAACAACATATGGATTTTCAAAACTCACTTGCCTCAACTTTGCTTATAACATAACATTTATCGAAATGCTCATAAACTTGCCATGAAACTACTTAATGCAAACATGCAGCGAACACTCATCATATCAAAAGTTCAAACATGCTTTCCTGGTTCGGAGTAGTCGGATTCTAGCTTGGTGAAATTCGTGGTTCCGTCACCTCCTTCGATATCTATGGTATAAGAAAATACGTACTAACGTAAATACCGAGAGTGCACAAAAACAATGTTCCAAATATTTTCAAATAAATATGACAAAAAACTAGACAGAGACATAAAGATGACAGAAAAAGAATCAATTAAAAATAGTTTCTGTTTAAAAGTTATAAAGGTTTTAATCCAGGGACTCATCTGTAATGAAACAGAAAAATTCCAGGGGTTAACTTATAAAAACAGAAAACGCTTCGACTAGAAACGGTCAACTGTAAAGGGAAACGTACTCTGCCCGAAGGCGTTTTCAGAAAACGATTCAAAAAAAAAAGAAAAGACTGACGAGGGGTCCCACCCGTCAGGTTTGAATTTTCAAATGGGGAGGAACAGAGCTCGTCGGCGCCCGAGAGCTGCGGTGGTCGCCGGCGGCGATCCACGGCGAGTTGGGAGGATCGGAGAGTACCTACGTGCTCAGGGTGTCCTTCCGCGTCGGTGGGTGGTGGTGGTGGTCGTCGGCGAGCACCACGTCGACGGCGGTCCTTGCTCCGGCGGACAGCGGCTCGGGTGGAGTTGGGTCTCGTCGGGGAGGGATGCGAAGGTCAAATTGAAGCCGGGGTTAGGTCACTGGGTTCCCGAGGAGACTACTGACGAGATTTGGGCGGTGGGGATGGCCTCACCGGAGTGGATCGAGCTGGTGGCATGGCGGATCGGGGCGGCCGGAGTTGGGGGAGGAGACCTCCTCGAGGTCCCCCTAGTGGCCTGGCGGGGTTCTGGTGGGGTGCAGTGGTGGTGCGTGCTTGAGAACGAGCTCGGGACTCCATTTTATAGGCGATCCGAGGCGGTGGCCGAGACTGGGGATCTCCGGCGATGGTTACGGCGGCGCAGTGCTTGGTCGGGGTGCTTAGGGAGTTGGGCATCAACGTGGAGGTCCACGGGCTCCGTTTAGAGGCTAACCCAGGTTGGATTTGGCGCGCAAGGGTGGTTTCGACAGAGCAGGCGGCCGTCTGAGCGGCAGAGGGCGCGCCTGTGCTTGCCGCCACGGCAGCGACGGTGCGGTGCGTCTTTGGCATGCATGAGGCCACGCGGAGGGCTAGGGGCGTTAGGCGGCGCAGAACGGTGTATGTGAGCGGCGGCTCCGTTAGCCGCCACGGTGGCTCTGCCACATGGTTGCCGGCGTCGGCGATGTTTCGCTGCCACCGACACTGCATCCGTCAAGGGGCGGCGGTGCTCGTCAGGGGAGAAGGGCCAGGCGCAACGCGCCAGTGGTGCACGGGTGATCGGTGACAAGTCACCGACGAAACGACATCAAGATAACTCTGAAACTCTGAATTTTCTTGAAAGTGTACTGAACAGTCTTAGGCCAAGTGTTTGATGAAATGATTCAAGCATGAGAAAAATTTATCTGGGGCTGATCTTTGGTGTGGTGGTCTCTCAAAGCACCTGGGGACTGCCTGAATTTTTGTGAAATTTTTGGAGAAGGGAAAATATGAATTTCGCCAAAAATGATGAATCTGGTCCAAACTTGCAGAAGTTGAAACTTAAATATTTTGAAAAGAGGAAGAGTGGATATTGATGGATCTAGGTTGGGGGTGCTAAGGACTATCCAGAGGAGTTTGTTTGAGATCAAAACTCAAAAGAAATCAGGTACTTCCTTTGTAAATCACCTAGGCTTAAAATAATTGACAGAATTGTTTTTGGGAAAGAAATAAATGAAATAAAATTCAAAAATGGTTTGAACCTATTGGAACAGAATGTTTGGGTTGCCCCAAAGTGGAGGGAGGGGTTTTGGGAGGATTTACCACATGAGGCATGGTAAAACCATGGATAGTTTTCAAAACAAAAGAGTAGCCCAAAAACCCATAGGGTTTCTTTTTTAAAAGAAAATAAATTCCAAAAATATATTGAGATGGGAAAATCAGAAGAAAGGTTTTTAATAACCAAACACCAGGGTTAAAGAAAATACAAAAATGAAATCCTTGCCATGGAAAAGTTTTGAGGGAGAGAGGTTTTTGGAAGGATTTAAATGACCTTCTTCAAATCAATCAAAGTTTTTGTTGAAAACTAAATAAAATTTTTTGGAGTGTCACAACACCTACCCCCTTAGGAAAAATCTCGTCCCCGAGATTTCAGCTGATCCTCAAATAAGTGTGGGTGTTCTGTCTGAAGAAAATCCTCTCTTTCCCAAGTTGCTTCATTCTCGGTGTGATTGCTCCACTGAACTCTGAAAAACTTGGTGGTTTTCTGTCGGGTCCTTCTTTCAGACTCCTCTAATATTTTATTGGACGCTCCCGGTAGGTGAGGTCTGGTTGTACGTCAATGTCTTCATGGGACACATGTTTCTCAAGGTTGCTTACGCACTTCCTTAACTGTGATACGTGGAACACGTCGTGCACGTCAGACAATTCTTCGGGTAGGTCTAGTTGGTAGGCTACTGTGCCTCTTCGTGCAACCACACAGAATGGTCCGATGAATCTTGGTGCTAGCTTTCCCTTAACCTTGAATCGTTGCAGGCCCCTCATAGGAGATACTCAGAGGTACACAAACTCACGGGTTCAAAACTGAATCCTCGATGTTTTCGATCGTAATAACTCTTTTGTCGACTTTCACCGTCTTGAGTCGATCCTTAATCATCTTAACTTTTCCTCAGCCTCCTTGAGCATATCTGGGCGAAGATACTGGCTGCCTCCGGTTTCGACCAATTTAGCGGTGTACGACATCTTCGCCGTCTGAGTTTCAAATGGTGCCATTTGCAGGCTGGCTTGGTAACTGTTGTTGTATGCGAACTCTGCGTATGGCGTGCTTTCTTCCCAACTGGTTCCATAGGTGAGGACACATGCCCTCAAAGATATCTTCTAGAATTTGGTTTACGCGTTCGGTTTGTCCATCGACCGGGGCTGGTATGCGATCTTGAATGCTAGTTGAGTTCGAGTGCTGTTGTAGGTGATCCCAAAACCTAGAGACGAATTGTGTGCCTCACGTCGGATATTATAGTCTTTGGGACTCCATGTAGGCGGGCAATCACGGGCAAGATAAAGTCTGGCAAGCTTCTGAGTGGTGTGAGTTGTCTTCACCGGGATAAAATGTGCCACCTTAGTTAATTTGTCGGTGATGACCCATATGGCATCATTCCCGTGTCGTGACCGAGGTAGTCCAACAATAAAATCCTTTCCAATCTCGTCCCATTTCCACTCGGGTATCTTGTTTGGCTGTAATAGTCCGGCTGGTTTATGGTGCTCGGCCTTGATGCGTTGACATGAATCACAACATGCAATGAACGTGGCTATGTCCCTTTTCATACCGTGCCACCAAAATTTTTCCTGAAGGTCCTTGTACATTTTTGTTCCTCCAGGATGGATTGAATACGGGGCGGTGTGGCCTTCAGCTAGAATTTGCTGTTTGAGTCCCTTGATATTTGGTACGCAAAGTCTATCTCCGTACCACAATATTCCTTGTTCGTCTATGGTGAATTCTGAGACCTTGCCCAAACTCGCTTTTCTTTTCATGCCTTCAATGCTGGGGTGTCCACGCTGAGCTTCCTTAATCTTTTCTATCAGGGTAGGCTGTAATTCTAGATTCGACACACTGCCTTCGGTGACCATTATTAAGTTGAGTTTGGCAAATTCCTGCTGAAATTCAGGTCTCAGATTTGATAGGTTGTCGTCATCCGAGCTGGGGTTTCGACTTAGAGCATCCGCCACTACATTGGCTTTTCCTGGATGGTAGTGGATTCTAACATCATAATCCTTCACTAATTCCAACCAGCGTCATTGTCGTAAATTGAGTTCTGGTTGTGTGAAAATATACTTGAGGCTCTTATGGTCTGTGTATATTTCACAACGATTTCCAAGTAAAAAGTGTCTCCATTCTTTGAGTGCATGGATGACCGCTGCCAATTCTAGGTCATGAGTAGGATAATTTTCTTCATGCTTATGGTTGTCTGGAAACATACGTGACTACTTTGCCTTCTTGCATCAATACGCATCCGAGGCCCTTCCGGGATGCGTCACAATACACCTCAAAATTCTTGTGTATGTCTGGCACAATTAATACTGGTGCTGTCGTTAATTTCCTTTTTAGTTCTTGGAAAGTTTTCTCGCAAGCTTCCGTCCATTCAAACTTCTTGTCTTTCTTGAGTAACTGCGTCATTGGCTTTGCTATGGTGGAGAATCCTCCAATAAATCTTTGGTAGTATCCTGCCATTCCCAAGAAACTTCGTACGTCCGTTACGCTGGCTAGTGATTTCCAGCCAAGTACAGCCTTGACCTTTTTCGGGTCTACGGCAATACCTTCTTGGGTAAGTACGTGGCCCAGAAAACCCACCTGTCTTAGCCAAAATTCACATTTGCTGAACTTGGCGTACAATTGATGTTTCCTGAGTTCTCCCAGTACAATTCTGAGATGTTCAGCATGCTCTTCTGGTGTCTTGGAGTATATCAGAATATCATCGATGAATACCACAACAAACTTGTCCATAAACTTCATAAATACTTTGTTCATGAGGTGAACAAAATATGCGGGGGCGTTTGTTAGTCCAAACGGCATTACTGTGAACTCATACAGTCCATATCGGGAGGTGAAGGCTGTCTTAGGGATATCTTCTGTTCGCACTTTTAATTGATGGTATCCCGACCTTAAGTCAATTTTTGAGAAGACCTTGGCCTGAGCGAGCTGATCAAATAAATCATTTATCCGTGGCATTGGGTATTTGTTCTTGATTGTGACCATGTTAAGTGCTCGATAGTCTATACACAATCTCAGTGTCCCATCCTTTTTCTTGGCAAATAAAATTGGTGAACCCCAAGGTGAGGAACTGGCTCGTATATATATATATATATCCTTTGTCCAGTAATTCTTTTATTTGTTTCTTCAATTCTACCAACTCGGATGGTGCCATTCTGTATGGTTTCTTGTATATGGAGGTGGTTCCGGGTGCTAGCTCAATGCTGAATTCTATCTCTCGGTCTGGTGGCATGCCTGGTAGTTCTTCGGGAAATACATCTGGAAATTCACACACTACTGGAACTTTGCTTAACTCCGAAACATCCACCTTGTTCAATCTCGGTTGCCGAGATATTTGTCTCTCTTTGGCTGGAACTTTTATTGTCTTCCCGTGATGGTGGGTGAGAATTACGGTCCGGTTGAAGCAGTCAATAAATCCTTTGTTGGTGGTTAACCAATCCATCCCTAAGATGACATCCAGTCCTTTATTTTCCAATACAATAAGGTTGGCGTGAAACTTCAACCCTTCAAATTCAATAACCACACCTTGGCAGTAACTCTGAGTCACTTGCTTAATCCCGGGGAACTTGACAATCATGGATTTTTCCAAGGGAAGCATCGAAAATTTATTTTGCAAAGCAAACCTCTTCGAAATGAATGAGTGAGAAGCTCCAGAATCAAACAAAACCGTGGCAGGTATTGTGTTGACAGGGAACGTATCGAGTACGATATCCGGGGCATTTTGTGCTTATTCTCTGGTCACGTGGTTCAGATGACCCATCCTGTGGTTGTTATTGGGGTTGAAATTGTTTCGCTTGGGCGCTGAATTATTGCCACCGTTGTTCGGCTTTGAGGTCGAGTTCCTTGGCTTGGGGCACTGCTTGGCATAGTGCCCTTCTTCTCCACAAGCGTAGCAAGTAACGCCTGGGCGATATGTGAACTCCTTGTCCCTTGCATGGAAATTCTTGATTGGGTGTGAGACGTTTGTCGTGGGTTTGTGTGTCCCATTTTTCTGAAAATCCGTCTTGCTTCGGTGGTTGCGAGCAAGAGTAGTCTGGTCCCTTTTTCGCTTGCGGAAATCCTCCAAGCTGCGTCGTTCATTCTCCAGGGTAATCGCTTTATCCACCAGTGTTTTGAAATCTGGGAAGGTGTGCACGACCAGCTGGCATTTAAGTGCGGGTGCCAGACCGTCCAGGAATTTTTCCATCTTCTTGCTTTCAGTCATACGCTCTTCGTTGGCGTAGCGAGACAATAGAGTAAACTGACTGTTGTATTCCGACACTGTCATGGTCCTCTGCTTGAGGTCATCAAACTCCCTCTTCTTGATCTTCATAACACTTTTAGGAATGTGCGCCCCACGAAAACCTTCTTTGAATTCCTCCCAGGTTATATCATTTTCGTTGGGGTGCATGTGTAGGAAGTTTTCCCACCATGATGCAGCTGCTCCAGTGAGATAGTGCGGTGCATACAGTACTTTCTCATGGTCTGAACACTGTGCAATAATTAATTTTCTTTCCATGTCCCGAAGCCAGTCATCGGCCTCAAGAGGTTTGTCAGTATGAGAAAATGTTGGGGGACGCGTCTTCTGTAGCTCAGACAATTTGGATTGCTGCTAATACGGCCCACGGTGATTCCCCATATTGATGACTTGGTTCATCATTTCCTGATGCTGTTGCTGACTCTGTTCATAAAGGCGGCATACATGTGAAAATGCGGTTTCGCTGCCCTGTTGACTTGACTGCCTCTGTGTGAAATTGTTGCTTGTTTGTGTGCCATAATTTTTCTCTGGCGGATTTGGCATGGAGCGCGTCCAATGACGAGACATTTTTTCCTCTGGGGATACATTTTGTAAAACTCATAAGAAAAGAAATTTAGTCGCAAAAATCAATAAATTCATAAAGATGGGAAATTTTTAAACGCTCCAAGATTTTTCAAGAGAATATTCGATTGCGCACGGAGAAGGACTGCTCATTACATATCTTACACGCAAGCAGTAATTATACAATACATCACTCAGGATATGCGTACATATTCCTGACATGTTATTTAGGCTAGTGCACTTCTCCTAGTTCCTACATGATGCGCAAACAAGCTACTTCTCACAACCTATGTACATATAAACATATCGTACAATCCGGTACATCGCATGGCTGCTAAGCGTACTCAGTCGGAGATGGTGAGGATCTCCCTTGGCCTGCCGAGGGTGAGGCGCAGTGAGGCTGGGGACTCAACCTCCTCCTTGCTAATAGGCTCCAGACGTGAAGTGCTGCGCTGAGTCGATGGAGCGGGCGCCATAGGTGGAGCAACACGAACAGGAGTGGGCGCAATCGGTGGTGCAGTACGAACTGAAGTGGGCGCAATGACTTGGTTGAACTCCTCAGTGGTAGGCAGGCGACGAGCAGTGGCGAGAATGGTAGGTGAACAAGATGCTGAGGACGAGACGAAAGTCAGTGGTGGTGCGGTGTGCAGGAGCTCCCTCCTGTTGGGGGCACAGCCATGGACTGAGTCCATGCTGGCAGCCACAAGGTCGTCCACCAGGTTGTCGAAGGCTGCCTCCAGAGCCCGGAGGTACTCGACAAGCATCTCAAAAGCCTCGTCTCGCTCTCCTCTAGGGCAAGAGAATGCGTAGTGACAGGTGTATGGCACGTGGCAAGGAAGGTAGCGGTAACGACGAGTCCTCATCGAAGGAAGAACATCTCAGAGACGAGCTATCGCCTCACGGGCAGCCATCTGCATAGCATGCTTCTCCGTAGGCATGGCTCTCCCCAAGAACCGGAAGCGGCGTAACTCAACACGCCCTCCCTTGAATTGCACCGCGGCCTGGTGCATGGATAGACTGTCGTTGATCTTGTGCTGATAGAGTGTGAAGACTGGGCGCACTGATGGCCCCATCGCGACCTGGACGATGAAGGAGAGGAGCTTGACGAACCCCTCAGGCACGTTGGCGAACATCTGTGATTCACAGTCGCTGCCAGCCATCTACAAAAGTAGGCAAAATTTCTGAATGGTCAGATCATAATTTTATGCTGACTGTCAGAATATAACTACATTTGCAAAAATGACAATTCACTCTATTATGCTAATAACCGATTAGCGATCGCTCCTAGTGGCTTCCTACAGTCAGCCTGGCTCTGGTACCAAGTTTGTCACGACCGGTTTTTCAATAAAATACTTATTGAGAAATGGATCTTTTGATTACAGTATAGGAAGAGTTATTCATACTGGTTGACAAATACTTGACACAGAAGAGGCCAGTAGCATTAAATATAGTACAGGGTTGAGCTGAGGTTGCTCAACAATTTATTACAAATGCACCAATATTGTACATAAGGGCGGTTATGAAACAGGGGTGTGGTGGCATACTACTGACTCGAGATAAAAGTGGTGGTGGATATGTTACAGTGGAGTGGATAACAAGACTCCTATATAGGCGGCTCATCGAGCGTCAGGGTGAGGCTCGATGAATTTATTCGGGTAGCGGAAGCGGATATAATACAGTGACCAAAACCAGGGTCGTACGGGACTGATTGGGACTCCTCTAGGCGTCGGACTCGCTATCGAACTCCTCATCCATGAGATCGCCTTCATCAACATCTGGCCAAATCAACAAGCCAGGTGAGTACTTTGAAACTACTCGCAAGACAATTCGGACATAAGATATAACAAATGCATGCATGAATGCGTTATGAGAAAATAGCAATGCACACTCAATTAATAAATATTTCCACGACATGATAAGTAAAAAGGAAGTCAGGCAGTAGTCCTCCCGAAATCCCAACAAACAACTGAAAACCGATCGGGTGTCTAGAGCGACGCCTCGAAGGGTAAACAAATAAATAATCATGCCGCAGTCGGCCATCTAAGCGACACCACATAAAGGGCTCATATTGAAAAGTAAATGACATATGCGTACGATCCGGACGTCGGAGCGACATCGCAGAAAGGGCTTATATCGAAAGTAAATAACAAGCGTTCCACAGTCGGACGTCTGAGCGACATCGCAGAAAGGGCTTATATCGAAAGTAAATAACAAGCGTGCCACAGTCGGACGTCTGAGCGACATCGCAGAATGGGCTTATATCAAAAGTAAATAACAAGTGTGCCACAGTCGGACGTCTGAGCGACATCGCAGAAAGGGCGTAAATCAAAAGTAAATAACAAGTGTGCCACAGTCGGACGTCTGAGCGACATCGCAGAAAGGGCGTAAATCAAAAGTAAATAACAAGTGTGCCACAGTCGGACGTCTGAGCGACATCGCAGAAAGGGCGTAAATAAAAAGAAAATAAAAAGTTTGCCTGATCGGACGTCTGAGCGACATCGCAGAAGGGCGTAATTTTCATTATTCATATCGATGAATTCACGAAGATATAATACTCATAGGAAATATTCAACACATAACAATAAACGGGTTAGTCCATCCACGTGAATAAACATTTAACCGGACTTAACACTCATGTGGTTCGCCGGAGTTTTGTCACTGAGACTGATACTTGACAAGATAAGTTGAACATAGTACTTGGACATGGATAAGATGATTCAAAGGATTTTGACTCTGCAGAGTTTGTACTAATTACCCACAGCCAACGGATTTCCGTAGTCACGAAGGACTAGTTCCGTTTACGGTATTTCGGTAGAAACACATCTAACCAGTACACACCCATCCCACCAAGACGATGCCAGGAATCACCCTAGACAATGTTCAAGAAAAACTTTGAGACGGGAGATCACAACCTCGAATAGCATGGGATCAAATTTATATCTGTGGCGCTCTAAGGGTGCCCTCTCTCGGTCCCAACCGGAAACACCCATGCCCCCTGACCGGATGACTGGCTTTAATCCAGGGCCATGGAACCCTCATCACGGCCTCTCTATTTGGTGTGTACCAGGAAAGAGGTTTGCAACTTACTAAGCCATATCCCTTGCGGAAAACATGTGGTAGTACAGGAGGGGAAAACGGACGGAAACGTGACTTGATTCACGTTGACACTGGAGTCAAATAGTCTGGTATAAGACTGGCATGCTACAACACTACCATCTTACCCATTCTCATGCCATCACATGGCCATGCAAACCCATTCCAACAACATATGGATTTTTGAAACTCACTTGCCTCAACTTTGCTTATAACATATCATTTATCGAAATGCTCATAAACATGCCATGAAACTACTTAATGCAAACACGCAGCAAACACTCATCATATCAAAAGTTCAAACATGCTTGCCTGGTTCGGAGTAGTCGGAGTCTAGCTTGGTGAAATTCGCGGTTCCGTCACCTCCTTCGATATCTACGATATAAGAAAATACATACTAACGTAAATACCGAGAGTGCACAAAAAAAAGTTCCAAATATTTTCAAATAAACATTACAAAAAACTAGACAGAAAAATAAAGATGACAGAAAAAGAATCAATTGAAATCAGTTTCTGTTTAAAAGTTATAAAGGTTTTCATCCAGGGACTCATCTGTAATGAAACAGAAAAATTCCAGGGGTTAACTTATAAAAACAGAAAACGCTTCGGCTAAAAACCGTCAACTGTAAAGGGAAACGATTTCTCAAGGCGTTTTTCAAAACGATTCAAAAAAAGAAAGATCGACGAGGGTCCCACCCGTCAGGTTTGAATTTTCAAACGGGGAGGAACAGAGCTCGTCGGCGCCCGAGAGCTGCGGTGGTCGCCGGCGGCGATCCACGGTGAGTTGGGAGGATAGGAGAGTACCTACGTGCTCAGGGTGTCCTTCCGCGTCGGTGGGTGGTGGTGGTCGTCGTCGGCGAGCACCACGTCGACGGCGGTCCTTGCTCGGCGGACGGCGGCTCGGGTGGAGTTGGCTCTCGTCGGGGAGGGCTGCGGAGGTCAAATTGAAGCCGGGGTTAGGTCACTGGGTTCCCGAGGAGACTACTGACGAGATTTGGGCGGCGGGGATGGCCTCACCGGAGTGGATCGAGCTGGTGGCCGCGGCGGATCAGAGCGGCCGGAGTTGGGGGAGGAGACCTCCTCGAGGTCCCCCTAGTAGCCTGGCGGGGTTCGGGTGGGGTGCAGTGGTGGTGCGTGCTTGAGAACGAGCTCGGGACTCCATTGTTGGGGAACGTTGCAGAAAAATTGAAATTTTTCCTACGGTTTCACCAAGATCCATCTATGAGTTCTACTAAGCAACGAGTCAAGAGAGAGACTTTGCATCTACATACCACTTGTAGATCGAGTACGGAAGCGTTCGAGGGAGTGGTGATGATGAAGACGTTCCCAACGTGATTCTGATCACCGATGACCAAGTGCTGAACGGACAGCACCTCCGCGTTCAACACACGACGGGATTTACGGCGTCTCCTTCCGTCTTGATCCAGCAAGGAGGAAGGAGAGGTTGAGGAAGACAACTCCAATGGCAGCACGACGGCGTGATGCGGATGGAGTGATCAAGCCCCACAGGGCTTGGCCAAGCTTATGCGGAGGAGGAGAGGTGTGGGGGTGGGGAGGGGCTGCGCCTTCTATGGTGTTTGCAGCCCTCCCATCACCCCTCTATTTATAGGGGATGGGAGGAGGGGGCCGGCCCCCTCTATATGCATCTAGAGGGGGCGGCGGCCAAGGGAGGGGCTTGCCCCCAAGGGGGCGCCCCTTAGGGTTCCCCTTCAACCCTAGGCGCATGGGCCAAGGGAGGGGTGCGCCCAGCCCACTAGGGGCTGGCTGCCTCCCACGCAGCCCAAGTGGCCCCGAAAGGGGTGGCCCCTCCCGTGGTCCTCCGGAACCTTTCCTGGACCCTCCATAATATCGATATGACCAAACTTTTCCGGTGTCCGTTTGACGACTTCCCATATATAAATCTTTACCTCCGGACCATTCCGGAACTCCTCGTGACGTCCGGGATCTCATCCGGGACTCCGAACAACATTCGGTAATCACATACAAGTCTTCCTATTAACCCTAGCGCCACTGAACCTTAAGTGTGTAGACCCTACGGGTTCGGGAGACATGTAGACATGACCGAGACGCTCTCCTGTCAATAACCAACAGCGGGATCTCGATACCCATGTTGGTTCCCACACGCTCCTCGATGTTGTCATCGGATGAACCACGATGTCGAGGGTTCAAGCAACCCCATATGCTATTCCCTTTGTCAGACGGTATGTTACTTGCCCGAGACTCGATCGTCGGTATCCCAATACCTCGTTTAGTCTCGTTATCGCAAGTCACTTTACTCGCATCAGTAATGCATGATCCCGTGACTGCAGACACTTGGTCACTTTGAGCTCATTATGATGATGCACTACCGAGTGGGCCCAGTGATACCTCTCCGTAACACGGAGTGACAAATCCCTGTCTCGATCCGTGTCAACCCAACAGATACTTTCGGAGATACCTGTAATGCACCTTTATAGTCACCCAGTTACGTTGTGACGTTTGGTACACCCAAAGCATTCCTACGGTATCCGGGAGTTACACGATCTCACGGTCTAAGGAAGAGATACTTGACATTGGAAAGGCTCTAGCAAAACGAACTACACGATCTTTGTGCTATGCTTAAGATTGGGTCTTGTCCATCACGTCATTCTCCTAATGACGTGATCCCGTTGTCAATGACATCTGATGTCCATAGTCGAGAAACCATGACTATCTCACAACCAACGAGCTAGTCAACTAGAGGCTCACTAGGGACGTATTGTGGTCTATGTATTCACACGTGTATTACGATTTCCGGATAATACAGTTATAGCATGAATAAAAGACAATTATCATGAACAAGGAAATATAATAATAATGCTTTTATTATTGCCTCTAGGGCATATTTCCAACAGTCTCCCACTTGCACTAGAGTCAATAATCTAGTTACATTGTGATGAATCGAACACCCATAGAGTTACGGTGTTGATCATGTTTTGCCATGAGAGAGGTTTAGTCAACGGATCTGCGACATTCAGATCCGTATGCACTTTACAAATTTCTATGTCTCCATCTCGAACATTTTCACGGATGGAGTTGAAGCGACGCTTGATGTGCCTGGTCTTCTTGTGAAACCTGGGCTCCTTGGCAAGGGCAATAGCTCCGGTGTTGTCACGGAAGAGTTTGATCGGCCCCGACGCATTGGGTATGACTCCTAGGTCGGTGATGAACTCCTTCACCCAAATTGCTTCATGCGCTGCCTCCGAGGCTGCCATGTACTCCGCTTCACATGTAGATCCCGCCACGACGCTTCGCTTGCAGCTGCACCACCATCGCTCCACCATTCAACATATACACGTATCCGGTTTGTGACTTAGAGTCATCCAGATCGTATGTCGAAGCTAAGCGTCGACGTAACCCTTTACTGACGAGCTCTTCGTCACCTCCATAAACGAGAAACATGTCCTTTGTCCTTTTCGGTGTACTTCAGGATATTCTTGACCGCTGTCCGGTGTTCCTTGCTGGGATTACTTTGGTACCTTCCTCTGAAACTTACGGCAAGGTTTACATCAGGTCCGGTACACTGACATGGCATACATAATAGATCCTATGGCTGAAGCATAGGGGATGACACTCATCTCTTCTTTATCTTTTGCCGTGGTCGGGCATTGAGCCGAGCTCAATCTCATACCTTGCAATACAGACAAGAACCCCTTCTTGGACTGATCCATTTTGAACTTCTTCAAAATCTTATCAAGGTATGTGCTTTGTGAAAGACCTATGAGGCGTCTCAATCTATCTCTATAGATCTTGATGCCTAATATATAAGCAGCTTCTCCAAGGTCCTTCATTGAAAACACTTATTCAAGTAGGCCTTAATGCTGTCCAAGAATTCTATATCATTTCCCATCAAAAGTATGTCATCTACATATAATATGAGAAATGCTACAGAGCTCCCACTCACTTTCTTGTAAACGCAGCTTCTCCATAAGTCTCAAGCATAAACCCAAACGCTTTGATCATCTCATCAAAGCGAATGTTCCAACTCCGAGATGCTTGCACCAGCCCATAAATGGATCATTGGAGCTTGCATACTTTGTCAGCATTCTTAGGATCGACAAAACCTTCCGGTTGCATCATATACAGCTCTTCCTTAAGATATCCGTTAAGGAACGCTGTTTTGACGTCCATCTGCCATATCTCATAATCATAGTATGCGGCAATTGCAAACATGATTCGGACGGACTTAAGCTTCGCCACGGGAGAGAAAGTCTCATCGTAGTCAATCCCTTGAACTTGCCGATAACCCTTAGCGACAAGTCGAGCTATATAGATGGTGACATTACCATCCGGCGTCCGTCTTCTTCTTAAAGATCCATTTGTTTTCTATCGCTCGCCGATCATCGGGCAAGTCACCAAAGTCCACACTTTGTTTTCATACATGGATTCTATCTCGGATTTCATGGCTTCTAGCCATTTGTTGGAATCTGGGCCCGCCATCGCTTCTTCATAGTTCAAGGTTCACCGTTGTCTAACAACATGATTTCCGTGACAGGGTTGCCGTACCACTGCAGTGCGGAACGTGTCCTTGTGGACCTACGAGGTTCAAGAGCAACTTGATCCGAAGTACCTTGATCATCATCATTAATTTCCTCTTGAGTTGGTGTAGGCATCACAGAACACTTTCTGAGCTGCACTACTATCCTGTTCAAGAGGTAGTACTTCATCGAGTTCTACTTTCCTCCCACTTACTTCTTTCGAGAGAAACTCTTTTCCGAAAGGTTCCGTTCTTGGCAACAAAGATCTTGCCCTTGGATCTTAAGTAGAAGGTATACCCAATGGTTTCTTTAGGGTATCCTATGAAGACGCATTTTTCCGACTTGGGTTCGAGCTTTTCAGGTTGAAGTTTCTTGACATAAGCATCGCATCCCCAAACTTTTAGAAACGACAGCTTAGGTTTCTTCCCAAACCATAATTCATACGGTGTCGTCTCAATGGACTTAGACGGTGCCCTATTTAAAGTGAATGTAGCTGTCTCTAGAGCGTATCCCCAAAATGATAGCGGTAAATCAAGAAGAGAGATCATAGACCGCACCATATCCAATAGAGTGCGATTCTGACGTTCGGACACACCGTTACTGTTGAGGTGTTCCAGCGGCGTTAGTTGTGAAACGATTCCACATTTTCTTAAGTGTGTACCAAATTCGTGACTTAAATATTCTCCTCCACGATCTGATCGTAAGAATTTTATCTTTCGGTCACGTTGATTCTCTACTTCATTCTGAAATTCCTTGAACTTTTCAAAGGTCTCAGACTTGTGTTTCATCAAGTAGACATAACCATATCTACTCAAGTCATCCGTGAGAGTGAGAACATAACGATATCCTCCGCGAGCCTCAACGCTCATTGGACCGCATACATCGGTATGTATGATTTCCAACAAGTTGGTTGCTCGTTCCATTGTTCCGGAGAACGGAGTCTTGGTCATCTTGCCCATGAGGCATGGTTCGCATGTGTCAAATGATTCATAATCTAAAGACTCCAAAAGTCCATCAGCTTGGAGCTTCTTCATGCGCTTGACACCAATGTGACCAAGGCGGCAAGTGCCACAAGTATGTGGGACTATCGTTATCAACTTTACATCTTTTGGTATTCACGCTATAAACATGTGTAATACTACGCCGAGATTCATTAAGAATAAACCATTGACCATCGGAGCATGACCATAAAACATATCTCTCGTATAAATAGAACAACCATTATTCTCGGATTTAAATGAGTAGCCATCTCGCATTAAACAAGATCCAGATACAATATTCATGCTCAAACTTGGCACCAAATAACAATTATTAAGGTTCATAAAAAATCCAGAAGGAAAATGAATAGGTAGCCTGCCGACGGCGATCACATCGACTGAACCATTCCCGACGCGCGCCGTCACCTCGCCCTTTGCCGCCTCCGCTTATTCCGCAGCTCCTGCTGTGAGTTACAAATATGAGCAACGGCACGGTATCAAATACCCAGGAGTTACTACGAGTAATCGGGTAAAGTACACATCAATTACATGTATATCAAATATACCTTTGGTGTTGCCGGCCTTCTTGTCCGCTAAGTATTTGGGGCAGTTCCGCTTCGGTGACCCCTCCCTTGCAATAAAAGCACTCGGTCTCGGGTTTGGGTCCATTCTTTGACTTCTTCCGGCAACTTGCTTACCGGGCGCTGCAACCTCCTTGCCGTCCCTTCTTGAAGTTCTTCTTACCCTTGCCCTTCTTGAACTTAGTGGTCTTATTGACCATCAACACTTGATGTTCTTTCTTGATTTCAACCTCGGCTGACTTCAAAGATAGAGAACACTTCAGGAATGGTCTTTACCATCCCCTGCATGTTGTAGTTCATCACAAAGCTCTTGTAGCTTGGTGGGAGCGATCGAGGATTCTCACAATGACCGCCTCATCGTGGAGGTTAATATTCACTGGGTCATACGGTTGCCAGCAACCTGGACATCTTGATATGTGCTCACCGACGTAACTGTTTTCCTCCATCTTACAACTATAGAACTTGTCGGAGATGTCATATCTCTCGACCCGGGCGTGAGCTTGGAAAACAAGTTTCAGCTCCTCGAACATCTCATATACTCCGTGATGCTCAAAACGCTTTTGGAGCCCGGTTCTAAGTTGTAAAGCATGCCGCACCGAACGAGGGAGTAATCATCAAGACGAGACTGCCAAGCATTCATAATGTCTTGGTTCTCTCGACGGGAGCGTCACCTAGCGGTCCTTCTAGGACATATTGTTTCCTGGCAGCTATGAGGATGATCCTCAAGTTCTGGACCCAGTCCGTATAGTTGCTGCCGTCATCTTTTAGCTTGGTTTTCTCTAGGAACGCGTTGAAGTTCAAGTTTACATGAGCGTTGGCCATTTGATCTACAATACATATCATTCAAAAAGTTTTAGACTAAGTTCATGATAATTAAGTTCATCTAATCAAATTATTTAAATGAACTCCCACTTAGATTAGACATCCCTCTAGTCATCTAAGTGTTACACGATCCGAGTCGACTAGGCCGTGTCCGATCATCACGTGAGACGGACTAGTCATCATCGGTGAACATTCTCATGTTGATCGTATCTTCTATACGACTCGTGTTCGACCTTTTCGGTCTCCGTGTTCCGAGGCCATGTCTGCATACATGCTAGGCTCGTCAAGTAAACCCTAAGTGTTTTCGGCGTGTAAATCTGTCTTACACCCGTTGTATGTGAACGTAAGAATCCATCACACCCGATCATCACGTGGTGCTTAGAAGCGACGAACTTTAGCAACGGTGCAGTTAGGGAAACACTTCTTGAAATTGTTGTAAGGGATCATCTTATTTACTACCGTCGTTCTAAGTAAACAATATGTATAAACATAATAAACATCACATGCAATTATATAGTAGTGACATGATATGGCCAATATCATAAAGCTCCATTGATCTCCATCTTCGAGGCTCCATGATCATCTTGTCACCGGCATGACACCATGATCTCCATCATCATGATCTCCATCATTGTGCCTCCATGAAGTTGTCACGCCAACGACTACTTCTACTTCTATGGCTAACGCGTTTAGCAATAAAGTAAAGTAAGTTACATGGCGTTCTTCAATGACACGCAGGTCATGCAAAATAAACACAACTCCTATGGCTCCTGCCGGTTGTCATACTCATCGACATGCAAGTCGTGATTCCTATTACAAGAACATGATCTCATACATCACAATGTGTCATTCATCATTCATCACAACTTGGCCATATCACATCACATGACAATTGCTGCAAAAACAAGTTAGACGTCCTCTAATTGTTGTTGCATCTTTTACGTGGCTGCAATTGGGTTCTAGCAAGAACGTTTTCATACCTACAAATAACCACAACATGATCTTGTCAACTTCTATTTACCCTTCATAAGGACCCTTTTCATCGAATCCGCTCCAACTAAAGTAGGAGAGACAGACACCCGCCAGCCACCTTATGCAACTAGTGCATGTTAGTCGGTGGAACCGGTCTCACGTAAGCGTACGTGTAAGGTTGGTCCGGGCCGCTTCATCCCACAATACCGCTGGAAGCAAGATAAGACTAGTAGCGGCAAGTAAATTGACAAGATCCACGCCCACAACTAAATTGTGTTCTACTCGTGCAAAAGAGAACTACGCATAGACCTAGCTCATGATGCCACTGTTGGGGAACGTTGCAGAAAAATTGAAATTTTCCCTACGGTTTCACCAAGATCCATCTATGAGTTCTACTAAGCAACGAGTAAAGAGAGAGACTTTGCATCTACATACCACTTGTAGATCGAGTACGGAAGCATTCGAGGGAGTGGTGATGATGAAGACGTTCCCAACGTGATTCCGATCACCGATGACCAAGTGCTGAACGGACAGCACCTCCGCGTTCAACACACGTACGGGACGAGGGCGTCTCCTTCGTCTTGATCCAGCAAGGAGGACGGAGAGGTTGAGGACGACAACTCCAATGGCAGCACGACGGCATGAGGCGGATGGAGTGTTGTTCTCCGGCAGGCTTCGCCAAGCTTATGCGGAGGAGGAGAGGTGTTGGGAGGGAGGGCTGCGCCTTCAATCGTGTTTGCAGCCCTCCCTCACCCCTCTATTTATAGGGGAAGGGAGGAGGGGCCGCCCTCTAGATGCATCTAGAGGGGCGGCGGTTAAGGGAGGGGCTTGCCCCCAAGCAAGTGGGCGCCTTAGGGTTCCTCTTCAACCCCTAGGCGCATGGGCCAAGGGAGGCGTCGCCCAGCTCACTAGGGGCTGGCTGCCTCCCACGCAGCCCATGTGGCCCCCCAAAAGGGGTGGCCCCTCCCGGTGGTCCTCCGGAACCTTTCCGGTGGACCCTCCATAATATCGATATGACCCGAAACTTTTTCGGTGTCCGTTTGACGACTTCCCATATATAAATCTTTACCTCCGGACCATTCCGGAACTCCTCGTGACGTCCGGGATCTCATCCGGACTCAACAACATTCGGTAATCACATACAAGTCTTCCTATTAACCCTAGCGCCACCGAACCTTAAGTGTGTAGACCCTCACGGGTTCGGGAGACATGTAGACATGACCGAGACGCTCTCTGTCAATAACCAACAGCGGGATCTCGATACCCATGTTGGTTCCCACACGCCTCGATGTTGTCATCGGATGAACCACGATGTCGAGGGTTCAAGCAACCCCGTATGCTATTCCCTTTGTCGACGGTATGTTACTTGCCCGAGACTTCGATCGCCGGTATCCCAATACCTCGCTTAGTCTCGTATCGGCAAGTCACTTTACTCGTACCGTAATGCATGATCCCGTGACCAGACACTTGATCACTTTGAGCTCATTATGATGATGCATTACCGAGTGGGCCCATGATACCTCTCCGTCATCACGGAGTGACAAATCCTCGTCTCGACCGTGGTCAACCCAACAGATACTTTCGGAGATACCGTAATGCACCTTTATAGTCACCCGATTCGTTGTGACGCTTTGGTACACCCAAAGCATTCCTACGGTATCCGGGAGTTACACGATCTCACGGTCTAAGGAAGAGATACTTGACATTGGAAAAGCTCTAGCAAAAGCGAACTACACGATCTTTGTGCTATGCTTAGGATTGGGTCTTGTCCATCACGTCATTCTCCTAATGACGTGATCCCGTTGTCAATGACATCTGATGTCCATAGTCAGGAAACCATGACTATCTGTCAACCAACGAGCTAGTCAACTAGAGGCTCACTAGGGACGTATTGTGGTCTATGTATTCACACGTGTATTACGATTTCCGGATAATACAGTTATAGCATGAATAAAAGACAATTATCATGAACAAGGAAATATAATAATAATGCTTTTATTATTGCCTCTAGGGCATATTTCCAACATCCATTTTATAGGCGATCCGAGGCGGTGGCCGAGAATGGGGATCTCCGGCGATGGTTACGGCGGCGCAGTGCTTGGTCGGCGTGCTTAGGGAGTTGGGCATCAACGTGGAGGTCCACGGGCTCCGTTTAGAGGCTAACCCAGGTTGGATTTGGCGCGCAAGGGTGGTTTCGGCGTAACGGGCGGCGCGGGCCTGCCGGCGGCAGAGGGCGCGCCTGCTTGCCGGGCCACGCGATCTTTGCGGTGCGTCTTTGGCATGCATGAGGCCACTGGAGGGCTAGGGCGTTAGGCGGCGCAGAACGGGTAGCGAGCCGTGGCGCTCCGTTAGCCGCCACGGGTGGCTCTGCCACCGCAGGCTACCGGCGTCGGTGATGCTCGCCGCCACCGACACTGTGTCCGCCCAAGGGGCGGCGGTGCTCTGGTCAAGGAGAAGGGGCTGTGCGCAACGCGCCAGGGTGCACGGGTGATCGGTGACAAGTCACTGACGAAAACGACACTGAAGATAACTCTGAAACTCTGAATTTTACTGAAAGTGTACAGGAACAGTGCTGGCCAAGTGTTTGATGAAATGATTCAAGCATGAGAAAAATTTATCTGGGGCTGATCTTTGGTGTGGTGGTCTCTCAAAGCACCTGGGGACTGCCTGAATTTTTGTGAAATTTTTGGAGAAGGGAAAATATGAATTTTGCCAAAAATGATGAATCTGGTCCAAACTTGCAGAGGTTGAAACTTGAAATTTTTGAAAAGAGGAAGAGTGGATCTTGATGGATCTAGGTTGGGGGTGCTAAGGACTATCCAGAGGAGTTGGTTTGAGATCAAAACTCAAAAGAAATCAGGTACTCCCTTTGTAAATCACCTAGGCTTAAAATAATTGACAGAACTGTTTTTGGGAAAGAAATAAATAAAATAAAATTCAAAAATGGTTTGAACCTGTTGGAACAGAATGTTTGGGTTGCCCCAAAGTGGAGGGAGGGGTTTTGGGAGGATTTACCACATGAGGCATGCTAAAACCATGGATAGTTTTCAAAACAAAAGAGTAGCCCAAAAACCCATAGGGTTTCTTTTTTAAAAGAAAATAAATTCCAAAAATATATTGAGATGGGAAAATCAGAAGAAAGGTTTTTAATAACCAAACACCAGGGTTAATGAAAATACAAAAATGAAATCCTTGCCATGGAAAAGTTTTGAGGGAGAGAGGTTTTTGGAAGGATTTAAATGACCTTCTTCAAATCAATCAAAGTTTTTGTTGAAAACTAAATTATATTTTTTGGATTGTCACGACATCCATAGAATAAACTGCCTTCCAGTCGACCTGGTAGGATTCCACTCGACCATGAAGACCCACTCGACCACCAGGAGTTCAAGAACCACCCGGTGTCCAAACGGTCTGTAATTAAGTAGTCTTTATGGTCATGATGACACTTTATGTAAGGCGTTACAGAACGCCGGCTTTAATGTACCTTTAACCCTTCGCCACGTGGGATGGCTGGGGTCTGGCGCACTCTATATAAGCCACCCCTCCACAGTAGAAGGGTTCGCACCTCTGTAATTCATACGCATATAATCCGATCGGCGCCTCGGGCTCCGAGACGTAGGACTGTTACTTCCTCCGAGAAGGGCTGAACTCGTAAAACTCGTGCGTATACAACTACTCCATAGCTAGTACCTTGCCTCTCCATACCTACCCCCCATTCTACTGTCAGGCTTAGAACCACGACAGACACTATGATGGTGGCCCCAACCCCTGCAGCATGACAGGGCCAACGCATTAGTTATTTGAAGAAACGTGAATGCAGAAGGTACAAAAATATTAAATGCACTTACCTCTCCCCATCAGGGAAAATCAACCACCTCTGCTCGCGGGTCGCCGACATGGACGGGAGCCGTGTACAACCACGCTGGTAGACGTTGCCCCCCTCCTCCTCAATATCACGGCTCCCCGCCATCATCAAGATGGCCACTCGGCTCCCGAGGCTGATCCGGCCAGTACCCCATCCAGACGTGTGCTCCTCCGGGTCTCGTGGGCGAACTCTCAGGTCAAGGCCCGTCGACCCGAGGCTCGTGGGTCAAGACCCGTGGATCGCAGGCTCGTGGACCGGAGTCCGTGTAGCCTCCTCCTCGGACGAGTCCACCCTAGCAGTCACATACTCGGGTGAAACAGCTGGGGGTGGCGGCGAGGAAGGCGCCATAGCAGTCACCCTACCTCCTCTCCCGCGACCACGTGCTCCACCTCCTCTCTTCTTCTTACCTCGTCCCCTGCTGGGCACCGCGGTCGACGAAGAAGGGCCCGGTGTCGCCATACTATCCAAAGAACGCCGCGGAGAGGTGTGTGTGGAATGGAAGACCTCACACCACGCTACGACGAAGAAGGGCCTCGGCGCTCGACCAGCGCCCACCATCTTTCAACACCTGCCATGACAAAGAATAAACGAAATTAGTACAATATAAAAAATACCGACATGATTATATGATGTGCACATTTAAATCTCGCAGCGATGAAACAACTGCACATTTAAATCTACCCGATCAACACAATTATATATGATGTTTTTCATAACAAAATCAAAAAATATATGACCTAACTAATAATTCACAAATATATGACCCCGTCGGCCTCTGGAAGGCCAAAGAACACCTTTTCGTGGAGGTGGCGGCTGGTGGGGGGGCGAGGGGTGGTGGGGCGACGGGCAAGCGGGGCGGTGGCGGGGCGGGCGTGGGCGGCGAAAGTGGCGAAGGTGGGCGACGGGCGTCGGCGGGTGGGGTGAGGCGGAGGGTGGTGGGGCGATGGGCCAAGCGGTGCAGGGCGGCACCGGCGGCGGGCGGCGGCGGCGGGGGCGGGCGGGCGGCGGGGGCGGCGTGGTGGGGATCTAGCTAGTGGCGGGCGTCGGAGGAGAGAGGGAGAGAAGAGAGTGAGGCGGGGTGGCGGCCGTTAGTTACTCTGCTCTTTGCCGTCCGCCGCTCTTTGTCGCTCGCCTTTATCTCTCTTTGTTGCCGCTGCTAGCGACGGCAAAGAATGGGCGTTAAGTTTTTCTAAACGGGCGGGGGGGTGGGGGCCACCTCTCTCTTTGCCGTCAGCCAGCTGACGGCAAAGATTCTTTGCCGTCAGCCAGCTGACGGCAAAGAGCCGGCCGATGGCAAAGAGCTTGTTTGCCGTCTGCCGCTTCTTTGCCGTCTGCTTTTTGGTAGCTGATGGCAAGAGTTTTTGCCGTCCGCCAGCGTATTTACAAAGAGCCGGGCAGATGGCAAAGTAGCTGATTCCAGTAGTGTATGTTGTTATGCGATTTGACCGATAAAGATCTCCATAAAATATGTAGGAACCAATATGAGCATCCAGGTTCCGTAGTGGTTATTATTGGGAGACGTGTCTCGGTCATGTCTACATAGTTCTCTAACCCGTAGGGTCCGCACGCTTAACGTTCGATAACGATTGGTATTATGAGTTTATGTGATATGATGTACCGAAGATTGTTCGGAGTCCCGGATGTGATCACGGACATGACGAGGAGTCTCAAAATGGTCGAGACATAAAGATTGATATATTGGACGGCTATATTCGGACACCGGAAGTGTTCCGGAGAAGTTTCGGATAAAACCGGAGTGCTGGAGGGTTACCGGAACCCCCCGGGGGAACTAACGGGCCTTGATGGGCCTTAGTGGGAGAAGAGGAAGGGCCAGGAGGGGTTGGCTGCCCCCCCCCCTTGAGTCCGAATAGGACAAGGGAAGGGGGGCACCCCCCCCCCCTTTCCTCCCCTTCCCCCGCTTCCTTCCTCCTTCCCCCTCTTCCTTAGGTGGAAACCTGCTAGGACTTGGAGTCCTAGTAGGATTCCCCTCTCTTGGCGCGCCCTAGGAGGGCCGGCCGGCCTCCCCCTTGCTCCTTTATATACGGGGGCAGGGGAGCACCCTAGAACACACAAGTTGACAATTGTTTTAGCCGTGTGCGGTGCCCCCTTCCATAGATTTCCACCTCGGTCATATCGTCGTAGTGCTTAGGCGAAGCCCTGCGCCGGCAACTTCATCATCACAGTCACCACGCCGTAGTGCTGACAAAACTCTCCCTTGACCTCAGCTGGATCTAGAGTTCGTGGGACGTCACCGAGCTGAACGTGTGCAGATCATGGAGGTGTCGTACCTTCGGAGCTAGGATTGGTCGGATCATGAAGACATACGACTACATCAACCGCGTTGTCATAACGCTTCCGTTTTCGGTCTACGAGGGTACGTAAACAACACTCTCCCCTCTCGTTGCTATGCATCACCTAGATAGATCTTGCGTGATCGTAGGGAAATTTTTGAAATTACCGCGTTACTCCAACAAACCCGACTAAACCGGATGTAGGGATGGCAATGGGTACGGTATGGGTGGGTACAACCCCCTTATGCCCAAACCCATACCCATAGAAATTTTCTATGCCCACCTATTTTAAAACCCATGAGCACGAATTGACACCCATGCCCGTACCATCGGGTATCCGAATACCAAATGGGTATCCATTGGGTATAATATATAAAGAATTTAAATTTTGAAGAAGTAGAGAAATGTGCTTAAAATTCAAGTGATGATGGGTGATCAGTTTAGCACTATTGTGGCCTCCTTCAGTGGGTGGGCTCTTGGAGGCGGCAAGGGAGTAGGAGCTGCGGTTGGTCGAAACCCGATGCAGTGGAAGGTGTGCTACTTCTTGAGTTTGCGTTGTTATTTCCTTTAAAGAGTAAAGGGTGATGCAGAAAAGCAAAGATAAGTATTTCCCATAATTAAGAACCAATGTATCAATCCAGTAGGAGGAACAACCAAGTCCCCAATAGATGCACCTGCACAAACTAACAAACACTTGCACATAACGCGAAATAGGGGTTGTCAATCCCTTCACGACCACTTAGAGTGAGATCTAATAGAGATAGATATAAAACAAATAGAAAGTAAATAAAACTCAGCGAGGTATTTTTGTATTTTTTGGTTTATAGATCTTAAAATATATGATGGAAAATAGACCCGGGGCCGACTAGAGGCTCCTCTCTTGAAAGAAAATGTATGATGGGTGAACAAATTATTGTTGAGCAATTGATAGAAAAGCACATAGTTATGACGATATCTAAGGCAATGATCATGGATATTGGCATCACGTCCGTGACAAGTAGACCGACTCCTGCCTGCATCTACTACTATTACTCTACACATCGGCCGACTTCTGCCTGCATCTAGAGTATTTAATTCAAAAGAACAGAGTAACGCATTAAGCAAGATGACATGATGTAGAGGGATAAACTCAAGCAATACGATATAAACGTCATCTTTTTATCCTTAATGGCAACACTACAATACGTGCCTCGCTACCCCTGCTATCACTGGGTGAGGACACCGCAAGATTGAATCCATCACAAAGCACCTCTCCCATGGCAAGATAGATCAATCTAGTTGGTCAAAACAAATCAATAGATCGGAGAGAAATACAAAGGTATTTAAATCATGCATAAAAGAGTTCAGAGGAGACTCAAATAATATTCATAGATAAGCTGATCATAAATCCACAATTCATCGGATCTTAACAAACACACTGCAAAAGAAGATTACATCGGATAGAACTCTAAGAACGTCGAGGAGAACATTGTATTGAACATCAAAGAGAGAGAAGAAGCCATCTAGCTACTAGCTATGGACCTGTAGGTCTGTCGTAAACTACTCACACATCATCGGTAGGGCAACAAGGTTGTTGTAGAGGCCCTCTGTGATCGAATCCCCCTCCAGTAAAGTGCCGGAAAAGGCCACAAGATGGGATCTCACTAGGTCAGAGGCTTGCGGCGGCGGAAAATTATTTTTGTGGATGCTTCTGGTATAAGAGGAATATTTGAGAATATATAGTGCTGGAATTAAGGGAGGTCTTCGAGGGGCCCACAAGCCCTGGGGGAGCGCCCCTACGGCTTGTGGCCTCCTCGTGGGTCTTCTGGCCTCTTCTCCAAGTCTTGTAGGTTTCTTCTGGTCCAAGAAAAATGACCGTAAAGTTCTATTCCGTTTGAACTCTATTTGATATTTCTTTCTGTAAAAGTAAAAAAACAAGAAAAAAACAGCAACTGACACTGAGCACTAGCTTAATAGATTAGTCCCAAAAAAAATAGTACCAAATGCATATAAAATATTCTAAATAGATAATATAATAGTATGGAACAATCAAAAAATATAGATGCGTTAAAAAAAGATAAATAAGAAGAAAATGTAAAAGAAAAGATAAGAGAAACAAAAACAACAGGGAAAAAAAGACTTCTAAGAAGATCATAAAACCGCTAAAAAAATCGGTAAACCGCTTAGGACCTTCAAACCGGAACCAGACCGTCCACTCGGTCGGTCGCTCGCTTGCACGTCCTGTGCGAAGCGAGGACAGTTCGACGCAAGCAATATCACTGCCATTATTGGGGTCAGTTTCAGATAGAAAATGAGAGGCGGGCCGGAAAGTTCAACTTCCACTCAAAACTATCTTGCTGACTTCTCAGCTCGGTCACCGCCGTTCCATGGTGTACCATGCCGATGGTGGCCGCCGCTGCAGCAGCGCCGGACCAACCCTTCTTCTCCCAGCCCCGCCGCCCCCCACAACCGCCTAGTCTCTTCCCCGTAAGAAAAGCCGCCCTCCCGCCGCGGTGCTGCAGCAGTTACTCCTCGCACTGTCGCTGCCACTGCTCCTGGAGCAGCAGCGTGCACGCGCGCCGGAGCAGCCATTGCCGGTATGATATGATATGAATGAATGTGCGCGCGCTTGTTGTGTACGTATTCTGTCAGTACTACAGTCGCTGAATTCAGCTCTGTGGACGGTGTAGTGCCAGTGCGACGCCGGACCACCCGGACGAGCCGCCGCCGTCGGGCAGAGGCGGCCGTTACCATCCTTGGGAGGACATCGCCGAGACGCTTCAGCTCGACGACGGAGAGCCGGCGCGCCTCACGGACGCTAAATCCGCGCGGACAATCGTCGAGGTTAAAAATTTGCCACATCCACTTAGAGTCTGCAGTGCCTTTCTTTGCATTTCTGTTCAGCATGGGCGTGTTTGGTTGTCTACATATGGCCTAGCCTGGCCCTTGCGGGAAAAATTAAGCCTGTTTGGTAGCCTGCGTTCATTGTGTGGCCCGCATTGCACGGGACTCAAAGCACGTCCAGGCCAGGCTGGAAAAAATGTCTGAATCGGCAGTAGCTCGCGAGCCTAGCTCGGGCGAGGCAGGAAAGGGCGACGCGCTTCTCCCCTCGTGCGAGCAGGGAGATGGCGCGAGCTCGCCCGCGTCACCGAAAAATCGGCAGGAGGATTTCGGCTCACTCCCGCCGAGTCCACCCCTATTTAGCCCCCTCCCCCACCGCGCCAACTTCCACCATCATTCTTCCTCCGTTCGAGCTTTCCCGCCGATGCGCATTGGCACCGACGAGCAGGTAAGCGGCGCATCTTCATCGGCCGGCGGTCCACGGCGTCGGTGCTCCTTCACCGGCCGGCGTTGATCTTGCACGACCGTCCCCCCTCGTCCTCGAGCTGCAGCAATAGCCTCTATGAGTTCAATCCCCCTTTCTATTTTTTCCTTCTAGCTAGATCTGAGCTGCAGCTAGGGTTTGATCTAGATGCATGGTTGATTAGTGGTCTAATTTGTGAGCTGATATGGTTGATTGCTATGCTGCAGTTGCAATTTATGGTAGGGCTAGATATTCAAGCATGTGGTAGGCTAGATTAGTAGTAGAGTTTGAAGTTGAACCTTGTGCTTGTGTTGATTCGTGCTTAGATCTATGATTTGTACCTATTGGTGCTTCATTTGTAGCATGCTGTTTGTTGTAGATGTATGTTCGTGCTCATATGTTGCCCAATATGCTTAGTATGATCGCGATGAACCATATTTGCTTAGTATGATAGTCATGAACCATGTACATGTATGCTGCTGCTTTCATGGATTGTCCAGTATGTCGTGTGCTATGCTTACCGTCAATGCGTGCTACGATTGTAGGACATGACCACGCAGATGCAAGATCTTAGTCAGACCTTTGTCCCGTCCGACAGCCAGTTTGCTCTATCGTTTGTCGAGGACTATGTACATTATTTTTAACATTTTTTAATACATGGTCAACAATTTACTATACAAATTTAGCATTTTTCAAATACTTGATCAACATTTTTCAAATACGTTTTCAACATTTTTTAATACATGATCAAAAATTTTCATCATTTTTAATACATGGCCAACATTGTTTTATACAAATATAATATTTTTCAAATACTTGATCAACATTTTTTTCAAATGCTTGATTAACATTTTCATATAAATGACAATTCTTTTCAAATGCCATTTTTTATACATGGTCAACATTTTTCAATACGCGGTCAATATTTTTTCTATACACATTTAACTAATTTCAAATGCCATGATTAACATTTTTCAAATAATTGTTCAATAAAATTTCAAATGCTTGATTAAAATTTTTTAAATACATGGCCAAAAATTTTGTACACATTTCTTTATACTCCTTTTGTATACATGATAAACATTTTATTTATACGCATTCAACATTTTTCAATTGCTTGGTCAACATATTCAACACTTAGAATATTTTAAAGAATAAAAAAAGGCAAAAACAAAATAGAAACATAAAAAAGAGGGTGTGTCCTCCCATGCTCCTGGTCTGGCCCATCATGGTCTCCCCTTCAGCGAGCGTTCCTACCCTCGCGCTGAAGGCAAGACATAGCCACGCCCTATTTGCTGGTTAAATTCTTTAATTTCAAAGAAATGTTGATCATGGTGGCTGAGGTTTGAGGCCTAGTAATGACGGATAGAATCTTCGAGGTGATGATGACTTTGCTTGGTGATTTGTGACTCGTAGCAGCAGCATCGACAAGTGGAGACGACATCACAGGAGGAGTACAAAGTCTTAGCTTTCAGGGTGTAAACTCAAGGTCCGTCATTAATTGTTTGTGTGGCCTTGTTGAAGGCATTGTTTTGAGAGCATGGATTTTCTTCAGGGTGAAAAATCTAAGATCTACGATCGGGCGGACACGGTGCTTGTACACTGTTTGATTCTTTGAGACATCACTTTTGGAGAATTTGGACTTCGGGTGTTGTCTTCGTGGTGGTTTGTTCTGCAGTTACAAGGAATTGATTACTGTAGCAAGATCTTTTTTTTTCTTTCTTCTTTTTTTTTGGGTTGTGTGCATTCTAATGTCTTTAGGACATTTAGTTGTTGTAGAGGCTGGGTGTAATTGGAATCTCCCTGATATTAATATGTTCCTTTTTTGTAAAAAAAGAGAGTATGGTTGCTGCACAAGGAGGGGCTTATTTGATAAAAAGAAAAAAAAATAGGGTAGTTTTTATAGTTAACTTTATTTTTGGCTTGCAAATCAACATGTGGTTGGATGGTTAGAAGGACAGTGATATCCCCAGCCCACTAGGTTTCAAATCCTGGTGCTTGCATTATTCTGTGTGCGTTCACAGGGGTGAGTGCATGAGCGCTTGCATCTGTACTGTGTTCAAAAAACTTTATTTTTGGCTTTTTAAACCCCCGGGATCCAGTTCGTGTAAGAATGCATAAGTAGTTGCACCTCTAATCCTCTGGTAAGTACCTCGAACCCAATTGGTCAGAGTGCACTAGTTTATGTCATCCGTGCAGATGCTCAATGATCAAAATCACAATGTGAATTCGAAAGAACTTCATCAAGATGGCTACTGCTATTTGTGTTGCTGAATTAAATTTCCTAGAAAAAGAACAAAACGTCACATCTCTGTTTACATCAGTACTCTTTGGGTTGAGCCTGTGGTGACTCCTTCTTGATGTATCCTCCTAGGAAACAGAAGCTCGTGTATTTGCTTCTCTGCGCTGAACTCCGAACTAGCCTGCAGTGCAAAATATTCAGAACCACAAGAGCATGAAATGCAAATATCTTCTTACAGACTAACGTTTCTCCACCATCGATCTATTGTTTATCATACTGTACATGGCCCATAAGTACAAATTTGTAGGCAAAAGCTGAACCACTGACCTTTGTAGGGAAAGCAAATCTCAGTGTCTGCACTTGTGTTCCTGAGCACAGTCTCAAGTCAAACCCAAGGCAGTCGACGCCGATGATTGCTGCTTCCTGAAGAATTATAGCCGGCATGGTGGTTTAATACTGACTTCGAGATGCTCAATTTATCCTTTTAAAAGTTAACAAAGTGCCCATGAGAAATCTGAAGAAACATACTATTACCTCTACTTGAATGGCCTTGCACCTCCAACAGAGTGATTTCAGAGCTTGTGTTATCTTGTCTCCACCGGCTCTCAAGCGCGATATTATGTTTGGTGCAGAGTGCGCGATGATGTCGGGTCTAGATTTCCGGTATTCTTCTATCTTTACCTTGGGCTACAAGGAAAAGACACGAAGAAAACATTACTAGCGCTCAAGATTGTACAACGACAATTCTGCAGTCACATAAGATATTATATTGTTAATTCACCATGTTTTTAAGCATGTATCCTTCCTTGCCTAGCATTGTCCTTGCCAAGATTAAGTATGAGACTTTCTTTGTAAGTGGTGACCTTGTAATTAGTATAATTCTTCTATTTTAATGAGATGGAGGGCAAGGCTTTAGCCTCGGTTTCAAAAAGAATATTGTTAATTCTTCTATTTTTGTGGGTCTCCGAGCTACAGGACGTATCCGTACGTGGTCCTTACCACAGCATGAGGAAGTGCACGAGTTTATGGTGTCTGGTTGCAACCAATGGTAGCACATGATACATACAACTGGTTTGGATGTGGGTCCAATAGTAGGTTGGCATATTTTCCTATTTTCGCCGGTTGTGACTCTTTTACACGGTTGATTTGAATACTTAAACTACTTCTAATAATTGAGATGTGCATGGAAATGATGCAGAGGCCGGGGCTAATACTCCTTTTCTTAAAAAAAGACTTACGTAGTAGGCATGAGCTTACACAGATTCGGCCCTCTTGGAAAATTAGTATGGCTTATCAAATTGAATAGACATACCTCTGTACCATATGCAGTGATCAGCTCAATGCTCAGAACTTCAACCTTGAAAAATGTAGCCCCACTTCCCTTTTTGTCATCTTTGAGTGGTTCATCACCTACCGAAATTCCGGGAGCTGATAAAATTAGTCCTATGTTTCAGGAAAGCAATATCTGATGAATGGAAGGTTCATTGCAACAACCATTTAATAAATGCCTGGAAACCATGGTGCTCTCTTCAGCAAACGCAGGTCTCAGCTGACCCTCAACAACAAGGCTTGCAGGTGGTCGGTCCAACCAATCTATACTTGATTTGCTCGCATTCTGACAGTAAAAGTTAAGAGCATAGTGGCTAAGAAAGCGATTCAGAGTGAGTGGTACATAAGCTGATGGATGCTAATTGAGTTTCAATCATCTACCTCCACAATCATCCTCGCAAAGTATAGTGGATGACAGGAATTTACGGTTTCAAGGTTGGACCAATTAGGTGCATCGTCATCTTCTTCATCATCATCGCCGTCGTCATCCCCATCTTCTTCATCAACAGCATATATACCCTCCTACATGTTTTCAGCCACACAGCATCAAGGTAAATCACTAAACTATTTTGCTGTTGGCCAGTTGCCCAGCTGTGAAGAATTTTTACTACCTCCTCATATTCATCGTCAGAATTGTCGGAATCATCTTCCTCTTCCTCCTCCTCTTCTTCTTCTTCTTGTGCAAATGAAGTCGATGACGCCGCCGCTAGATCCAAATCAGCAAAGACATCTGTGTTATCGAGTCCAATGATAACATGCTGCAGATACCAAACAACATATTAACTTAAGTGTAGGCACAACCGCACAAGCCACAAGACACAACAACACATAATTGACCTTTTCATGAAGAGAACTGTTTTTTTTTTTTCGGGATTGAAGAGTGGAGAATTATAACAGAATTGTTAACCTTCAAATATCGAAAAAATAACAGAATTGTTACCGCAATCTTGTCGTCGCCCATAATGTTTTCCATGACCGCATCGTCATTGTCGACCTCGAAGTAAATATCTGGGAGTAGATTGCCACACATACATAAGCTTAAAGGAAGAAAAATGACAGTTGCACAAATTATGGACCCAAGTAACCAGCCCCATATATACCTCCATTCTCGTCGGTCAAGTAGGGGAACTCCGGCAAGATGATCCTCTCGTGCACGCCGTCATCGATGAGCGTCGAGATCATCACCGTTGCATTGTTGTTCACCTGCGCATGCATATTGCAAGATTCAGCACTGCCGACAAATTCTTTTTTTGACCAAAAACAGTAGGAAAAATCCCATTTTTGTATTTTTATTATGGGACTGTTCTCAAGTACAAAGGAAAAAAAAAAGAAGGAAAACAGATAAATCAAATAAAAGAATAACAAGGCTTCCCTGAGGTGGGGAAACACAACAGCTAAAAGACTATCTACCCTGAGGTGGGGAAATACAAATCAGCTAGAAGACTATTATTCATAGAGCAATCTTTGTCTATCTGAAGTTAAAGACTGATGGTTCAAAAGCGTGATAACGTTTCCTCTTTGCTCTATGAATGATCCAATTGAGCTCCTCTTTCAGTTTCCTCAGGCAAGAATAAAGATTTGTCTGGTCTCTTTGAAAATATAGTCGGCCAGCTAGCCCAGGTGGTGAGAATGAAAATCTCAGGGAAAAAAGGCACTTGCATTTCAGCTCTGAAGCTGCCATTCCTTCTCTGAATGTCAGTGTTCTGGGAAAAGTCTGCATTGATATCGTTGTTCAGAGAGATGTAATCCAACAAACAAAGCTGTCATAGCCTGAAATTCAGAATATGCTTCAACAGACAGGGGAGGGTCATTGCACTGCTGAACATTTCTGACAGAAAGGCACCGCAGAAGACTCAATGGACGGAGCAATTTTCCTAACCTCGACGATTGTTCGGGCGGATTCGGCGTCGGTGAGGCGCGCCGGCTCTCCGTCGTCAAGCTGAAGCGTCTCGGCGATGTCCTCCCAAGGATGGTAACGGCCGCCTCTCCCCGACGACGGCGGCTCGTCCGGGTGGTCCGGCGTCGCGCTGGCACTGCATCGTCCACCGAGCCGAATTCAGCGACTGTACCACTGACAGAATACATTCATTCATATGACATCACATCATACCGGCAATGGCTGCTTCGGCGTGCGTGCGGGGTGCTGCTCCAGGAGCAGTGACAGCGACAGTGCGAGGAGTGACGGCTCTGACCGCTGCAACACCGCGGCGGGAGGGCGGAGCGGCCGGCTTTGAAGAGGCTAGGCGGCTGCGTGGGGCGGCGGGGGCGGGAGAAGAAGGGTTGGTCCGGCGCTGCTGCAGCGGCGGCCGCCATCAGCGTCAGCATGGCACACCATGGAACGGAGGTGACCGGGCTGAGAAGTGAGTAGGATAGTTTTGTGTGACTCCCCGCCCCGCCTCTCGTTTCCTATCCGAGACCGGCCCGAATACTGCCACGGATACGGCACAGCTGTGCAAACACGAGGTGGCTCCAAGCAACTGTTGAGCCATCCACCTCGCTAGGCTGCTCCGACGCCCACCGCCTGCTCGACGGGGTGCTCGTCACCTCCTACGCCTTCATCAGTGACCGCCGACGACCTGGGCAAACAACACGGAGGGAGACGACCCCGTGGCGTCGTGCCGCCTGCTGATTCATCGGAGTGCGCATGTACCCTTCGCCATGCCGCAGGAGGAAGCGTCACCAGCACGGTCTCACGCTGGCTGTTGGCCGCCCTCGAGGTGGACGCATGGGCGCCGGCCCGCAAGGTGTTCGGTGAAAGTTCCTGTCAAGGGCGCATCTGCCACGGCCCTCAAGTTCATTCAAGGCACTATTCCGGAGACCCGCTAGGCTAGACTATCACGCCGAGGGACGCCGTGCGCTCCGGTCTCCGGGCCTAGGCTGCCGCCGTGATCATTGCCACCCCTCGCGTGCGGGCAAGGTATGTGCATTCCTGTCAAGCGACGCGCGCAGCCTCGCCGGCGACGTCCGTGGGGAGAACCCTCACCGGCCCGAGGCATGCAGGCTGACGCTTCGCGCGCGCGCTCATCCCTGCCTCGTCTTCTCCAGCCCTCCGTCTTCTCGGCTGCCTGCTCGCCGGCCGGCGTCGGCCATGGACAAAAGATCCAACCTTTCGGTCGCCGGCGCCGCCTCTTTTGCGCCGTCGACACTCCTGGGTACTGCTCCGCCTTCAACATGCGTGCCACGAGCCCACGACAAGGCAGGCACACCAACGGATCGGAGGCTCTGCAACTCCTTTCCCCAACCCCTGGAGTCGTCGTTAGGTCGACGCAGGCACGCGTCTTGCGTGCGGTGATTTTCATGAACCTGACCACGATCCTCCTCGGCTAGGAGTACAAGTACAGCACCTCACAAGGAAGGAAAGCATGGCCTCTCGCCTCTCGCCCAAGTCTCAAGTCGTAAGTCGCATGCGCATCCCGCATGCGGAGGATGAGTTTACCTACAAAAAAACAAGCTGAGTTGTATTGTACCTTTGCAGCAGCTCTAGTGCTGGTACAGATGATGCTACTACCATGGATAGAGGCATTATCAAGCAGTCACATTAATCTTCACAAATCCAAAAAGACAAGCACAAGCATACACCCTAGAGAGATCACATCAGATTAAATTAAAGCACATTCAGTTATGTGGTTTTCTTGAAATACTAGCATCCCCTGAAACTCGCAAGTCACAACTTAAAAGATGTTGTAGTACTAATTACAGCTGATAAGAGCGCTTCACATGCTTTTATATACAAAGAAAATGTTGGTTAATGTAAAGCAATGCGACATAGACATAACTTTACATTGTTGATGTCTCGCAAAAGAGGTGCTTGAGGGTAAGGTAATGCAAGCAAGGATCTTCATATCAATTATTTGTTAAACACAAATAAAGCATAGCCTGTCCCAGTCCATGAGCTATTTGGTACAGATTAATGCGCACATTCATTCATTCGCAGAAAAGACCATCAAATGATTGCTGCTGTCATAGGCCTCCAACCAATACTATTTAGTATTCTAATATGTACTTACAGCTCCAACGCCACAACCATAATAAACGCTTCGTTGCTTGTGGCAATACTAGTGGATGGATGGATGGATCGGGACTGGAGCTGTGTCAAACGAACCTAATTATCCCGCAATAAAAAAACCCAGTTAATCATCATGTTTGGATATCATAGATAGATAGGGACTCACAGTCTGAATCCGTCTTGATTCCCATCCGGCATGACCCTGACACGGACAAGCTCTTCCGGCTCATCCATGGCACCTGAGACGCGGACCCGCAAGACGACGTCTGTTGCTCCGACCCGCGATGAGAAACCTGGGGGTTATAATAAAGCATCATGGCACAAAATACTAGACTAGATTATGCGAGCTCTTTTTGTTGGATGGATGGAGCTATGTCTTTTGCTTTTTTAGATTTATTATTACATTTGAAATTTAAGCAACAAAACTAAAACCTATCTCTCCAGATGCTACTTTGTTGGAGGGCAGTACTAAAACAAACCTGAAAAAAAATGCTATGGTTCAACCAAAAAGATTATAAACATTCAAAGCAAAGCTCTTCCGGCTCATCCATGGCACCTGAGACGCGGACCCGCAAGACGACGTCTGTTGTTGCCGGCTGGGACGTTGCACGCTGGGTAATTGGACAAAACCAACGGTGGCCAGTGGGTAACTAATTTGCACTCTTTGAGTACTTTTGACTTCCTTTGCCCATTGTCTATACATTAGTAATTACTAGTTCATGCAATATTAATCATTTCAGTGTCCTATGCAACTTATTTGCAGATTTGCATAAATGAGGAGAGAAAAAATATGAATATCCAGAGTATGGGATCTTGCTTTCAGGATAATGAGAGAGAGGGAGAGCGCGCGCGGAGCGTATACAAGGAGGTCAGTGAGATTTGATTTCAAGACATGAGTGGAGCGTTAGTGAGATGCATTCATAAAAAAAGGGAAGTTTCCTATACTCTGATTCCACTGGAGCTGCCGATTTGACGCTCGCCCTGAGGGAGCACCTTCTTTCACTCTCTGTCGCCTTCTTCTTCAGTCAGCACAACAAAGGGCACATCTTTTTGTGCCCCTCGCCACGCCATGGCGGCTCTTCAGAGTTGAAGCTGCAGCTATAGGTTTCGCGCGCTCGCCCGCGGTGGGTCTGACCGCCGTAGCCTTCACCGGCCATAAACAGCTGCCCGTCCCTCTATCCAGATCGTCTCTTCCCTCTGTGGTCGGTGCAACAGGGTCAGTTCGACGGCCGGCTCTTCTTCTGCACCGGGGCTCCTCATCTACGCCGTCAATGCCAACGAAGACGATGACTTTCCTCTTCATGCCGTCACCCAAGTTTCAAGTCCTAAGTCGCACACGCATCCCGCACGCGAATGAATAACTCTTTTTAATATATATATAGAGATGGTCTTAGAAGAAGGCATGTTGAAGAGAAAGAGCGTGTCACGGATCAGTGAGGTGGCACAATCCAGACCCTGCTGGATGGGCGGTGGACATCCCTAGGTCGTTTGATGACATCATGGTGATGATCCTTTTTGTTTCCAAGAAAGAAAAATATTACGTGACATTTTTACAATCTGAAGAATGGCGTACCTAGTCCAAGTTCCTCTATTTTTTAGTGCTATAAGATAGCTACTTGTGGGGCTTTCAAGAAAAAAAAAGGCTGAAGGCTTCGCTATCGTTCGTGGCGGTCTTTGTGTGTGTCCTTTTGTTCTTAGGGCTTGTTGAGCTGTGCCCTCAGCATTAACTCTACTGGTACCTCGATGTGTGCGTGTGTGACTTTGAGTATCTCTCTCTCTGTGTGTGTGAACTATGTTGGATGTTTGTCTCGGGCGGTTTTGCTTTATCTATAAAGCGGGGCGAAAGCCTTTTTCGGTAAGTCAATCGAGCTATCTATTATAGTTTCTTTGGTTATGTCAAAAAACAAGAGCTCAATTGTTCTAGGGTGTTACTTTTTATGGCTCTAATGTTCAAGCCTCAATCTATTTTCTCTTATATTTCACAAGAATTATAAGCAGCTTTCTCTTGTATTCCACAAGAGTTATAAGAAACTTTCTCTTGTGTTTCATCTGGTAACATAGGCATGTGTCCTCAAACAAGGACAAACTGATGATGTGATGAACAAGTCCTTTGGATCATCAACTTAGACAGAAAACTGATTATGTGACCAAGCCACTCAACATCACAACTTTTGCGCTTACTCGCTAACAATCATGTCGCCATTTCCAAAGCTTGTATTTTTAACAAGTGACACACTGATTTTTAACAAGAAGATTCAAAGTTCCCTCATGGACCAAATCCAAACAGGATGCTTGGCTTGCTTCTCTTCCAGATTGATAGAACCAAGATTGCATGAATAATCATGAGAAATCTTTAATCATCAAAGCAAAACAAAAATTGTTGGGGGTTACAAGCAAGCATCAGCTACAACCAAACCCAACACTACAGGTTTGTGTCAGACCATTGTAACCACCAACTGACTAGCAGTGCAAAAGGCCCCACTCCAGTGCTCGGCAATGCCGGCCAAAAGGGCTTTTGATATGTCTTCGACGGTTTGGTGGTGAGGGTCCAAAAGGTTGATGCGTCTTGGCACTCCATACAATCCTTCATTGTTGCACTGCAAACATGATAGAGTACAGCGGGTTAGCTCAAATATCACATCATTTTTGCTAGACTGGGGGCCCTAAATTCTCGTTCAATAAGTAGCTGAAACACAAAGAGTGAAAGCTGGCATGCATTCGAGCATATGGGCCAGGAAAAAATAACGCTGCAGTAATACAAGGCAATAACTCAAGGCTGTTGTGAACAAAACCCAGGATGAGTTTACCTACAAAAAAACAAGCTGAGTTGTATTGTACCTACAAAAATACTTTCTCTTTTGAACTTGCGTGGTTTGAAAGAGAAGGGTTCCTGGATCTGATAGCCAGAGAATGGGCGAAAGATGCAGGAGGAAGATCTCCTATTGAGAGATGGCAGAATAAGATTAGGAACTTGAGAAGTTTCTTGCGTGGTTGGGCTAAACATCTTAGTGGGATTTATAAGATTGAAAAGGAGAGACTCCTTACTCTTATTCAGTCCTTAGATGTGAAAGCCGAGTCCACAATTCTGCAGTCCGCGGAGCTTCATGCTAAAGTGGATGCGGAGATGAGATTGAAAGAGCTGTTGAGAGAAGAGGAGTTGAAATGGGCATTGCGAGCTAAGGTTCGTAAAGTAGTCCAAAGGGATGCCAATACTCAATTCTTCCATATGATTGCCAATGGCAAGCATAGAAAGAAAAGAATTTTTCAGCTTGAGCAAGACGAGGGTACGATCATAGGACAAGAGAACCTAAAGCTTTACATTACCAATTATTACAAGCAGCTTTTTGGGCCTCCAGAGGATAACTTTGTGTCCCGGATGAGTCGAGAATTGAGGATGTGCCTCAGTTGGCTGCCGATGAGAATGAGGTATTGACTGCGCCGTTCTCAGAGAAAGAGGTGTTTGACGCGATTGCACAGATGAAAACAATAAAGCTCCGGGGCCGGATGGATTTCCTGCTGAGTTTTATAAAAGATGTTGGCATATTATTAAAGGGGATCAGTTACCGATGTTCCATGATCTGTTCTCCAGTCAGCTTCAGCTGTTTCATTTGAATTTTGGAACAATTACATTACTCCCGAAGAAAACAGAGGTTGTGAGAATTGAGCAGTTCCGGCCTATCTGTCTTCTTAATGTCAGTTTCAAAAATTTTACCAAGGTTGGGACTAATAGACTCACACAGATTGCGCATTATGTGGTGCAGCCGACCCAAACTGCTTTCATGCCAGAAGAAACATCCTAGAAGGGGTTGTAGTCTTGCATGAGACCCTCCATGAACTCCACACGAAAAAACTAGATGGGGTCGTTTTCAAAGTGGATTTCGAAAAGGCGTACGATAAAGTTAAGTGGCCGTTTCTACAACAGGCTTTGCGCATGAAAGGTTTCGACCCAGCTTGGAGAAAGCAGGTTGAATCTTTTACGCAAAAAGGGAGTGTTGGAATCAAAGTGAATGATGACATAGGTCACTATTTCCAGACACATAAAGGGCTGAGACAAGGAGATCCGATGTCACCTATTTTGTTCAACATCGTAGCTGACATGTTGACCATTCTAATAGGTAGGGCAAAGGATGCTGGCCAAGTAGGTAGCCTTGTACCTCATCTAGTTGATGGAGGGGTGTCTATCCTACAGTACGCTGATGACACTATACTTTTCATGGAGCATGACTTGGCAAAAGCGCGAAACATGAAGCTGGTGTTATGCTTATTCGAACAATTGACGGGCTTAAAGATTAACTTTCACAAGAGTGAATTGTTCTGCTTTGGAAGAGCCAAAGAGGAACAAGAGGCTTATAAGCAATTGTTCGGGTGTGAAATTGGGAGTTTACCTTTTACGTATTTAGGTATACCAATTCACCATCGTAAGCTAACAAATAGAGAGTGGAAGTGTGTTGAGGATCGATTCGAGAAAAAACTAAGCTGTTGGAAGGGCAAGCTGATGTCCTATGGGGGTCGGCTAATTCTTATTAATTCGGTCCTCACGAGCATGCCTATGTTTCTTTTGTCGTTTTTTGAGATACCAGTTGGAGTTAGGAAACGACTGGATTTCTATGGATCCCGTTTCTTTTGGCAGAGTGATGATTCCAAAAGGAAATATCGACTCACTAAATGAGATATTATTTGCCGACCAAAAGACCAAGGGGGTCTCGGGATCGAAAATCTTGAGGTGAAAAACAGATGTCTTCTCAACAAGTGGTTGTACAAGTTATCTGTAGAGTCGGACGCCTCGTGGGCGTAGATTCTGCGCAACAAGTACCTTCACTCCAAAACTTTGTCACAGGTGACAGTGAGGCCGACGGACTCACCTTTTTGGAAAGGGCTGATGAGAGTTAAATCGGTCTTTTTCAACAGAACAAAGTTTATTATCAGAGACGGTAGCAATACCAGATTCTGGGAGGATACATGGCTAGGGGAAACTCCTCTCGCGCTACAGTATCCGTCTCTTTATAACATCATGCAACGGAGAGACGCTCTGGTTGCAAACTGCTCGTGGACCGCTCCCTTAATATCCAATTTAGGAGAACACTTGTCAGAAGCGTTGGGAAGCCTGGCTACATCTGGTTAGAAGACTGATGGATGTGCAGCTTGCTCAACGGCCGGATTCGTTGAGCTGGAAATTAACCAGGAATGGAGAGTTCACGGTTAAATCGATGTACTTAGATGTCATCAATTCTAGCTCTATTCCCTTCTCCAAGCATGTTGGGAATGTCAAGGTCCCTCTGAGAGTTAAAGTGTTTATGTGGTTTGTTCATAAACAAGTTATTTTAACCAAGGATAATTTGACAAAGCGCAATTGGACCGGCTCTAAGAGATGTAGTTTTTGTGATCAAGACGAGACTATCAAACACCTCTTCCTCGATTGTCCTATGGCGAAGGTTCTTTGGCGGACTGTTCACAGTGCTTTTAATATTACTCCACCGAATAATATCAACACGTTATTTGGGACGTGGCTGAATGGGATAGAGGCCCAAACGGCTAAACACATTCGTGTAGGAGTATGTGCCTTACTCTGGGCAGTCTGGAACTGTAGGAATGATTTGGTTTTTAACAGAACAACAAATACTCATTTTTTGCAGGTCATCTTCCGAGCTACTACGCTGATCCGTATGTGGTCGTTACTCACTCAGACGGAGGCCAGGGAGCATTTGGTTACTGGATCTGCCCGATGGGAGATGGTAGCTCGGGCTATTTTCGGCCGGTTTGGATGGCGGTCATGTAATAGGATAGGCAATTAGTTTTCCTATCTTTATTTTGCATGCCGGCTATGGCTTTTACTCTGCTGCTCTTTGTGAGCCGTTTGGGGACTATTGTGTAACGGAGTTACAAACCTTTGTTGGACCTACTTTATTTTAATAAAGGTGGCCGTATACATCTTTCTGATGCAGAGGCCGGGGCTGCGCCCCTTTTCCAAAAAAAAGTATTGTACCTTTGCAGCAGCTCTAGTGCTGGTACAGATGATGCTACTACCATGGATAGAGGCATTATCAAGCAGTCACATTAATCTTCACAAATCCAAAAAGACAAGCACAAGCATACACCCTAGAGAGATCACATCAGATTAAATTAAAGCACATTCAGTTATGAGGTTTTTTTTTAAATACTAGCATCCCCTGAAACTCGCAAGTCACAACTTAAACAGAGGAAACATTGAGTCCATGTCCTAGTATACCCTCATCCCCTGAAATGTACTTTTGCTCTAAGAAATAGAATGAGTGCAAGCACGCACCCTGGAGGAAGAGGGGCAAATGAGACGGCAGGGCACGTACCATTGGGTGCCTGCCTTTGCAATTGAAGTTGGCCAAACATCGATGGACTCAGTAGTGATGTTGGGTGCCTTGTCCCCAGCGTAAACCAAAGGGTATCTTGTGCCCCTGCATGAGAAACCGCGCCAGGGAAGATCGAATTAAACCAAGAAGGATGTGGTACTATTCGGGCAGAACACGATAAAACTGGAAAAGATTTCGCAGTACTAATTGTAGAGGATGCGAGCACTTCATAAGCTTTTATATCCTAAGAGGATGCTGCTTAATGTGAAATAATGGGACATACGTATAAATTTAAGATGTTGATGTCTCACAAAAGAGGGGCTTGCAGTAAGGTAATGGAAGCAGGGATCTTCATATCAAGTATTTGATGAACACAAATAAATCAGAGTATGCCATGGTCCAGCGACAAGGCACGGGTGGATTTTTGTAGCACTACAACCAGAATAACACTACACTAGTACATGACAATGACAATATGGAAAGCCTAGCACTACAACCAGAATAACACTACACTAGTACATGACAATGACAATATGGAAAGCCATCAGATTGTCAACTGGGAAACACTTTTCCAACAAAGTACCTCCTAGTGATGTTTCCATGAACAGCCTCACATAAACATATTAGATTCTTATAAATCAACAAAGAAGTGCACAATGTACCATGATGGAGCCAGCTTCAGGGGCCTAGAGCCCTTTAGTACCGGTTGGTAAGACCAACCGGTACTATAAGGTTTGGGGGGTTTTTAGTTTTATGATTTCTTTTTCATTTAATTTTGTGTTTCCATTTTAATTCTTTTTCGTTTGCTGGTATTTTACGATACTACACATTGTACACGTTATGCATATATATATATATATATATATATATATATAGAATTTCTAGTAGAACCAATCATGCATATATATATCATCAATGTCTCACAAACCATCATATTAATTAATTCACACATACACACATGTATAGCTATATACAATTTCTCCTACATATTCATGTTGCCTTCGGAGCCAGTGGCATTAGCCTAATTGGTGCCTTCGGAGCACGATGGGGGCGGTAGCGGGTAATAGTATTCTCCCTTCGGATTTATGACCTGGTCGAGCAAAAATCCCGCTATTTCCTCTTGAAGTGCTTCTACGCGCTCCGTTTCTAGGAGCTTCTCCCGCACCTTTGTGCACTGTTAAGAAGGAGATCAATATGCATGTGTATTAGTTGTGTGACTAGATATCGATAATGGTGTAAAAATTGTGAATAGTGTTTTGACAAGCGTACCCATTCCTGTCTTTGAGATCTGCTCCTTTCGGACGCCATCATGCGAATGTTCTCGCAAATGCAGAATGCACACAGATCAGTCCCCTGCGCCTGCTTCAGGGCCTTTACGAGAATGGAATTTGATCAGATAATAATTAATCAAGCATGATAATTAAAGAGATGGCAGCTAGCTAGCTAGCTAGTACTACTTAATTACTTACCTTGGGTGGAAACCATTTAACCTTTTTTTCCATTCGCCTTCCGTGACGCTGATGAACCTTGCTCAAGCCCCGCCAAATTGACAAAGAAAATGAATAAAGGGGTTATTAAATAGTTCATATCATGAAAAATGACGAACTAAATAGGCCGAGATATATAGTTAATAATGATTGAAATTACCTGTTGACTATCCCAAACAAGATGTTATAGTCAATTTTTTCTTTGAGTAGTGAGTCCAGTATTTCAACTGTTCAAGGCCAACTTTAATGATACACAAGACCCAGTGAAATCTGCATGCACACACGTTTGCATGTCTTAATTAAGCGGGCATATGTAAAGCAAAAACATGTAGCTAGCTAGTAGGCAAAAACAGAGAATTTGTAGTACAAGACAGTGTGACTCACCGGAAGTTGTAAGGAAGTAGTATATCTTCATTGTATTTGAGGCGCTTCAAGAACTCTAGCATGTTGTCCTCTACGCCCTTTTGATAACGTGGATTTAGTTTCCATGTGTATTCATTAACGGTGTTTGGGTCAATGAACCCAATGCCAAAGCGCCCACCTTTTCTCATTTCATATATCTTCATCCTGCATATAATACCACGTAAAAGAATATAGTGAGGATAATTACAGGTAATGATTGATCAAAAGGATCAAGACAGCTAGCTTGAGACTTAAATTACAGAAAGAAATCACTTACAGCATAATAGCAATCGATGATAGATTTGTCGAGTGCGTCTTGATTGTATAACTGAAACAGTTCGAGAATACTCAACGGACACAGCTTTCTCATGGAAGTAATGCTCCTCCTTGACATTCACCATGAGGGACAATCGATCGGAAATCTTGGTAATGTTCATGTACCATTGATGCAATTCATACGTTCTCGTTGGGAGGTTCTTGACCTTGTCTGGCTCGACCAAAGGTTGGCCCCGGACATATTTCCGTTTTATTTCATCCTCTCTAAGCACAGGCATGGGCTCGATCTCGAGGAGTTGTCCAACAGTGATTTTGAGAACTTCAGCCTACATTATATGGTCCTCCGTTATTACCACATTGCCCACCTCAGCAACGTAAACTGTTTGCCCACAATAATATTGGGCGCGCGTACTGTCACGTGTTGTTGGCACAACAAGCGAGGGGATCGATTGTTCACCTGTTCTCCCACCGGGAATGGTTTTCCGCATTTTTGACATTTGCTTCTTGTTTGCTCGATCCCGAGCTCGCCTCCTTACGTAGACGTGTTCGATTTAACTTCCCGATGTGGCGTTCATAGTCTGTGTCAACAGGCTTGGGAGCTAGTGGTTGAGCCATACGAATGAAGTGGTCAATCGCTTCCTCGTGCACTTTCTCCCTTGGCGGCGGTGGCGGTTTCGGTGCAAAATGGGCTTCCACCTCGGACTTCGATATGGCTGCGATTTCCTCCTCGGACATGTCATAAGACCTCTTCGAAGAGGCGTGAGGCTTGGACCATATTTATATCGCTTGCCTCCACTTTGTACTTCCTGTACTACCTCGACCAGACTGCCACGCACCATAGCTGGGGTGTCTTTTTCTGCGATTGCCGAGGCGGCGGAGACGCCGCCGACGGGCTGAGTTGGACGAGGAGGAGTGGCCGCTGGCTGTGCCGGACTTGGAGGAGGAGTGGCCTGAGGTTGTGCCGGACTTGGAGGAGGAGGACGTCTGACGCTGTGGCGGACTTGGAGGAGGAGGAGTGGCTGACACTTTGCCGGACTTGAAGGAGGAGTGGCTCGACACTTTGCCGGACTTGGTGGACTTGCAGTGAGCGGGAGATCGCTGACTCGGTGGCGGACTTGACGAGGAGTCGGATGACGCGTGTCGGTGGCCTTCGAAAGATGATGCAATCCTTTTTCCATAGGATGATACGATGGTTGGCGTCTCCGAGAAAGCGCTCGTCCTCACCTCCGTGGAATGTCAAGCTCTAGCCCGAATATGGCTGCACCACCTCGTCAACCATGACACGAGCATAGCCCTCTGGAATCGGGATGCAATGGTAGGTTGCTTTGGGGGTAACTGGAAAAGCAACGCCGTCCGTCACCTTCATGGATATGTTCTTCATTTTGACGTGTAGCTCGCAGCTAGTGTTCTCCGTGATGTCATCCACGTGGTATCTACCCAGCATTGCATCGTCCGGGGCGGAACCCACGCTGCTTCTCGGCATGGATGGGGCGGTGCTATCCAATGCTGGATCATCCGCTAGCTGCTGCAATGCCGAGACCCCTTTGCCGCTAAGTGAGTCGATTCGCTCCTCGCCGCCGGAATTTGACCGCCAATTCCGCTTGACTTGCTTCTAGGCCTTGAAGGCGTTCATAGTCCCGCTTCCTCCGCTCCTCCTCCATCGTCCTCTTCTTCTCCTCCGCAATCTTCTTCCTCGCACGGGTTACGTAGTCGGTGTTCGGTCTGAAAACCCCTCATACCACGGAATAGCGCCCTTGCCTCGTGTTCTTCCGGTGTTCAGGATTTCCCAGGGCACGCGTAAGCTCGTCGTTCTCTCTGTTGGGCTGGAACACCCCCGATCGTGCCTCTTCTATTGTAACAAGTATCGCATCGTCGGCTCCGTTCAGACATGCCTTCGTCAAAACTTTGCCTGTCTTCGGGTCCAACTCCCCCCCATGCGCATAGAACCAAGTCCTGCACCTGGGGGGCCAGCTCTTAGTATCCGGAGTAACACCTGCATCCTCCATCTCTTTCTCAGACTTATCCCACTTAGGCATTGCCACCGCATAGCCACCGGCCCCACTTATGGAACTTATCCTTTTTTCAGCATTCTTCTTGTTTATTCTCGACCGTTCCTTAGCTAATTCCGAATCCTTGAATTTCACGAAATCGTCCCAATGAGCACGTTGGTTCTCTAGTGTTCCCTCGAATCTGGAGTCTTCCTTCCTCCCTTGACGCATTTGTCCCATTCACGATTCTTGTGGTTCTTGAATGCAACCGCCATCTTCCTAAGAGCAGCGTCCTTGACTTTCTCGCACATCTCGCTTACGTGAAATGATCCGGTAGGGTGAAATGTTCCATGAGAGTATCCCAAAGCAGATCTTTTTGATTCTTGTCGACAAAAGTAACATCCGGACGTGGAGCAGCGCCCTCTTTGCCTTTTGTCCTTTGTCTTTTCTGGCTCTCTCCATTCTTGAAGGGAGATCGGGAGTTGGTCCTTCACAAGAACTCCGTGACCGACGAATGAACTTGTCCGCAATCTTCTTAGGCGCTAATGGTTCGCCATTAGGTCTCGACTGCCTCGATATTGTACTTTACGCCCTCCTTCAACTTTTTGTTCGGGCCTCGCTTTCGTCCCTTTTGCTCAAGATTTGCTCGATCGGGATGGCTGAAAGAACAAAAGATCGATTCGTTAATATATCTTCAAGTCATTTAAAACATGTGATGATCACCAGATACCGCTTATATAAATATATATACCTCGCCGGTCTTTGTTGTTTTAGGATCAACATGTTCTTCGTCATCGCCATAATCGTAGTTCATGACTTCATCAATTCGGGTCGTCCGCGATCGAATATCATATCACCCTCTCGGTGTTGTTTAGAAATTCGAGCCGTCATAATCTTCTTCATTCTGATTATCATCCGCCCGCGTATCATATCGAACATGGTCTATTCTCCTCTCTCCGGTATTGTCTGCCATAGCTTTTATTTAACTAATTCAAAAGAAATATAAAACAATTTAGTATTCAAATTACATCGTCTCGAATAATAGATATCTCTCGAATACTTCGTCTAGAATAATAGATATAATCTCGAATACATCGTCTCGAATAATATATAATATTAAATAGTACATCACTGGCTAGCTAAATAAAGACCGAATACTACAGAAGAATCTAGGACACTCGCGGTTCCTGCGTCGCGGGCGGTGGACACCCAAAGAGAAGGAACCCTCACAGGATCATAGCTGAAGTGAGATCCTCAAGATATCGCCAGTATTGGAGAACCTGCCGCCCTCTAACGCAAACCATGTAGCGATGGACGTGCTCGCCCTCCTCCCCGACACGGCGACGCATTCTCCTCCGGCGGGCCGGGTCCCTCCGCACCAAATCGCCCACGCGAATGCCACCAAACGAGATCGGGTCGACGACGGGACCCGGGCCGGGTTCCTCATCAAGCGGCGCGCCCTCCAGCAGCACCTCCCGGTGCCAGCCAGTGAGCCTAGTCCCGGACATGGGTCGGCTGGACGTCGTCGCGGACGGGTCGACGGCGAGGATGCGGGCCGGTCATCGTCGAGAACAAATACTAGCTATATGCCCGCAAAAAATAATATTTTTTTAATGATTGGATTTTGATAACTAAAATTTCTAACATTTCTACTATTTCAAAAATCTATATACTATTTCATACTAATTAGCATCTAACACTAAAAACAGAAAAAACAATTTCTATACATCCATTAAAAACAGAAAAACAACATTATAAAAAAATTCCATACTAATTAAACACTAATTATATCCATCTAACATGCATTCATACATATATACTAGTGAAAAAACAATAATCTAAAAATTCTAAACTAATTAAACATACAAAATACGTATATACTAATATATACATGCATTCATACATATATACGTGTATGTGTGTGTGTGTTCATCATGCTTGTGTGTGTGTGTATGGGCTGGGGAGGGCGCCCATGGTGGGCGAGGGAGAGGGGTTAGAGGGGAGAGCTCATGGGGCGACGGCGAGGCGACGGCGGGCAGCGACGGGCAGGCGTGACGCTGGGCGGCGTAGGACGGCGCGACGGGACGGGCCCGGGCGGCGACGGAGACGAGGGCGGCGACGGGACGGGCGGCGACGGCGACGGCGGCGACGGGATTTGGCGGCAATGACGGGTCGGTGACGGCGCTGATCGATCAAGGCGGTTCAATGGGGAAACAGAGGAAGAAACAGAGGGAGAATGAAATTTTTCAAGTGTTGTATATAGAAGGCACCTTTAGTACCGGTTGGAGCCACCAACTGGTACTAAAGGTCTGTTTTGGCCAGCCCAAGCGGCGGGAAGCAACCCCCTTTAGTACCGGGTGGTGGCACAAACCGGTACTAAAGGCCCCCCCTTTAGTACCGGTTTGTGGCACGACCGGTACTAAAGGGTCTTGACTAGCAGCAGTGCGATGCGCAAGTTTAGTCCCACCTCGCTAGCCGAGGGGCGCACCAGACCGGTTTATAAACCCCGTGCGGTCGCTCTCTCGAGCTCCTCTCCAAAGCAGGCCCTCACTGGGCCTACGTGTTCTTGTTGCCTCAGGCCCACTTGGCCTTTGTGGGCTCTGCATCCCAGCCCAACAACAGGTTGGGTTTCTAGTCGATGCAAGCCGCTCTGGCCTAGTAGGCGGGCTTTTTATTTTATTTTTTCTTTATTTATTTTTGTGTTGTTTTTTGTGTATTTAGAGTTTCTTTGTGAATATTTTTGCTTTAGGTACAAAAAATTACAAACTTTCTGTTAGTGCCCGTAGTTTTCAAATTTGAATAGTTTAAATTTTGAATTATTTGAAATTAGTGTGAATCACTAGTTTGTGAATAATTTAACTTTAAAAATCAGTAAAGGCATGAAAGAATTTGTTTGCACATAAAATTTCTTCGCTTTCAAATGCCAAAACACATAACTACCCTAACTATTACAGAGATTCCTCCTGGGTGTGAAACAGAGAAGAAAGTGATGATAGTGAAGCCAATCACATCCCAGATCTTTGGGTGTGAAACTTTTTCTTCAAGGTGTGTCCCTTTGGCGCCCGTAACCATGGAAAATCTTCATCTTTTAACGGGATGCTCGGGTCAATATTCACCGTGAATGGAGAAATTTCATCAAACTTTTCATAATCTTCTGACTTGTCTGTCTTGTCATCCACTCCCACGATGTTTCTCTTCCCGTAAAGAACTATGTGCCGCTTTGGCTCATCGTGACGATGCATTCGCTTCCTTATCTTTTCTTTTTCTTGGCTTGATAGACATGTCCTTCACATAGAAAACCTGTGCCACATCATTGGCTAGGACGAATGGTTAAATGCGCATACGCAAGATTGTTGAGATCCACTGTTGTCATTCCGCATCGCGGGTCTTCCGTTACCCCGCCTCATGTCATATTGACCCATTTGCACCGAAACAAAGGGAGCTTTAAATCACGTCGATAGTCAAGTTCCCATATGTCCTGTATATAACCATAATATGTTTCCTTTCCCGTCTTGGTTTCTGCATCAAAGCGGACACCACTGTTTTGGTTGGTGCTCTTCTTATCTTGGGCGATCGTGTAAAATGTATTACCATTTATCTCGCACTTTGAAAGTCATTATATTCGAAGATGGTAAGTGGGACAGCAAGTACATGTCATCTTCAATAGAGGTGTCATGCATGGTAAGTGTCTGCAACCAGCTGGCGAAACTCCTGGTTTATTCACGTGTAATCCAGTCATCAGACCGCTCCGAGTGTTTGGAGCATAGAAAATTCTTGCGTTCATCCATATACGGAGCCACTAAGGCGGAATTCTGTAGAACTGTGTAGTGTGCTTCAGTGAGAGAATGTCCGTCCATACATATTATTTGTTCCCCTCCTATCGTGCCTTTTCCATCCACCGCCCTTATGCCGCGATTCGTGAACACCAATCGGCTTAAGGTCAGGAATAAAGTCAATACAAAACTCAATGACCTCCTCATTTTGATGGCCCTTGGAGATGCTTCCTTCTGGCCTAGTACGGTTATGAACATATTTCTTTAAGACTCCCATGAACCTCTCAAAGGGGAATATATTGTGTAGAAATACAGGACCCAAAACGTTAATCTCTTCGCATAGGTGAACTAGGACGTGCGTCATGATGTTAAAGAAGGATGGTGGGAACACAAACTCGAAACTGACAAGACATTGCACCAAATCATTATGTAACCTTGGTATGATTTCTGGATCGATTACCTTCTGAGAGATTGCATTGACAAATGCACGTAGCTTCACAATGGCTAATCGAACGCTTTTCCGTAGAAGCCCCTCAATGCAACCGGAAGCGGTTGCGTCATAATCACGTGGCAGTCATGAGACTTTAGGTTCGGAACTTTTTCTACGCCATGTTTATTATTCCCTTTATATTCGACGAGAAGCCGACGGTACCTTAATATCGAAGCAGGCCTTCAAAGAAGATTTCCTTCTCTTCTTTGGTAAGAGCGTAGCTTGCATGACCGTGATGTATGCCGCCTTCTCCGTGCATACGTTGCTGGTCCTCCCGTGCCTCGTGTGTATCTTTTGTCTTCCCATACACGCCCAAGAAGCCAAGGGTCACGCAAAGATTCTTCGTCACATGCATCACGTCGGGCTATGGAGCGGACCTCTAGGTCTTTCCAATATGGCAGGTCCCAAAATATAGATTACTTCTTCCACATGGGTGCGGCGTCCGTCGGCGTCCTTGAACAGGTTGTCCGCCAGACCCTTTCCAAATATCACCTTCAAATCCTTGACCATATCATGTACATCGGCACCAAAGACGGTGGCGAGGCTTCGTCCGGTGATCCACCTCACCTTTGAAATGCTTGCCTTTCTTTCTTACGGGATGCCCGCTCGGAAGAAATCGGCGATGTCCTGGTACACATTCTTCTTACAACTATTCAAATATATATCTTGTCGGTATCATCCAAACAGTGCGTGCATCCGCGGTATCCCTTGTTTGTCCGTCACGAAAGGTTATCGAGAGCAGGCCAATCATTGATGGTCACGAACATCAACGCCTTTAGGTCAAATTCTTCCCCATGTGCTCATCCCACGCACGTACACCTGTTCCATTCCACAGTTGTAAGAGTTCTTCAACTAATGGCCTTAGGTACACATCAATGTCGTTGCCGGGTTGCTTAGGGCCTTGGATGAGCACTGGCATCATCATGAACTTCCGCTTCATGCACAACCAAGGAGGAAGGTTATACAAACATAGAGTCACGGGCCAGGTGCTATGGTTGTCGCTCGCTTCCCCAAAAAGGATTAATGCCATCTGCGCTTAGACCAAACCATACGCTCCTTGCGTCATCTCGCAAACTCCTTCCCGTACTTTCTTTCGATTTTCTCCACTGCGACCCATCAGCGGTACCCTCAACTTTCCGTCTTTCTTACGGTCTTCTTCGTGCCATCGTGACGCCTTTGGCATGCTCTTTGTTTTGGAACAACGTTTCAACCGTGGTATTATAGGAGAATACCACATCACCTTGGCAGGAATCTTCTTTCGGGGCGCCGCCCTCGACATCACCGAGGTCATCGCGGCTGATCTTATAGCGCAATGCACCACATACCGGCAAGCATTCAAATCCTCGTACTCACCGTGGTAGAGGATGCAATCATTAGGGCATGCATGTATCTTACGCACCTCTAACCCTAGAAGGCGGACAGCCTTCTTTGCTTCAGACGTACTCTCGGCAATTCGTTGTCCTTTGGAAGCATATCCTTTATCATTACCAGCAACTTTCCAAATCCCTTGTCGGTACACCATTCTACGCCTTCCATTGCAGCAATTCCAGCAGGTGGTGCCCATTTTTTCTTGTCACCTACGCAATTCGGGTACAACAATTTTTTGTGATCCTCTAACATGCGCTGCAACTTCTTCTTCTCCAAATCACTTGCATAGTTTCTCTTTGCATCGGCAATGGTCCGACCTAGATCATGAACGGGCTCATCTGATGCCTCTTCTACAGCTTCTTCCCGCATTGCCGGCTCAGCTTCTTCCGCATTACCGCTCAGCTTCTTCCCCCATTGTTGTATCATCGTATTCAGGGAACCCATGGCGGGATAGCTGTCGCCGTCCTCTTCTTCTTCATTGTCTTCCATCATAACCCCTCTTTCTCCGTGCTTGGTCCAAACATTATAGTGGGGCATGAAACCGGACTCAAACAGTGGACGTGAATGGTTCTTGACGTAGAGTAATTGCGACCATTCTTACAGCCAGCACATGGACAAGGCATAAAACCATCCGCCCGCTTGTTTGCCTCAGCTGCAAGCAGAAAAGTATGCACGCCCTCAACGAACTGGGAAGAGCATCGGTCATCGTACATCCATTGCCGGCTCATCTTCATTACACAACACCGAATAGTCCAAATTAATACAAGTTCATACATAAAGTTCATACAACACTTAAATGCAACAAACAAACAACTCTCTAGCTAAAGCATTTAAATGCAACAACAAATGCGATCAAGATCGCAACTAAGGTAACAATTGATCCAACAACATAATGATACCAAGCCTCACTATCGATGGCATATTTTCTAATCTTTCTAATCTTCAAGCGCATTTTCTCCATCTTGATCTTGTGATCATCGACGACATCGGCAACATGCAACTCCAATTCCATCTTCTCCCCTCAATTCTTTTCAATTTTTCTTTCAAGTACTCGCTTTCTCTTTCAACTAAATTTAACCTCTCGACAATAGGGTCGGTTGGAATTTCGGTTCACATACCTCCTAGATAAAATATCTATGTCAACTTGATGGGCATAATTTGTCATAAACACAAAATGCAACAAATAGTTTTAAAAGAGAATATACCACATCCGAATCATAACAAGGACGAGGGCCGACGGGACGGATATCAAAACCATGGCATTATGTATAACAAACAACGACGGTAAGATAATTATACAAGTAACTATATATCCAAATCACACAAACATCAATTTTTATATAAAATTTCATGAACAAGAGGCTCACCACAAGGTGGTGCTGACGGACGATTTGCAAGGGCGATCGACGGTGGTTACGACGGACTAAGTAAAACACACCTACATATGCAAACTAAGTGTTATTTTGACCTCAAATTGCATATAAATCAAATACTACCACATATAATTCCTCCCAAATTACTAAAACCCACAATTAATCACTATATAAACCAATGCAAGAGCTAATCTAGCAATGAGAGATGAAAGGACAAAGTTGCTAACCTTGGTGATCATTTGAATGGATGGGGGCTCAAATCTTGATAAATTTGGGGCAAATTTTGTGATGAACTCGAGAGGAAGAAGGGAAGAACAGAGGAGAGGGAGAGGGAAAGGGGAAGAACAGAGTTGGTGGACGAAGGGTTTATAGATTTATTTTAGTACCGGTTCGTGCTAATAACCCAGTACTAAAGGTGCCTTTGGAAGGGCCCCACTCGACAACATCCTCGCCACCACTTTCTTTAGTACCGGTACGTGGCACGAACCGGTGCTAAAGGTTCGCCACGAACCGGTACTAAAGATCTCCTCCCGCCTAACCGTTGGAACCGGCACTAATGGACACATTAGTGCCGGTTCTGTTACAAACTGGGACTAATGTGTCTCACATTTGACCCTTTTTCTACTAGTGTCACAACGGTTTCGCCAAAATTGGGGATTCTCTCCACCTAAAACGAAAAGTCTAATCTAGGAAGTGACCAACTGGGGGGATTTGTATGAACTGTATGTGGATCAGGAACAGCTACAGGACTCTCGGAATTGACTACGAGAGCATGTGATCCAGTCAGGGACGTACCCTTGACCGGAGGCGGCAACTGAGTGGTGACCACTCCGTATGTCTGCCCTCCGGTGTCGTCGATCTCGCCGTGGCCATCTGACCCGTGGTTGTGCGCGTCGGCCCCTCCTTCGCTGTGGGTCACGGGCGCATTATCGCGCGTCCTCCTCCGGGATCGGATCCGGAGGCATCGCCAGAGCCGGGTGCAGGGCGATCCGCCCCACTTGCGTCCACAGCTCATCGATCTGAGGCTGGATATGGGTGAGCGCCGGTCGCCAGAGCTCGAGGGAGGTCTGGATCGCCTCTAGACGGGCATCGTTGGCCACCCTTCTGTCGTTGACCGCCTTGGCGAGAGCAGTGATCTGCTCCTCCATCAGCAACGCCTGCTTTGCTTGCTTGGTGAAGTAGCGGGGATTCAGATATGCGGTCTCCAGATCTCTCTAGCCTCTGATACCAGATGTTACAGGCCGATATATCCTAGGGGATCTGAGAGAGGAGGAGGAGGTGCAAGGAGCAGGTGAGACAGGGAGAAAGGGGATAAGCCAGGAGGAAGATCAGCTTGTCTCCAATTTGTTCGATGTCTTTCCACATGCCTTACAACTGGGCCGGTCTGGCCTTTAACACACACACACACACACACACACACACACACACACACACACACACACCTCACTCCACCTTGCCAGGTCCATCCTTGACTTGGTCCGCTCTTCTTTACCTTGGTCGATGCCCTTACTGTCCATAGGCCCTACCGCCTCGTCCTTCATGTTCCCCGTGGTAGCCTGCCCCATCGTGACATAGGCATGCATACGTTTCTGTGTAAAAAAGACTCAACTTTTACTGAAAGTTTTAAGCGCCAGCTTTTAGCCTTTCAAAAAAAAGAACGTGCTCATTGGCCGCCGTACTCCAAAAATCCGCGTTCGTGGAAGATACTCCTACTGCGGAGAAGGAGGCCGCGCTCATGGATAAACTTCAAGCTTCACTTGAGCTTTAGAGGAGGCATCATCAATAACTGTAAGTTGCATTGGCCACCTCTTTGATTTTCTGTTATATAATGCCACTAGCTAGGGACGCAGTCTTGATAATTTAAACAAGCTTCAACAAGTAAGCTGTCTTAATAGGAATCTTACAGACGGCAACTTGCTGGCCATGTGTGTGCGCGCGCTCATGGATGTGAGATGTAACAACTTTCGATCCGAGGAATCTTGAGCAATTTTAATTTTTGAGGGGAATCTTGACCAAATTTTCGCTATGTCAACTTAGTTACAGCACACAGCCACTTGCACGGTTTGTACATCTATTCACTCTCCTGTTCAGAACCCATTTCCGGCGCAAGATGCGGCCTGTAATAAAGATTCTAATTAAGGGTGGAGAGATGCGTCAGGTACAGTTCAGTAATCCAATAAGAGACGAGCACCAAAATTAACCAGCTACTCCCTCTGTATCAAGATATAAGACGTTGCCAGTGTCAAAAACGTCAACGTCTTATATTTTGATGAAGAGGGAGTACTTGCATACTTAACGGTCATCCAGGTTTTGGAAGAAAGTACAAAACGATTTAGGCATGCAGTTTACTTTGTGAGCTGGTTTTAACGTTATGATTTGTGACGCTCCAGCCAGGCAAGCACAAAGAGCCAGAGAAAACAACTCGTCGCACAGCTCACTGTGTATGTGAGGTATCCGATGCATTAATGTAACTCGTGGACACGAAGAATCTTCGTCAAATAGTACACATGCTAGCTGTCATGCATACTTGCGGTAGGTGACTAGTTCCCTCTCCAGTTGCAAATTGCATACTACTATAAGGGCCCTGTTTGCTTCATAAGTCATAGAATTTTTTTAATCCCAACTAAAAGTCGTTAGTCCCTAAAAAGTCCTTACTTGTTTGTTTCTGGGACTAAACATGCACTAAAAGACAATGTTATAACTAAAAGTCCAAAAAGACTCTCCCTAGAGTCTTCTTTCATAAGTTTCAAATACGCACTTTAAACCCTTATAAGTCTCTCCTGTTTGGTTTAGATGGACTAAAAGAAATTCTTTTTAAGTCCCTACACCAATAAATCCCTATAAACAAACATCCCTAAGACACATGATGCTTCCAAGTGCACACTAGTGCCCTCTGGTTGCAAATAGCTTAACCGTTAGAGAAAAGGTTTCTATGGATTTTAAAAATCTGCAGTCGGCACAGCAAGATGGTTTCTATTAGTACTAGCTGTTCCCCCCCGGACAAAGCTCTTCCTCCATCATTCCACTATCCAAGAAAGAGAGCCACAATGGAGGGCGCGGCGCAGACCATCGTCGGCACTGTTGGCCGGCTGTTGGGCGAGGAGTTCCGGCAGCTCCGAGCCGTTGGCCACGAGGTTGTGGAGCTGAGGGACGAGCTGGCCACCATGAACGCCCTCCTGCGCATGCAGGCTGAAGCCGAAGACGGCGGCGTGGACCACTTCATCCGGGAGTGGATGAAGCAGCTGCGCGAGCTAGCTTATGACGCCGAGGACTGCGTTGACCTCTACATATTCCGCATCAAGTGCCGTTTTGGCGACGGGTTCCTCGCCTGGTCCAATCGCCTCCTTGTGACGTTCTTCCCTCGTCGTCGCCTTGCTGGCGAGATCAAGTCCCTACGAGCGAGGCACTGCGCCGCTCTCCGGCTTTAGCCCTCATGCCGGCAGCGTCGGCATCGGAGCTTGTGCTGCGCCCTGCCAACGATCCTGATCAGCTCGTTGGCATCCAGGACGAGGCTAACACCCTGGCTAGAATGGTCAAGGCGAGGAATGACGAAGAGGTTGACAGCAAACCCAAGGTCTTCTCCATCCTGGGTTTCGGGGGGCTCGGAAAGACGACACTGGCCATGGAGGTGTGCCGGCTGCTGGAGGCGGAGTTCGAGCACCAAGCGCAAGTATCGGTGTCTCAGGCGTTTGACGGCACCAAGGACATCCAAGGATTGCTGAAGCGCGTGCTTCGACAAATTATTATGGCGAAACCACAAAATGAGAAGGAAGAGAATATCGGCGACATGGATGTGATGAACCTGGCCAGGAAGCTCAAGGAGCATCTCGCGGACAAGAGGTACGTACGGATAAGCACACTACTTATTGTCGATGCTGGATTTTTAGGTAGAATTAATATTACTACATAAAACCCGGACACAAATTTCCGTAGGTATAGCATTACCTATTATTGGGAGCAATGTCTCAAAAAAAAAACCTATTATTGGGAGCACCTATGGCTCAGGGAGTAATGCTACACGTACAAACGAGTTAAAAGGTTTTACAAAAAGAGTTAATTTGATTGGTCAATAGATGGGGATGCGGCCCACCCTCCTGAAAATCAGGAGGGGCAAGTTCGTGATTGGTTAGTAGATAAAAAAATCCTAGTCAGTGTGTAATTGTGTATAACTCTTTGTATGTTTAGCATTATTGATGGCTCAGGTGCCTGAAAAAAGAATTTGTTTCTGTCAATTTTCTCCAGAATCGCTGGATGTGAATCCAACGAACATGGGCCGCCTAACTTAAGGTGACTGAAATTTTTTGGAGCGTCAGTTGAGTTTTTTTTTTCTTTTTTGTGGCCACCGTTGCCGTTGCATGCTACGAGAATTGGAGCGGAGGTAATACTACTAGCATAAAGTCATGCATATACGTGCTACGCAATAGTCTAGCACTGTGTGATATCCTTATCCTATTTTACTTTGTGGCGCCCTTGCACCTGCTGCCATGAAATGTACAGAAAGCAAATTTATCACTACTACTCCCTTCATCCTAAAATAAGTGTCGCTTATTTATTATAAAGTTGAGTACTTAGTAACATTAACATGTGTGTACAACTGACACTTGGCTTTTCGTATAAACTTGGATCATGGCGAGTTTATTTTGTGGCGGGAATGTAGAGATATATGCACGGTGGCAAGTGTGAGATGGTAAACTGTTTAAGGGCTTCTGACGTAAAAATTTTTGTTGCAAATCAAATCTAGTTTGAAAATTAAAATACTCAAACATAATAATTACAATCAAAATTATTGAACTGTGTAACATACAAGAAGAAATCAACAGAGACGAAAAATGGAAATTGCAATCTAGATTGGAAATGAACATAGACAAGAAAATCAAAGGATGGAATAATTCTAAGAGTGTTACCTCAAAGAAGAAAAAAAAGATCAAGTTCCTTTCAATGAAGAGATAATTGTAGGAGTGGTGTTACCCAAAAGAAGAAATACACAAAAATAAGAAAGAAATGATAGAGAAATTTAATTCAAGGAAAAAGAAATTCTAGGAGTGGGTTAGCCTTAAAGAAGAAATGAAGAAAAAGAGAAGAAAGAAAAGCAAAATTATGTATGAGAAGGAAATAATTCTCGGAATAGTGTTATCTGATACAAGAAAAAAAAATGCATAAAAGAACACAATTCGTTCTAAATGAAAAACTAATTATGAGAGTAGTTTGACCCTAATAGAAACTACAAGAACTTCTAAAAGAAAAACTAATTATGAGAGTAGTTTGACCCTAACTTGCACACAAAGTACACAAAACATGCACTCTTTGGTACTGCGCTAGAACAAGTGTAAACTACTGCAGCTTTAATAATTACTAGAAGAACGCCCGTGCGTTGCAACGGGGCCACATTAACTTTAAGAGTTCAATATTATGACATTAGCGACCTTTTTACCATCAAATCCTCACACTCACAGACACACACTCTCCCTCCCTCTTCCTCACTCTCTATCCCCCTCTCCCTCTCTCTCTAACACACACACATATCCATCTTATTGGGTACGGGACCATAATCCATCTATTTCACACATACACGCTAGTGCATAACAATATGGATTATGTGTATTATATTTGCCACCAAAACTGAGGGAATTAATTTCATGTAAATCGACCAGCCACAGCTCCAAGAATACGCGGACGAGGTGGCTCGGGTCGGCGTCGGCACCGTCCAGCGCGGGCCATGGGCCCGCTTCCAAGTGCACGTGCAATGCACGTCTTCACAAATATTATAACCAGATGTGAGAAATCACATGCATAGAAAAGACATTCTGATAGCAATCCAAATACCATAAATCAACTTTTTTTATTAGAAGATGTATTAGAAGGTTTGCATGCTGATGTATTAGAAGAAGAAATAGACATTACATACTGCACATAATGGGAAGAATATAATCTCTAGCCGTCTTTCTAAGTAAAAGAAAATTAAGGTGGAGTGTATCAAACATAGAGAACAAAGCAGTTATCATATAAATATCATAGATGTTCATTTTAATTGGAGCGAAAAAAGGCGGATCCAAATTTAATAGCATGGCAATGAAAATGAGAAGATGGACAATCTAAACTAATGCAAGAACTGATACGGAAGAAAATTTCTATGCAAGAAAATTTTACTTGTTCACTTTTTACTCAATTGAATACCTAACCTGGACAATACTCTTATTTCTATGCGCCAGAAAAAATGGAATAGCAAAGCTAAGTATGCCTACATACGCTCAGATTATATATAAGAATCTTGAGTGAACAATTGCAACAAAGCACTAAGCAGCGATAAATTTAAATAAAAAATTCATTAACTATGCAGGCAGCAGGCTTGTTACAACATAGAGAGATAGGAAAATGTCACCTCCAGTAATGTAGCGCAAAGGAGTGGAACGAAGCATGAATGAGCGGTTGTCTGTTCTTCTCCATGTACATGGATCAGCAGTAGAGGCCAAGTATATAAGTACTTGACTGAACTCCACTCTTCGTGTACGGAGAGCCATGTCACCTTCTCGCCGCTGCAGCATGGGAGGACGGCTGGTTCACGTGACCCTCCAGCTGGGGGATCCATGGTGGCTGACCGTCAAGCTCGAAGGAGAGAAGTTGAGGGCAGCAGTGGCGAGATCCATGCCGGCCAACAGGGCGAAGAGGAGGTCGTCGGGGAGGGACACATCGGCAAGATCCGGTCACCACACGACCTGAAGAGCAACAGTGATCTCCACAAGCTGTAGGCCGACGCGTGCTCCATCCCCTGCGATGGGGTGACCATGGCGGTGGCCACAGCTCCTCATGCTTGCCTCGATCTCGGCGACACACCCTGAGTGTAGGAGGCAGCAACGACCTCGACGAAATCAAGGCCTCCATCCCGGAACGCATGAAGGACCTCGGCCCCGTCGCTACTCCTCCTGGCCGTAGCCCCACGCGACAGCCGACCGTGGGTAGGAGGGCGGCGTCGCCTCGGTGACCGACGGCAGGAGCAGCGTTGATTTCGGGTAGGTGGCATCGCGAGGACGGCGGCGGCCGCGGGGAAGCACCCCGATCATGCTGCCAGGCCAATCCTTCTCCTCCGATCCCCTATCCACGAAGATTGCGCCGCCGCCCCGGTCGTGTTGTTTTCATATATTATGCCATTTTTTCCTGTACCTAAACAAACGCGGGCGAGCGGATGGCAGAGTTTTGGTCCGCCCTCTAAAATTGCTAAACGCACTTTTGGTGAGGATTATTGTTAATAAATGAATTCAATCATGTGGCTCTAAATAAATGGATTCAATCATGTGACTCTAATTACTTCGGATTGTTATGTGCACACTAAGTGGGGTGCAGTTAGGAAAGAAAATGTTTTCTAATTAAAGTGATTGAGTGATTTAAGGTAAGGTTAATTAATTTAGATTTAATTTGTAGTGGTTGTTAGTAAAGTATGATGCGTCTTTAAAATCTTTTATTTGTTTCCTTAAAATCTATTATTTGTTTCCTAAAGAAATTTGCAATAATGGGAGGTATCGGTTGATTTGGATAAGTTAGTAAAGTTAGATCCGTGATTGCGTGTACGTTTGGAAAGTGCTGATTTGCAAGGAAAGAGCTGAGGGGTAAATAAACTGGTGAATAAGAAACCAGCATCGAAAAAAATCTACGACGGTTAACCTACGAAAAAACCCGGATGAAAGTGGTGGGACAAAAATTGACCGGCGGAGACTACCAACTGCTCCATTAGGAGTAGAGATTATTATTTAGTCGATGGAACTAAAATGAATCCATTTTATGTCCTAACACAAATCCAAGTAGTGTTACACCATTGAACCATTAAACCGCTGGTGCAGGCACAAATATACACGAAATTCAACAGCCAAACATTCGACTAAGAAACAAAAAAGAAAACATTAGAAGAAACAAGAATAAAGTTTTACCGTGCGAGTCACCTTTTCCTTATCAGTAAGGAAAGTTATATAAAAATGAAAATAAGAAATAAAAAACATAAGAGATTAAAAAAAGTAGTTTTTGATAAAAAGAATAAAGACTCATGAAAATGTTGTTATCCAACACAAAAACACAAACACAAACAAAAGTTATTCTATGGAAGAATGAATTATGTACATTGGTATTACCTAAAAGAAGAAAAAACAAAAGGAAAAATTAAAACAAGTAGGAACACAAACAAAAGTTATTCTAAGTAAAATGAATTAGGGGAATTTATATTACCTAAACAAGAAAAAAAGGAAAAATGAAAACAAGTAGTACGAAAACTAAAACACAGATGAAAGTTATTCTAAGGAATAATGAATTAGGGGCATTGATATTACATAAAAAAGAAACGAGACAAAAATAAAAAATAAAAACAAGTAGTAACGAAAAACTTGCACACAAAAAACACAGAACTTGTATCAATTGATCCACAATATGCAAGATGATCATATAATTGCGTAACTTGCATCTATACATCCATGCTATACTTAGTGTTTAAATAACAACGCCAACGATTAATCATCGCTTGAAACATTGCAACTCAATTACATCTTATATCAATGGTGTCACCTCCCCATCTCTCTCTCTCTCTCTCATGTACACAAGCATACACACGAGTGTGCAGACACGCACATACCAACAGATGCATACACGATGTAAAAAAACACATGCATACTCACGCGTGTGCACATACGCTCACACACACAACACACATACATGTCACCTGCTTCTAGGGCGTGTTTGGTTGCCTTGCAGCAACCGTACCAACATTTCATCCCCATCTCAATCCAGTCTGGTTGAGTAAATACAGACAACAAAACCAACATCTGCATGTTGTTTGGTTCCATGCATTTTATGAGCGAGCACTTTAGGGCTAGGGGTTTGGTTGCCTTCATATGTGCTTAAGGGTTGAGCAGATGCAAACCACAGCTGTTTGGCTGCATAGACGTTTGTGTTTTGCTCACCCCATTCAAATGAGGTAGCCTTACCACTACATTAGCAGCATAACAGCAGGCACAAACTGATCGGAGCCAAACAATGCAAACAGGCAATGCACATAAAGATAGCAACATATTAAGAGGCTAAGTATTATACTAGGGCCATTGTAAAAGATAGCAGGGGCATCCCATGCCCCCTGCTTCACACCACGGTGTTGATCCTGGACAAATTATTAACATGTTCGCAGCACAAGTTCAAACGATCACCAGCAACACAAACTAATAACACTACTAACAGTTCCATACTTCCATAATAAGACAGGGTAACTGACGGTCTAGAGAGCTCGGGAGAAGTCGTCGACGCAGCTGTGCTTGGTGCAGCGCACTCTGCACATGATCAAGCTGTTATGGTTGTAGATCTACACTTTCAAGCTCGGGCCGGAGATCCACATGACGACGAGGTCGCTGGGGACGATCTTGTGGCGTTGGCAGAAGTATTGCCAGCCCCGGCCAAGCACCATCTCCCCCCGGAACATCTAGACCTGAACCTAGAACCCACACCACTTCTTGGCCAATAGCCTGACGACGTGCGGGGGCTTCATCACCAGCCACTACTTCATCACCTTCCTGAACTTGGGAGGGATGACGAGCATGGCGAGATCCTCCTCGTCCTTGATCTGGCAGTAGAAAAGCACCGGCTCTCGAGACCCCTCCTCGTGGCTGGTCCTCGGAGATCGTTCCCTTGAACGCGGCTGGCTCATGAAGGTGGCCCTGCTGGGCAGGTCCACCCTCTTGAGCCAACGGTTCGTCGGGATGAAGTCCAAGGCACCCTCGAAGTCGACCATGACCTGAACTCCTCGATCGGGCATGTCCTACTCCGTCTTCATCACCTTGTCAGGTAAGATGACATGGGTTAGTAACATGGCATTGGATTTAGACACTGATCCGTGGCACTTGACGAAGAGCAAGTGGCACTTGCTCATGGGGCAACAACCACTGATCAGTGCAGTTTTCAAATATGATAAGTGGCACTTGCCAAAGAGAAAGTGTCATTGATGAGTGGCACTTGCTCATCGGCAGCAACCACTGAGCAGTTAACATCATGGCCATTGCAAGTTGTGACCACTTCCACATTTGCCAACATGCTACATTGGTACTAGTACCTAAACGAGGAAACACAATGGTCCTACAACGTGTATGAGCATGCAAATTTTTCCTACCTACCATCAACGCCATACACGTAATGAAATCATGCAACAAACCATGCCTAAGCCAACACCAATCTAGCTCTTCAACATTACACACAAACCCTACCTATGAACAGCATGAACATGTAAGTACCTATCATGCAAGATCCAATCAACCCTGCCTTTGAACTACGATGTAACTACCTATGAACAAGAACCAATCTACCCAGCGTACGATCAACATTAACATGAACAACATGAACACCACAAACACTATGAACAGCAAGAACAACATGCATAGTAGCAGCCAAGAAGGAATTTATTTGATTTGATTGGATTTGAATTGAATCGAATCCAATCGCTTCCTTGTGATGCCTAATGCAGAAAACCCTAATCTATAGATGGGAAATTAGTTACCAGAGTGGTTGGAGTTCGAGCGTACGCCGGCCGGGGAGAAAACCCCGGCAGAAAGAGGATGGCGGGAGAAGAGGAGGAGGAGCCGGCAATGCCGACGACCGTCAGCATTGCCCTGACGTGCTGCCTAAAGAAAACACTGAAATGGGGGTAATAAATGGAGCGTGGGGAGAGTGGGGGAGAGTGGTGTAAATGGAGCGTGGGCGATGACATGATAGGAGAGGGGAGTTATTGAGATGTCCCATCCGTCTCCCGTGCTCCCGGAGGCGTGCAGCCAAGAGCCACGTGCGGCTGCGCTGAGCCTGAAACTGTCGATTCGGCAATAGCTCACGGGCCTGACTCGGGACTGCTTTAAGTTCTGTGCGGCGCGAGATTTACATGCAGCCCAGGCAACCAAGCAGGTTGTTTTCTTGTGGCCCTGGTTGGGCCTTATGCGGACAACCAAACACACCCCTAGCTGATTAATTGATCAGGCTCGGACTATGGGCTACAATCTTGCCAGCACTAGGAAGTCCTTTTTACATGGGTTATGCTGATGAAAGAAAACAATCGGCTAAGACAAATTGTATTTCAGGAACCCGAAAAATAGTAAAATCGCTCATTTTTGCAGTTTAATTTGAACTGGCAAAATGTCTTACAGTTAGTTGAACAGCTGAAACGTCTTACATTTTGAAACAAAGGTAGCAGAATATTAACTATGTGGCCGATTTATGCGATGATGTCGAGTCTAAACTTGTTTATAACCAATGATAGCGTGGTGGGTAATTAGAGTGTTAAATGGTTTTGGTGCTCAACATTGCACCAATTTGAACCACTAGATCACATGATTTGATGGTCAAGATGGTTTGGATATACCCCACTGTGTCCTTTAATTATAGTTTTTTTTATCATTTATGCCACTAGTTGTGTCTAACTACATAGTTTTCCACTATAAATTTCAACTGCTTAATAATATCATTGCTTCATTAGATGCATGCTAAAAGACACCATTAGACACCAATAATATTAGCTCAAAGCTCGTTTACCATGTTATAATGACCAAAATGCTCATGGACCAACATGGCAGCTCTCCTTCTATCTCACTACCATAACGTGTGGGTCCCACTTGATCCCCAACGGTGTTCTTATTTTTCTATAAAATTATTCGCCTGCTTACTCCTGACAAGTGGGGTGCACATTTGTCATTGTGAGATAGAAAGAGTTGACATGTGGGTCTAGGAGTATCTTGGTCATATAACATGTTCGATGGGTTTGACCTGACAGTAATGTTGTCTAATGGCATTTTGAGCAAGCATCAAATGAAACGATGGCATTTTTTAGATATCAAATGTCATTTTTAAGATGCATCTCACAAAAAAATTGCATTTTTTAGCAGTTGTATCTTTTAATGGCAAAACAGGCACAACTAATGGCATAAATGCTAAAACCCATTTAATTTAATTATAAAATTATATTAAGCGGTATAGATATAAATAGATGTATGGGAATGATGTCGAGGCTCACAAGCGCAATACCCTAGGAGGGGAGTCTTAGTGTGGAGAAGGATATCTAGATTGTAAACCCACTTCGTAAGCCAATCATCCATGAATATAGTGTCAACATCCAAAAAAACATTCTTGAGACCGATTCTCAGTTGGTGGTGCAGAAGATAAGCCAAGGTGTAAAAGATGTATCAACAAATGGGCCCCTCGTGGAGCAGGTGAAAGAACTCCTTCATGGTTTTGAGGAGTTTAGGGTTAAATGTATGCGTCGGTGAGCCAATAAGGCCACACACTCTTTCGCTAGAGAAGGCTGCTAGAATAAACTTGGATCCGGGTATCATTAGAGTTTTCTAACTTAGTGATCCACGTCAATCTGGCGCAATTCATCGAGACCCGGCGTCTGCTTCAAGCGTGAGAACAACTGGTCGCCATGGATCCCATTTCAGGCCTTCCTCGACTGACTGGAGACCACGCTGGCAGCCAACACCGCGGCGATATAGGCCTCGACCGCAAAATCAACAAGATCTAGAGTGGCGCGTCGCGGATCTCGTCATCTAGCGGCCTGATCTGGAGCGGCATGTCGCAGATCTCGTCGCCTGGCGGCCCAATCTGAAGCCGCACGTCGCAGATCTCGGCGAGACGGTCCCGCGCTCAACCTCGCACGCCCACAACCACCAGCCGCGCAAGACGATGGCAACAAGGCAGGTGCAGCCACCACGCCTTCGCCAGCGATGCACGGCTCCCTCCCCGGTGTTGTGACTGGTGTGGCAACAATTTCTCAAGGGTGTACGACCACGATAATGCTCATTGTTGGCTGCGTCCTTCATGACGCCGGTGCCGGCAACCGACCAGCACAACATCACTTCACCAAATTCCATCCCCTCCCCGTTCATGCATGCGAACCAGCTCTTAGTTGGTCTGGGTGAGGCACATCCCTCAATCTGTTTTCCCCAGTTCACTGGTGAAAACCCATGCCTCAGAAAAACACTATGTGAGCAATATTTCCAAATGTTTGAGATACATGATTCATTTCTAGGTACCCATGGCCTCACTGAATTTCCTGGGTTCTGCTTCAATTTGGCTGCAGTCGGTGCAGAAGAAACTCTCTGACTTGGATTGGGGATCGTTTACATCTATGTTATGCACTTGTTTCGGATGAGATCGACAGAATTGTTCATCAGTCAGTTTTACACTGTGTGACAACTTACTACTGTCACCGATTACGTTGAGCGATTTGAAGTTATTATAAATCATTTGATGAAAGGTACTGGACTGGACGAATACTCGCCCAGGTTGCTCCCATGGCGGCGGCTGCATTTGGCTAAAACTAGCCACCACCGCCAAAGACCTCCTCCTCAGATCCCTTCCTCGCCGCCACCAGAGGACAATGCCGGGCGAAGCCTGGATGGCGGCGGCTGGGCCTCCTCTCCCTGCTTCCCTGCTGGTCGTGGCGCGAGACTCGACGTGCGGATGGGGAGCGCGGCGCTCACGCACAGTGGTGCCTTAGGCGGCTGGGCCTTGGGCACGGCGGCTCGACTACATGACGGTGGCTGCATGGCGATGGTGGCGGGGTGGCTGGCTGTGCCGGCTTCGTCAGATCCGGCGGTCGGCGCCGCGGGCTGCGGTGGCGCGGCTGGAAACGCCTACTGGTGCGGCGAGGCAGGTTATGAGGACATTCGGGCTGGGCCTCGACCTACCTTGTTGGCTAGATGTGGCATAGCTGGAGGGCACCTACAAGGCTCGGGCTTGATCCACCCGGATCTCGCCCTGGTAGTCAGCGGGCAGCTCGGGGTGGTGGCAACAGCTGTCCTGGTTGGTGCTCGGTGATGGGCTGCAACAGCGTGATGGCAGCCCATGGTGGTGGTACGGGTCGTTTTGCGGCTGCTCTGGTGGTGGTCACTAGTGCCCTTTTGCGGCTGCAGGTGGTGGTCGGTCCGGTACTTCGCATCGTTGGGTGAATGGCGGGGATGGGCCAGGTGTGGATCCAAGTTAGGTGCTGCGGTTGGGCGTTGCAGGGGGTGGCGCTTGAAGAGATGGTTGGGGAGATGGGTGGCGCCGATGCGGTCAGGCCACCCGTCACCGACAGGGGTTTCGGGCATCGACATGGTTTGCGCCCGCTTCACCTCTTCTTCGACCAAGTGGCTCCCCGATCGATCTGGTCTCTCCAGCTGTTGGCGGCTCTCTCGCCGATCGGAGCTTGCCAGTCGGCTCATCGCTCGCAGGCATGGACGACGTATGGAACTTCGGTTTTCCCTGGGCGGTGGCCCAGGCGGTGGGAGTTATGATGCTTGTGGGCTAAGTTCACAGCTCAGTTATGATGCTTGCGGGCGGCTAGCGGCCATGGTCGCATGGGCAGAGTGGTCGCTGGCGTTTTTGCGTTATGTGACGGTGTGCTGCGGTGGTCCATGTAGCCGCACAATGGGCGAAGGCGGAGTATGCTTGCTGGGGTGAAAACCCTGTCCGGATTTGGCTGGATTGACAGAAGCGGCGCATGTGGACGTCGTTTCCTAAAGTCTCTGTCGTGGTTGCTCCTTTCTCTTCTTCTCCATATGAAAATCTTGATCTTTGGATCGGACGGTGGCGGCGCTTTGGTGTTGTATCCTTTCCGAATGCATCATCTTCGAGCTCATGGTTTTGTCGACTCTCAACTTCACCTCTTTAGGGTATCTTCACCGGGGAGGGCTTCGGCGGCTCCGTAGTGATACTTGCTGACATTTTGTAATCTACTTCGAGTCGCTTGGTGTGTTGTTGTGGTAGCCCTCTGGCACCTACGTATCTTGCCTCGGGTTCGCGTGGTGTTGGGTTGCCGTGTTGTGTTTGTATCGGTTCGTATGTTGGTTCGTACATAAAGGGAGGTAAAAGCCTTTTTAGGTAAATCATTTAACATCTTATTCAGACTCAATTCAACCTTATTTATTTCATACTCGATTTAACTAGGGGCTGGGGGCGATATAAGAGCGGGTGGTGCTGGTGCAGCGCCCACGGGACCTCGACACTGCATGTTCCCTGCCACTAATCCAGGAAGAGGTGGTTCATGGCGTCATGGATATCGTGGGCATTCTACTTCAGCGCGACCTCCTAAACCACCACCACAGGCAGGAACACTGCTTCCTCTACTGCCACCACCAGCTCGTCCCGTGGCGCCTACTACAGCAACTGATCGCCACGACACGGAGGGCGCACGTGCCGATAAGGTGAAAGTGCTCCGTTACTACCGCTGCGCCCGTAGATTTTGCTTCAAGTGTGGCGAGCGCTAGGGCTAGGACCATGTCTGTCCCACGTCGGTGCAGCTCCACATCATTGAAGAACTTCTCGATCTATTCGGCATCGACTTAGTCTTCGACGCGCTTAGCACGGTTGACTATGACTACCACACTTCGATGGCAATATCCAAGTCGGCGTTCACAGGAGGAGTGTCCCCCAAAGCTTTTCAATTGCAAGCATGGATTCAAGGCGGGGACGTGTTGGAAATATGCCCTAGAAGCAATAATAAAAGGATTATTATTATATTTCATTGTTCGTGATAATTGTCTTTTATTCATGCTATAATTGTATTATTCGGAAATCGTAATACACGTGTGAATACATAGACCACAATATGTCCCTAGTGAGCCTCTAGTTGACTAGCTCGTTGATCAATAGATAGTCATGGTTTCACGACTATGGACATTGGATGTCATTGATAACGGGATCACATCATTAGGAGAATGATGTGATGGACAAGACAATCCTAAGCATAGCACAAGATTGTGTAGTTCATTTTGCTAGAGCTTTTCCAATGTCAAGTATCTCTTCCTTAGACCATGAGATCGTGTAACTCCCGGATACCGTAAGAGTGCTTTGGGTGTACCAAACGTCACAACGAATCGGGTGACTATAAAGGTGCACTACGGGTACCTCCGAAAGTGTCTGTTGGGTTGACACTGATCGAGACTGGGATTTGTCACTCCGTATGACGGAGAGGTATCTCTGGGCCCACTCGGTAATGCATCATCATAATGATCTCAAAGTGACCAAGTGATTGTTTACAGGATCATGCATTACTGTACGAGTAAAGTGACTTGCTTGAACGAGACCGAACGAGGTATTGGGATACCGACGATCGAATCTCGGGCAAGTAACGCACCGATTGACAAAGGGAATTGAATACGGGATTAATTGAATCCTCGACATTGTGGTTCATCCGATGAGATCATCGAGGAGTATGTGGGAGTCAACATGGGTATCCAGATCCCGTTGTTGGTTATTGACCGGAGAGCCGTCTCGGTCATGTCTGCATGTCTCCCGAACCCGTAGGGTCTACACACTTAAGGTTCGGTGACGCTAGGGTTGTATGAATATGAGTATGCAGCAAACCGAATGTTGTTTGGAGTCCCGGATGAGATCCCGGACGTCACGAGGAGTTCCGGAATGGTCCGGAGGTAAAGAATTATATATAGGAAAGTGCTGTTTCGGCCATCGGGAGAATTTCGGGGTTACTGCAGATTGTACCGAGACCAGGAAGGGTCCCGGGGTTCCACCGGTGGGGCCACCTATCCCGGAGGGCCCGTGGGCTGAAGTGGGAGGAACCAGCCTGGTGGGCTGGTGCGCCCCACTTGGGCCCTCGCGCCTAGGGTTGGAAACCCTAGGGTGGGGCGCCCACTTGCCTTGGGGCAAGCCTCCCCTTGGCCGCCCCCCCTTGGGAGATCAGATCTCCAAGGCCGCCCCAGGGGGCCTATATAAAGGGGGAGGGAGGGGCAGCCGACGCTTGCATCTTGGCGCCTCCTCTCCCCTGCTACACCTCTCCTCCTCCGTCACGTGCTTGGCGAAGCCTGCCGAGATCCGCTTCTCCATCAACACCACGCCGTTGTCTGCTTTGGAGCCATCTTCCTCAACCTCTCCTTCCCCTTGCTGGATCAAGAAGGAGGAGACGTCATCCGCTCCGCACGTGTGTTGAACGCGGAGGTGCCGTCCGCTCGGCACTTTCGGTCATCGGTGATTTGGATCACGGTAGTACGACTCCATCATCCACGTTCTAGTGAACGCTTCCGCACGCGATCTACAAGTGGTATGTAGATGCAATCTCTCTCCCATGAATCGTTGCTTAGATGAACTCATAGATGGATCTTGGTGAAACCGTAGGAAAATTTTAATTTTCTTCAACGTTCCCCAACAGGACGTTCTGACTCTGGTTGACAGTGGTAGCTGAACTTCCTTGATCGACCAGAAGCTGGCTGCGATGCTGACAGGGGTGCGACCCATGACGCAGCCCTGCCTCATTTTTTTCTTTCGAAAAGGGGGTTTGCCCCGGCCTCTGCATCAGAAAGATGCATACAGCCATATTATTAATAAGAAAAAGGTTCGATAGAGGTCTCGTAGTCTCAAACAAAGGAACAAGTGCTCTACAAGGAGCACGAAAGCACAAAAAGGGACCGCCACAACCGGCAGGCAAAAACAGATAGGAAACTAAACACCTATCCTATTACATGACCGCCATCCAAGCCGGTTGAAGATAGCCCGAGCTACCGTCTCCCATCGGATAGAACCGGTAACCAAATGCTCCCTGGCCTCCGTCAGAGTGAGTAGCGACCACATACGGATGAGTGTAGTGGCCCTGAAGATAACCTGCAAGAAATGAATATTTGTTGTTCTGTTAAAAACCAAATCGTTTCTCCAGTTTCAGATTGCCCAGAGTAAAGCACATACTCCTACACGGATATGTCTCACTGTTACTACGTCAATCCCATCTAGCCACGTCCCAAATAACGTGTTGATGAAATTCGGAGGCGTTATATTAAAAGCTATGTGGATGGACCTCTACAAAATCTTTGCCAAAGGGCAATCAAGAAAGAGGTGTCTGATTGATTCATCACTATCACAAAAACTACATCTTTTAGAGCCCGTCCAGTTGCTCTTCGCCAAATTGTCTTTAGTTAAGATCACTTGTTTGTGGACAAACCACATAAACACTTTGATTTTTAAAGGCACTTTGACTTTCCAAACATGTTTCGAACTAGGAATAACGTTAGCATTGATAATATCCAAATACATGGATTTAACTGAAAACTCCCCATTCTTAGTTAGTTTCCAGCGAAGCTGATCTGGCTGTTGAGAGAGTTGGACATTCATCAATCGTCTCACAAGATGGAGCCAAGCTTCCCAACGATTTCCTACTAGAGTCCTCCTAAATTGAATATTAAGAGGATTTGACTGTAATACTGTTGCAACGTAAGCGTCTCTTCGCTGAACAATATTATAGAGAGATGGATATTGGATCGCAAGGGGTGCCTCCCCTAGCCATGTATCCTCCCAGAATCTTGTGGAAGTACCATTTCCAAATATGAACTTTGTCCTATTGAAGAAGGCTGATTTCACTCACATGAGTCCCTTACAAAAAGGCGAATCAGTCGGTCTTACCGTCACCTGGGACAAAGTTTTGGACTGGAGGTACTTAGCACGAAGAATCTCTGCCCAAGTGGCATCCGTCTCTACAGATAACTTATACAGCCATTTGTAGAGAAGACATATGTTCTTTACCTCTAAATTTTCAATGCCTAGACCCCTTGGTCTTTCGGCCTACAAATGATATCCCACTTAGCGAGTCTGTATTTTCTTTTTAATTCATCGCTCTGCCACAAGAAGCGCAATCAATAAAAGTCTAGCCTTTTCCGTACTCCAACTGGTACTTCGAAAAAAGACAATAAAAACATAGGCATACTCGTGAGAACCGAATTAATCAGAATCAATCGTGCTCCGTACGAGTTTGCCCTTCCAGCAGCTCAGTTTTTTCTCAAATCGATCTTCAATGCTCTTCCACTCTTTGTTAGAGAGCTTGCGATGGTGAATTGGTATACCCAAATACGTGAAGGGTAAAGATCCCAATTCACACCCGAACAATTCTTTGTAAGCTTCTTGTTCTTCTTTAGCTCTTCCAAAGCAGAACAATTCACTTTTGTGGAAGTTAATCTTCAACCCCGATAATTGTTCGAACAAGCATAAAACAAGCTTCATATTTCTAGCTTTAGCCAAATCATGCTCCATAAATATGATAGTATCATCAGCGTACTGTAGGATAGACACTCCCCCGTCAAAATGTGGGACGAGGCCACCTACCTAACCATCGTCCTTGGCCCTTCCTATTAAGATTGTCAACATATCAATGACAATGTTAAAAAGAATCGGCGACATCGGATCTCCTTGTCGCAGGCCCTTGTGTGTCTGGAAATAATGACCTATGTCATCATTAACCCTGATTCCAACACTCCCTTTTTGCATGAACGAATCTACTTGGTCTCTCCAGGCCTGATCGAAACCTTTCATACGCAAAGCCTGCTGAAGAAATGACCATTTAACCTTGTCGTACGCATTCTCAAAATCCACTTTGAAAACCACCCCGTCAAGTTTTTTCGTGTGGATTTCATGGACCGTTTTATGCAGAACCACAACTCCTTCTAGGATGTTTCTGTCCGGCATGAAAGCAGTTTGGGATGGCTGCACCATAGAATGTGCAATCTGTGTAAGCCTATTAGTCCCAACTTTGGTAAAGATTTTAAAGCTAACATTAAGAAGACAGATCGGCCTAAATTGCTCAATCTTCACAACCTCTGTTTTCTTAGGAAGAAGCATGATAGTACCGAAGTTCAAGTGAAACAACTGCAATTGTCCCAAGAAAAGGTCCTGGAACATCGGGAGCAAGTCCCCCTTAATAATATGCCAACACTTCTTATAAAAATCCGTCGAAAAACCATCTGGTCCTGGAGCTTTATTATTTTTCATTTGGGAAATTGCTTCAGACACCTCTTTCTCCAAAAATGGGGTTGTCAAAATATCGTTCTCATCAACTGTGAGCTGAGGAACATCCTCAACCCTCGACTCATCCAAAGAAACAAAATTGTCCTCGGGAGGCCCAAACAGTTGTTTGTAGTAATTGGTGATATATGCCTTTAGGTTATCCTGCCCTAAAATCGTTCCTTCATCTTGTTCAAGCTGAAAGATTCTCTTCTTTTGGCGCTTGCCATTCGCAATCATGTGGAAGAATTGTGTGTTATCATCCCCTTGGACGATTTTGCGATATTTAGCTCGCAGAGCCCACTTCAATTCCTCCTCACGGAGCAGTTCTTTCAATCTTAACTCCACCTCCACTTTAGTTTCCAGTTCTCTGGTATCTAATATGGAGGACTCCGCTTTTAGATCTAAGGATTGAATAAGCAAAAGGAGCCTTTCCGTCTCAGCCTTATAAATTCCACCTAGATGCTTAGCCCAACCCCGCAAGAATTGTCGTAAATGTCTGATCTTATTTTGCCAACACTCAACATTCGTTCTCCCTCCTGAATCTTTAGTCCATTCTCTTGCTATTAGATCCAGAAACCCTTCTCTTTCAAACCACGCAGATTCGAAAGAAAACATACTCTTGTTCCCCACGTGCGTTGCCTCTCCCGAGTCAACCAACAATGGGTTATGACCGGAGATTACGCGAGAGAGCGCTTGGACGGTCACAAGGGGAAACTTCTGTTCCCACTCGATGCTCGCTAGGACCCGGTCCAGCTTCTCAAAGGTTGGGACTGGTAGTGTGTTAGCCCAAGTAAACTTTCTACCAGAAAGCTCAATCTCTCGAAGGTTTAAGCTTTCAATAATTGTATTAAACATAAAGACCATCTGCCGTCAAAGTTATCATTGTTTTTTTCGTCCCGTCTACTGATAATGTTAAAATCCCCCCCCCCCCCATTAGGATTGGGAGCTCCTCGTTACCACAAATATGGACTAAATCCACCAAAAAGTCTGGTTTGAGTTCTTGTTGCGCGGCACCATATACCGCCACCAAGGCCCAATTAAACCCATCTGCCTTTGACCAAACCCGAAAGTTGACCGCAAAGTCTCCCAAAACCACATTCCTAACTTCCAACGAGTCATATTTAACCCCAAGTAAGATCCCACCGTATCTTCCTCTTGGAGGTAGACAATGCCAATCAAAATCAACCCCTCCTGACAGAGTACTAAGGAACTGGGGAGTGAAATTGTCCCTACCAGTTTCTATCAGGGCAATAAAATCCAATTTGTGGTCAATAGAAGCATCCACTAGAAACCTTCTTTTAGCCAAGTACTTAAGACCTCTGTTATTCCAAAAAATTCCTTTCATATTCCATCATGAAATTTTTTAGTTGTTCGGATCCTAGCACTTCTACGCACGGCCGACGCCGGATAAATCCTACGATTCCATTTGCATTTAGGTTTGTTTTGTTCCTCTACTCGGTCCTCACAACCGAGCTCGGTGGACACATCCACTTGGGAATCAGCTATAATGGAGTCCCTTGGGGAAATAGAATATGCGTCCTCCTCATTCTCAGGAAGAGAGGGTGCTAGATCCGCACAAAAGCTATCAAGCACATTGACCCCCAAAGCATCTACATCATAATCATTCATAGGTTTAACGGCCGCTAGGTTTCTAATCATCTCTAAAGCACGCTCCGCTTCAAGATCCAAGAGATCATTAACGGACTTAGTGACTTCAACGTCATTTCTAATCAGAGAAACACCCAACTGATTTGCGTTATGAATAATCTCATCATTAGGAAAATGCAAGATAGAATTGGAAGTGTTGATTGACATACCAGTAGTGACCTCAATATCATGAAGCTTGGCCGCCCGCATGGCGCACCGTAGCTGCATGTCATCAACATCCGGCCGATCTTGTAGACGACAGCTCATCAGTCGACCATCAGAGACCGGGTCCAGAATCCCTCCAAAAGTGATGATGTCGTCTTGGGTGACCCCGTTCGGGGTAAGGCCTCTTGCCCGACCCCCAACAGGGCTCAACTGAGCTGAACCAGCCGGAGAGCTGCCCTGCGTCGGCAGCATCGACGAAGCCCCCCCCCCCCCCAGCCATCACCGTCACCGGCCTCGGTACGCCCGGTGAGCTTTGTCCAAGACCACCACCCGGGACCTGAGCAAGGGTCGCCCCTCCAGGGACGGCCGAGGAGAGGAAGGGGCGGGGGCCACCTGCCCGCACCCCCTCCCGATCCAGCAGCTCCTCCAGCGCGTGGCGCGGCCACCAAGGGAGAGGTAAGGGCGGGGGCCTCCTGCCCACACCCCGCTCCCGGACTGTCACCTCCAGGTGCGTGAAGAACATCTGCAACGCTGCCCGGCATCACCGGACTCCTCATCCGTAGATAAATACCATCCTGATCAAGGAGAGCGGGGGATCGGAGGGCCTCCTGCCCATGATCCTCCCCACCCTCGCAGCGAAGCTTAGTAGTCCCACCAAACTCCATCTTTGCACCAACCAACGTCCCAGAGTCCGTCCCCGAAGATTGAGGTATTGTCGGAAACACACTGCCAGAAGCCAACACCGGTGGTAACTCAAGTTCCGCCGGCTCGTCCATCTCCACACGAATACTCCATAGACGACTAGGCACAGAACGCGCATCAATAGACCCAAAGCGAAGAGAGCTCATCGGAGTCGAGGAGCCAGACGGCCCCGTAGCAGACTTATCTGCCTCATCCGACAGCGAATCCGGCCCCTTAGCCGTCTCCCGTGATGTGCTCTCTGGCTCCCTACTCTGATCTCTGGAGGCCCCATCCCCCTGGTCGTATCCATGTCCTAGGTGTCATCCCCCTCTCCCTCCTGAGGGATCGGAGTATCCTCAATCTCAAGCTCAAGCACATAAGTAACGTCGGCATGTGTCCATTTGACCACATCCGGAACAAACTCCAAGCTGACAACACTGACCAACAATCTCGCTGCACCATGTGCCCGAGTGAAAGGCATGTCCACTTGTTCCGTCTTCCCAATGAGAGAACCCATACTCCAAGCTACCAGGAAGTGATTAATATATTTGCGAGGTGCACCATAGAAACGAACCCAAACCTTCTCCAAAGGTGTACCCTCAGGCTCCTTCTCCTTCCACTCATCAAACGTAAGGACAATGTTCGTACTCTGAACTCTACACATGCCCCATTTGAGGATATGTAGCTGGCCTTCCTTAGTGGGAAAATCAACCTTGTAAGTCTGGGTCTCCAACTTGACAAGGTCTCACTGGTGATTACCTGGAATAAGATCCTGTAGCTGACGCACAATGTGTGCCTCTGTCAAACTCCCATTAGTCACCTTAACGACTGCGGGAAAGGAACTCTCATGCACGTGCGTCGAAGGTGCCACATCAGGTGACCCAAAAAACATAAGTTCCTGACAACAGACTCCATAAATGGTGACCACCGGCTTGGGGCCAGAAAGGAGAGGGCAGTCAGCGGACTTATGCTACGATCTACAGCAGTAATCACACAGTTCTGTGGTCTGTGGTACACTCTGCCACAAAATGTCCTGGCTCTCCACATCTATAGCACGGTAACTTCTTCTTCTTAATAGCCCACTTAGATAACTTTTCACCATTACGTTTATCCGGACCCTTTTCAGAAACAACGTCATCAGCCTTAGCCGCCGGAATACTGACTGCAGCCAAAGCCCGGAATGTGTCTACAGCCACCTCGGGGAGCGCAGGAGAGGGTGCCTGCCCAGTCACAGTAGGCATGGCAGTAGCCACCACAGTTGTATCAGCCGGCAGCGGAGGAGGCCGCGGTGGAGGGGGGGGGGGGGGGCGCCTCCTCTCCCGCCACGGAAAGCACGGTGAGCTCCTCGGTTAGGCCGGTTGGTTGGGCCGGTGACCCCCTTGACGAAATTGCCAGGAGGTCCTTGGAAGCCGCGGCCCGGTCCATTGCCATTGTTCCAACCTAAGCCACGACCACCACCAGATGAAGAACCACGGTGCTGACCCTCACCGTATGCATCGTATCTATCGTCACCCCACTGGCCATAGTGGTTGTATCTGTAGCTGCCATTACTGTTGTCCCTAGCAGCACCACCGTCATGACCATCCCGGGCAGGACCTCCACCCCGCCCGACGCCATGGGCGCCCCTACGGCCAGCACCAGGGGCACCACCTCGTCCAGCCGCTTGGTTCCCCATTCGCCCGGCAACATGGGCACCGCCCCGCCCGGCGACTTGGCCCGTAGGGGTACCTCATGTTGCGCCGTTGTAGCCGCGGTCGGGGGTGGCTTGGCCGGCGGAGGTTGGCCTCGCCCCGCCATACCTGCCGGAGGGGGTAGCAGGAACAGTACCCGCCGGAGACACGCGCCGAGCTCGGCCGGACCCGATCGAGAGGAAGCTTGGCCGAGCGATCACCAAAACCCTACGGGGATCACGTACGGGAGGAAACTCCTCGGCAGAATCACGTAACAGATCGCCCGAGGGGCTCGAACCGGTGGCCGGGGTCGCTACATGGGCCACTTGCCCAGTATCTGATGCGCCCAGGTCCACGGAAACCGAGTCAGGCCCATCTTGGCCCAACAGCGATTTCAAACGGGAAGCACGCATCGCCTGGATCTCGTCCCGATGGCACGCCGGCGACACCGCCGCCAGCGGCCAAGATCTCCTCCGGCGATCCTTCACTACCTTCCAAGAACCAAAAAAATCGGCAAGAGTAAGGGAGGGAAGACTTACCTTGGGTAATGGACCCTTCCAAGGACGAATCGCCGTCGGAGCCGTCCGGCGATGCACCACTCGCCGGAGAACCTCCATCGCGTCCGTCTTGCCCAATCCGTCCCAAGCTGGATCATCCGTCGGAACGATCCCGTCTACGAAGCCGGCCACCTCCTCCTCCGAGTAGCCGGCCCCCAAAACCTCGCACACCTTGTCGCTAGGCGTCGGAGAGTATGCCGCTGCCCCAGATCCGCCGCCGGGGGCCTCCTCCTCGTCGGAGTCGTCGGAGTCCGAGCCCGCTAGGGCCCAGAACCGACTCCCACCGCGAAGGGAGGGTGCCGACGGCCGAAGCCCTGCCGCGTTCGTGTTGCAGATGACGGCGAACTGTGTTGCGCCGCGTCCATCCCCAATTGCAGCTAGTCGTCACACGGACATGAGCTTGTCACCAACATTGAATATTTTGCCCCTGGGAGTCTATGATGCAATCCTTGGCATGGAGTAGATGGAGCAGCACAGCCCAATGACCGTGGATTGGAAGGCTAAAATGCTGCGGATCCCAACTCCATCTGGATCAGTATGTTTGCGCAGGCATGATGCTGAATCTCTCGTCTGCCATGTCATCACCAGCATCCAATTGCAGAGTATTCACAAGCAAGGAGCTCTGTTACATGTGGTGTACCTGTATCTGTACGCTGCAGCATCCAAGGAAGGGGAGCAAGCTGAGTGCCCTGCTGCATTACACAGCGTGCTGGCTGAGTTCGAGGATGTTTTCAGAGAACCCACTGATCTTCTCCCCAGCGGCGAGTTTGTGACCATCACATTCCATTGATGCCGGGGCAGCCAGTCAACATTCACGCTTATCGCCACAAACTGTAACACAAAGCTGAAATTAAAAGACACGTAGCTGAGCTATTACAGACATCTCAACTCCATGACCAAAAAAAGAAAGCCATCGAGCCTCCCTTTTAAATAAATGAGCTTATTCATGATCAAAAAGAAATTTCCATCCCACATACAAAAGTCTCTCCCCAATATCTCCAAGATATCACCGCTACCAAGTTCAATTATTTAATATGTGAAATCACCCAACTAAAACACAAGTAGAAAAATATGCATAAATTGTCGCGCATGAAGAATCATATACTAACATAAACCTGTTAATAAATCTCAGCTGAAGGAATATCATTACTTTGTGTGGTAGGGGCGGGCAAGACAGAATGTTGGTATTTCTTCAAATAGGAATATTGCGCAACCACACCTAACAAATTTTAAATTTGTAGGGTCAAACAAATTTTACAGTATTACGAGATATTGTAATGTTTAATTTGATGATACATAGAGATATTCTCAATTAAGTATTGGACTGTATTTTTTAAGTGAAGGCAGGAGCACTGCCTAATGCATTAATGGTGCATTATTGTTGTGGTACATATCTACACCAACTGCAACAAAGAATCATAACCATAGGTAACCATATCCATCACTAAATGGAATGCAAACCCATCACTAGAATTACATTTTTCTTTTAAAACACTTAGTGCCTGTTATAATCATTTTTGTTATGCTGTTTATATATATATATATATATATAAAACCAAAATTATATGTATTATTTTGTAACCAGGAAGATGTGCATCTTGCCATATGGGTCAACACACATAGTAGGTGGTGTAACCAAGAAGATGTGTATCTTTTTCCACCCATAGTAGGTGGCGTAAAATCACGAAGAAGTGTATCTTACAACTATGATAGAAAGGGTTCATTCAGACCATTGATGGCAGTTTGCACAACATAAACTGGACAAGAGATGCACTCTATCCAACAATAAAGCTTATAATACACGTGTTTATTGTGTGTTATCATGTTTGAGTAACTTAGCAGTTGTCCAGTTGTATGATATCGTAGATTTATCTTCTGCATTTTACATGTTAATAGAATTTTGTTAATAATTATGTATCCTCATAATAACTAGGCCGTGCAGGTGCATGGCCGGTGAATGACTAGTTTTCTAAAATGCAAGTACATTATACATTTTTTATCACATGTAAAATGTTGTTTACTCTAGTATGATAGTATCCTTATGATTAATTCAGGTACATTATTGTTATCGATGATGTATGGACAACAACGGCGTGGGATGCCATCCGGATCCACTTGCCAGATAGCAAATGCGGTAGCAGAATCATTGTTACCACCCGGATAGAGACCGTGGCCAAAGAATGCAGTTCTCCAAGTGTTTCTGATTATTACATCTACCGTATTAAGCGACTCAAGACAAAATACTCCAAGGAGTTGTTTCTCAGTAGAGCATTTGGTTCCATGACAGCTACTTGCCCAAATGAGTTGAAAGTTATAATGGACAATATCTTGAAGAAGTGTGATGGGCTACCATTGGCCATTGTTAGCATTGCCAGCCTCTTGGCAAACTATAAATCTCCTGAGAGAAAAAGCAGGTGGGAAACAATTTGCAACTCCATTGGTTCACTGATGGAGAGCAACAGTAAACTTGAGGGTATGAAGCAGATACTGACACTCAGCTACAACCACCTGCCTTACCACCTGAAGGTTTGCATGATGTACCTTAGTATTTTCCCAGAGGATTATGAGATCAACAAGAATCGTCTCTTATATAGGTGGATTGCCGAAGGATTGGTTGAGGAGAAGCGAGGATTGACTCTGCTGAAGGTTGCAGAAGCCTACTACGATGAGCTAGTGAGCAGGAGCATGATTAGTCCGGCATTCTCTGTGAACTTTTATGGGAAGGTTGAAGCATGCCGGGTGCATGATATTATGGTTGAAGTCTTGGTCTCCAAATCCTTGGAGGCCAACTTTGTTAGCCTAGTTGGTGGGCAGTTTGAAGGGATGTTGTATGACCGAGCTCGTCGCCTTTCCATCCAAGGTGTAGAACAGGACCCTACATCCAAGAAAAGGGCAGCAGTTGGTGGTAAGAGGAGCAACATGGGGGGGATGGACTTGCAGCATGTTCGGTCACTGAGCAATTTTGAGCTCCAAGGACAGAAGCTGCTTGATCGGCTTCACGAGTTCACTCTGCTAAGGGTTCTTGATCTGGAAGACTGCAAGGGGCTAGAAAACAAGCATGTGAAGGACATCTGCCGATTGTACCTCCTAAAGTTTTTGAGCATGAAAGGCACATGTATCAGTGTGATTCCTAAAAAAGTCGGCAAGCTAGAGCATTTGGAAGTGCTTGATGTGCGTGAGACAAACATCCGTGAGAAGATACCAGATACAGTGACAAATCTGCAGAAACTTGTGCGCATGGATTTGTGCCACGAGGTTGATTGGTGGGCTATGTGGCATTTTCCCAAGGGGCTCTCTAAAATGAAGGCATTGTGCGAGGTGGAACGTGCACTGGTAAGTAATGTTGAAGTCGCCAAACAGTTTGGCCAACTAGGACAACTGTGTCGCATATATCTGTTTGTTGACGCCCAGAAAGATCCCAAGGTTCTCCAAGAGGTTGCCCTCTCCCTCAGCAAGTTGTACTCCTCCGGTATCTCTCCATTGCCCGCATGGGTGGCGAGGGCACCAAAATGGACTTTATCCTTGAACTTGAGACGCCGCCACGGCTCCTCCGGTACTTTTACATCGATGGCCAGATTTCAAAATTGCCTGACTGGATGATCGAACTATCATATCTGACTGCCTTTGGCGGGATTTGGTTGAATTTACGTGGTGAACTATTGTATGATGCCCTTTGTAAGCTGCCCAACCTGCAGACCATCAGCCTGTGGCAGGATTGCTACATTGACCAAAAACTTGTTGCACGCACTGAACACCAGTTTCCGGCGTTGAGGACACTTGCCTTGTGCTCAATTTATTGTCGCAATCCCGAAGTGATAGAGTTCACGGAAGGATCCATGGATATGCTTGAGGAGCTTACAGTGAGGTTCTGTGAGCGTAACAGCAGGAGGAGCATTGTTGGCATCCAGCACTTGAAAAACCTGAAAGAGGTGCAGCTTACAGGTATGAGAGACGACTATTTTCTCGACCTTGCATTGAAGGAGCTCAAGACCGAGAGTAACAGCCGCCCCAGGGGCCATCAATTCAAGATTGGAGTGAGGTACGATTAAAGATCACTTCGTGTTGGCCTCATTAGGTTTGAGTGATTGTTTTATTGTCAGTCAGAGTTGTAGATGTGCGTACTACCTTTTTATTTCAAACACTATTTGCCAAGGAATACTGTGTACGAGGTTTTTTGTCCCATAGTTTACATTCGTGCTCGGGTGTAAACAGTGGGTTTTCCTAGTATACAAGAATCCACCATACTACAAATTTCTATTTATTTGTTAAGTAGTTGTATCCTTGTATTTCCAACATGTCAACTTTGTGTTTTATGTCATAAGTTAAAGCTTGCAGATTAAAATTTTAAGAACCCGAACAACGAGGGAACGTTGGTGTGGTAGAGGTCCTGACGCGATGGAGGTGTAGGCAATGATATCAATATTTCAAATGACACTTCATTAACACTGATACCTTACCACTGATTGACCTATGGCCACCCGTTAGTGATGACTATTATCACTAACCGACTTGTTCAAAAGCGCCGTTGATGAACCTCTCGAGGGCTGACTGGGCTGATAACACTGATCGGTTTGAAATTGACCGATCAGTCGTGAAAGGGTTCTTTCACATTCGATTGTGGGCCAGACCAAGTGCCAACTGACGGGTTGAGATAGGTGAACGTTCAGTGATATTTCATCATAACTGGCCTCCCTAGTTATAGGCCGGTCATCGGTGTCTCTCTTGAACTTTCTCGGTTCTTTCTACCACTGGTGTATACCTTAGCGGTGTCTGTAGATGTGGCATGTTGGACCACCTGTGTAATGTTATTGACAGAAAAGTCCACCTGTGAATGCTATTAACAAAACTACTGTGGCGGCAGGTCCGGCAGTCAACACATGGCATCTGCCACCAAAGCCAGGGGCGACGGGACTTGCCGAGGCACTGCCGGCATGGGGAGTGGCGGCAGCGCCTTTTACTGCCACATGGAACGAACATGTCGTAGGTAGGTGATGACATTAGTTTAGTTATTACTAGCAAAAGAGCATGTGCATTGCAACGGGAGAAAAAATAACACACGCTCTTAACCTAATAACCATCACTTGAAAACCACAATAGGTTCACGTCCTTTATTTTAGTGAGGCATCACATTTGTGTTGCCGCTTATCCTCCTTCTCATCCTTCCCGGTGGTGGCCTCAGTTGAGACAATATCTGGTGGAAACCACATTTTCACTGGAAGCTTAGAAACCTAAGCACAGGCTGTTGGATCATGCGTGTATGGACTAGATCCATCCTGTTGGGGAACGTAGTAATTTAAAAAAAAATCCTACGCACATGCAAGATGATGGTGATGCATAGCAACGAGAGGGGAGAGTGTTGTCCACGTACCCTCGTAGACCGAAAGCGGAAGTGTTAGCATAACGCGGTTGATGTAGTCGTACGTCTTCACGATCCGACCGATCCAAGTACCGAACGTAGGGCACCTCCGAGTTCAGCACACGTTCAGCTCGATGACGTCCCGTGAACTCCGATCCAGAAGAGCTTCACGGGAGAGTTTCGTCAGCACGACGGCGTGGTGACGGTGATGATGATGCTACCGACGCAGGGCTTCGCCTAAGCACCGCTACGATATGATCGATGTGGAATATGGTGGAGGGGGGCACCGCACACGGCTAAGAGATCAAGAGATCAATTGTTGTGTCTAGAGGTGCCCCCTTCCCCCGTATATAAAGGACCAGGGGGGAGGAGGCGGCCGGCCAGGGGAGGGGGCGCCAGGGAGGAGTCCTACTCCCACCGGGAGCAGGACTCCCTCTTTTTCCTAGTTGGAGTAGGAGGGGGAAAGGAAGGGAAGGAGAGAGGGGAAAGGAAAGGGGGCTCCCCCCCTCCTTGTCCAATTCGTACTAGAGGGGGAGGGGGCGCGCGCCCAGCCCTAGCCGCCCCTCCTCTACTCCACTAGGCCCATATTGGCCCATTAAACTCCCCGGGGGATTCCGGTAACCCCCCGGTACTCCGATATATGTCTGAAACTCCCCGAAACCATTCCGGTGTCCGAACATAGTCGTCCAATATATCGATCTTTATGTCTCGGCCATTTCGAGACTCCTCGTCATGTCCGTGATCACATCCGGGACTCCGAACTACCTTCGGTACATCAAAACACAAAAACTCATAATACAATCGTCACCAAAACTTTAAGCGTGCGGACCCTACGTGTTCAAGAACTATGTAGAAATGACCGAGACACGTCTCCGGTCAATAACCAATAGCGGAACCTGGAGGCTCATATTGGCTCCTACATATTCTACGAAGATCTTTATCGGTCAAACCGCATAACAACATACGGTCTTCCCTTTGTCATCGGCATGTTACTTGCCCGAGATTCGATCGTCAGTATCTCAATACCTAGTTCAATCTCGTTACCGGCAAGTCTCTTTACTCGTTCCGTAATACATCATCCCGTAACTAACTCATTAGTCACAATTCTTGCAAGGCTTATAGTGATGTGCATTACCGAGTGGGCCCAGAGATACCTCTCCGACAATCGGAGTGACAAATCCTAATCTCGAAATACGCCAACCCAACAAGTACCTTCGAAGACACCTATAGAGCACCTTTATAATTACCCAGTTATGTTGTGACGTTTGGTAGCACAAAAAGTGTTCCTCCGGTAAACGGGAGTTGCATAACCCCATAGTCATAGGAACATGTATAAGTCATGAAGAAAGCAATAGCAACATACTAAACAATCAAGTGCGAAGCTAACGGAATGGGTCAAGTCAATCACATCATTCTCCTAATGATGTGATCCCGTTAATCAAATGACAACTCATGTCTATGGCTAGGAAACATAACCATCTTTGATTAACGAGTTAGTCAAGTAGAGGCATACTAGTGACGCTCTGTTTGTCTATGTATTCACACATGTATCATGTTTCCGGTTAATACAATTCTAGCATGAATAATAAACATTTATCATGATATGAGGAAATAAATAATAACTTTATTATTGCCTCTAGGGCATATTTCCTTCAGTCTCCCACTTGCACTAGAGTCAATAATCTAGATTATACAGTAATGATTCTAACACCCATGGAGCCTTGGTGCTGATCATGTTTTGCCCGTGGAAGAGGCTTAATCAACGGGTCTGCAATATTCAGATCCGTATGTATCTTGCAAATCTCTATGTCTCCCACCTGGACTTGGTCCCGGATGGAATTGAAGCATCTCTTGATGTGCTTGGTCCTCTTGTGAAATCTGGATTCCTTTGCCAAGGCAATTGCACCAAAGATTGTCACGTAACATTTTCATTGGACCCGATGCACTAGGTATGACACCTAGATCGGATATGAACTCCTTCATCCAGACTCCTTCATTTGCTGCTTCCGAAGCAGCTATGTACTCCGCTTCACACGTAGATCCCGCCACGATGCTTTGTTTAGAACTGCACCAACTAACAGCTCCACCGTTCAATATAAACACGTATCCGGTTTGCGATTTAGAATCGTCCGGATCAGTGTCAAATCTTGCATCAACGCAACCATTTACGATGAGCTCTTTGTCACCTCCATAAACGAGAAACATATCCTTAGTCCTTTCAGGTATTTCAGGATGTTCTTGACCGTTGTCCAGTGATCCACTCCTGGATTACTTTGGTACCTCCCTGCTAAACTAATAGCAAGGCACACATCAGGTCTGGTACACAGCATTGCATACATGATAGAGCCTATGGCTGAAGCATAGGGAACAATCTTTCTTTTTCTCTCTATCTTCTGCAGTGGTCGGGCATTGAGTCTTACTCAACTTCACACCTTGTAACACAAGCAAGAACCCTTTCTTTGCTTGATCCATTTTGAACTTCTTCAAAACTTTGTCAAGGTATGTGCTTTGTGAAAGTCCAATTAAACGTCTTGATCTATCTCTATAGATCTTGATGCCCAATATGTAAGCAGGTTCACCGAGGTCCTTCATTGAAAAACTCTTATTCAAGTATCCTTTTATGCTATCTAGAAATTTTATATCATTTCCAATCAACAATATGTCATCCACATATAATATTAGAAATGCTCTGAGCTCCCACTCACTTTCTTGTAAATACAGGCTTCTCCAAAAGTCTGTATAAAGCCATATGCTTTGATCACACTATCAAAACGTTTATTCCAACTCCGAGAAGCTTGCACCAGTCCATAAATGGATCACTGGAGCTTGCACACTTTGTTAGCTCCCTTTGGATCGATAAAACCTTCAGGTTGCATCATATACAACTCTTCTTCCAGAAATCCATTCAGGACGCAGTCTTTACTTCCATTTGCCAAATTTCATAATCATAAAATGCGACAATTGCTAACATGATTCAGACGGACTTAAGCATCGCTACGGGTGAGAAGGTCTCGTCGTAGTCAATCCCTTGAACTTGTCGAAAAACTTTCGCAACAAGTCGAGCTTTATAGACAGTAACATTATCGTCAGTGTCAGTCTTCTTCTTGAAGATCCATTTATTCTCAATTGCTTGCCGATCATCGGGCAAGTCAACCAAAGTCCACACTTTGTTTTCATACATGGATCCCATCTCAGATTTCATGGCCTCAAGCTATTTTGCGGAATCTGGGCTCACCATCGCTTCTTCATAGTTCGTAGGTTCGTCATGGTCTAGTAACATGACCTCCAGAACAGGGTTACCGTACCACTCTAGTGCGAATATCACTCTGAGGTTCGGTAGTAACTTGATCTGAAGTTTCATGATCATCATCATTAGCTTCCTCACTAATTGGTGTAGGTGTCACATGAACCGGTTTCTGTGATGAACTACTTTCCAATAAGGGAGCAGGTACAGTTACCTCATCAAGTTCTACTTTCCTCCCACTCACTTCTTTCGAGAGAAACTCCTTCTCTAGAAAGGATCCATTCTTGGCAACGAATCTCTTGCCTTCGGATCTGTGATAGAAGATGTACCCAACAGTTTCCTTTGGGTATCCTATGAAGTCACATTTCTCTGATTTGGGTTCAAGCTTATCAGGTTGAAGCTTTTTCACATAAGCATCGCAGCCCCAAACTTGAAGAAACGACAACTTTGGTTTCTTGCCAAACCATAGTTCATAAGGTGTCGTCTCAACGGATTTTGATGGTGCCCTATTTAACGTGAATGCAGCTGTCTCTAGAGCATAACCCAAAAACGATAGCGGTAAATCAGTAAGAGACATCATAGATCGCACCATATCTAGTAAAGTACGATTACGACGTTCGGACACACCATTACGCTGTGGTGTTCCAGGTGGCGTGAATTGCGAAACTATTCCGCATTGTTTCAAATGTAGACCAAACTTGTAACTCAAATATTCTCCTCCACGATCAGATCGTAGAAACTTTATTTTCTTGTTACGATGATTTAAAACTTCACTCTGAAATTCTTTGAACTTTTCAAATGTTTCAGACTTATGTTTCATTAAGTAGATATACCCATATCTGCTTAAATCATCTGTGAAGGTGAGAAAATAACGATACCCGCCGCGAGCCTCAACATTCATTGGACCGCATACATCAGTATGTATGATCTCCAACAAATCAGTTGCTCGCTCCACAGTTCCGGAGAACGGCGTTTTAGTCATCTTGCCCATGAGGCACAATTCGCAAGTACCAAGTGATTCATAATCAAGTGATTCCAAAAGTCTATCAGTATGGAGTTTCTTCATGCGCTTTACACCAATATGACCCAAACGGCAGTGCCACAAATAAGTTGCACTATCATTATCAACTCTGCATCTTTTGGCTTCAACATTATGAATATGGGTATCACTACTTTCGAGATTCAACAAGAATAGACCACTCTGCAAGGGTGTATGACCATAAAAGATATTACTCATATAAATAGAACAACCATTATTCTCAGATTTCAATGAATAATCGTCTTGCATCAAACAAGATCCAGATATAATGTTCATGCTCAACGCTGGCACCAAATAACAATTATTTAGGTCTAAAACTAATCCCGAAGGTAGATGTAGAGGTAGCGTGCCGACGGCGATCACATCGACTTTGCAACCATTTCCCACGCGCATCAACACCTTGTCCTTAGCCAGTCTTCGCTTAATCCGTAGTCCCTGTTTCGAGTTGCAAATATTAGCAACAGAACTAGTATCAAATACCCAGGTGCTACTGCGAGCTCTGGTAAGGTACACATCAATAACATGTATATCACATATACCTTTGTTCACCTTGCCATCCTTCTTATCCGCCAAATACTTGGGGCAGTTCCACTTCCAAAGGACTGCGCTTGCAGCAAAGACTCGGCCTCGTGCTTAGGTCCCGACTTGGGTTTCTTCTCTTGAGCAGCAACTTGTTTGTTGTTCTTCTTGAAGTTCCCCTTCTTCTTCCCTTTGCCCTTTTTCTTGAAACTGGTGGTCTTATTGACCATCAACACTTGATGCTCCTTCTCGATTTCTACCTCCGCAGCTTTTAGCATTGCGAAGAGCTCGGGAATTGTCTTATCCATCCCTTGCATATTATAGTTCATCACGAAGCTCTTGTTGCTTGGTGGCAGTGATTGAAGAATTCTGTCAATGACACTATCATCCGGAAGATTAACTCCCAGTTGAATCAAGTGATTGTTATACCCAGACATTTTGAGTATATGTTCACTGACAGAACTATTCTCCTCCATCTTGCAGCTGTAAATTTATTGGAGACTTCATATCTCTCAATCCGGGCATTTGCTTGAAATATTAACTTCAACTCCTGGAACATCTCATATGCTCCATGACATTCAAAACGTCGTTGAAGCCCCGGTTCTAAGCCGTAAAGCATGGCACACTGAACTATCGAGTAGTCATCAGCTTTGCTCTGCCAGACGTTTTTAACGTCATCAGTTGCATATGAAGTAGGCCTGGCACCCAGCGGTGCTTCCAGGACGTAATTCTTCTGTGCAGCAATGAGGATAATCCTCAAGTTCCGGACCCAGTCCGTGTAATTGCTACCATCATCTTTCAACTTTGCTTTTCTCAAGGAACGCATTAAAATTCAACGGAACAACAACACGGGCCATCTATCTACAATCAACATAGACAAGCAAAATACTATCAGGTACTAAGTTCATGATAAATTTAAGTTCAATTAATCATATTACTTAAGAACTCCCACTTAGATAGACATTCCTCTAATCATCTAAGTGATCACGTGATTCAAATCAACAAAACCATGTCCGATCATCACGTGAGATGGAGTAGTTTTCAATGGTGAACATCACTATGTTAATCATATCTACTATATGATTCACGCCGACCTTTTCGGTCTCAAAGTGTTCCGAGGCCATATCTGCATATGCTAGGCTCACAAGTTTAACTGAGTATTCTGCGTGTGCAAAACTGGCTTGCACCTGTTGTAGATGAACGTAGAGCTTATCACACCCGATCATCACGTGGTGTCTCGGCATGACGAACTTTGGCAACGGTGCATACTCAGGGAGAACACTTTTATCTTGAAATTTAGTGAGAGATCATCTTATAATGCTACCGTCAATCAAAGCAGAATAAGATGCATAAAGGATAAACATCACATGCAATCAATATAAGTGATATGATATGGCCATCATCATCTTGTGCTTGTGATCTCCATCTCCGAAGCACCGTCATGATCACCATTGTCACCAGCGCGACACCTTGATCTCCATCATAGCATCGTTGTCGTCTCGCCGACTATTGCTTCTACAACTATCGCTACCGCTTAGTAATAAAGTAAAGCATTACAGGGCGTTTGCATTGCATACAATAAAGCGACAACCATATGGTTCCTGTCAGTTGCCGATAACTTGGTTACAAAACATGATCATCTCATACAATAAAATATAGCATCATGTCTTGACCATATCACATCACAACATGCCCTACAAAAACAAGTTAGACGTCCTCTACTTTGTTGTTGCATGTTTTACGTGGCTGCTACAGGCTGAGCAAGAACCGTTCTTACCTACGCATCAAAACCACAATGATAGTTCGTCAAGTTAGTGTTGTTTTAACCTTCTCAAGGACCGGGCGTAGCCTCGGTTCAACTAAAGTTGGAGAAACCGACACCCGCCAGCCACCGTGCAAAGCACGCGTCGGTAGAACCGGGCCTCGCGTAAAGCGTCTGGCGTAATGTCGGTCTGGGCCGCTTCATCCAACAATATCGCCGAACAAAAGTATGACATGCTGGTAAGAAGTATGACTTGTATCGCCCATAACTCACTTGTGTTCTACTCGTGCATATAACATCTACGCATAAAACTAGGCTCTGATACCACTATTGGGGAACGTAGTAATTTCAAAAAAAATCCTACGCACACGCAAGATCATGGTGATGCATAGTAACGAGAGGGGAGAGTGTTGTCCACGTACCCTCGTAGACCGAAAGAGGAAGCGTTAACACAACGCGATTGATGTAGTCGTACGTCTTCACGATCCGACCGATCCAAGTACCGAACGTACGGCACCTCCGAGTTTAGCACACGTTCAGCTTGATGACGTCCCGCGAACTCCGATCCAGCAGAGCTTCACGGGAGTGTTCCGTCAGCACGAAGGCATGGTGACGGTGATGATGATGCTACCGACACAGGGCTTCGCCTAAGCACCGCTATGATATGATCGAGGTGGAATATGGTAGAGGGGGGCACCGCACACGGCTAAGAGATCAACAGATCAATTGTTGTGTCTAGAGGTGCCCCCCTGCCCCCGTATATAAAGGACCAGGGGGAGGAGGCGGTCGGCCAGGGGAGGGCACGCCAGGGAGGAGTCCTACTCCCACCGGGAGTAGGACTCCCTTTTTTCCTAGTTGGAGTAGGAGGGGGAAAGGAAGGGAAGGAGAGAGGGGAAAGGAAAGGGCGCCGCCTCCTTGTCCAATTCGGACTAGAGGGGAAGGGGGCGCGGCCAGCCCTAGCCACCCCTCCTCTTCTCCACTTAGGCCCATCTTGGCCCATTAAACTCCCCGGGGGGTTCCGGTAACCCCCCGGTACTCCGATATATGTCCGAAACTCCCCGAAATCATTCCGGTGTACGAACATAGTCGTCTAATATATCGATCTTTATGTCTCGACCATTTCGAGACTCCTCATCATGTCCGTGATCACATCCGGGACTCCGAACTACCTTCGGTACATCAAAACACAAAAACTCATAATACAATCGTCACCGAAACTTTAAGCGTGCGGACCCTACGGGTTCGAGAACTATGTAGACATGACCGAGACACGCCTCTCGGTCAATAACCAATAGCGGAACCTGGATGCTCATATTGGCTCCTACATATTCTACGAAGATCTTTATCGGTCAAACCGCATAACAACATATGTTGTTCCCTTTGTCATAGGTATGTTACTTGCCCGAGATTCGATTGTCAGTATCTCAATACCTAGTTCAATATTGTTACCGGCAAGTCTCTTTACTCATTCTGTAATACATCATCCCGCTAACTCATTAGTCACAATTCTTGCAAGGCTTATAGTGATGTGCATTACTGAGTGGGCCCAGAGACACCTCTCCGATAATCGGAGTGACAAATCCTAATCTCGGAATACGCCAACCCAACAAGTAGCTTCGGAGACACTTGTAGAGCACCTTTATAATCACCCAGTTACGTTGTGACGTTTGGTAGCACACAAAGTGTTCCTCCGGTAAACGGGAGTTGCATAATCTCATAGTCATAGGAACATGTATAAGTCATGAAGAAAGCAATAGCAACATACTAAACGATCAAGTGATAAGCTAACGGAATGGGTCAAGTCAATCACATCATTCTCCTAATGATGGGACCCCGTTAATCAAATGACAACTCATGTTTATGGCTAGGAAACATAACCATCTTTGATTAATGAGCTAGTCAAGTAGAGGCATACTAGTGACACTCTGTTTGTCTATGTATTCACACATGTATCATGTTTTCGGTTAATACAATTCTAGCATGAATAATAAACATTTATCATGATATGAGGAAATAAATAATAACTTTATTATTGCCTCTAGGGCATATTTCCTTCACATCCATCACTGCTACGTGCTATTTGCAAATAAACGCCCGCTTGGTTGTAATGATATTTTGCACATAACCCCTCAGTGTTTACAAATCATCAAAGCTAACATCTTCACCCCATTTCTCCACGTAACGTTTTATACCAGAGGTGAAACTAGTTGCAATCAACATGGGTGTAAGAAAGTACCAATTTTGATATTATATCAGAAAACGCCCCATTTGGATAAACAAAACAACAGGACACTCTACTCAACACAATTCTGCCCAAAGGCAAGTAAAGCAAACAGTTCAATACAAATATGCTAGTAGTAGAATTAGAACTCTGTCCAATAGAACTGTGCCCCTGAAAAAGAGAACTCTGCCCAGCTCCTTGTGAATTAAGTAAAGCAAATGGCTCAATACAACAGCCAAAACCATGACCAAACACTTGCACTTTACAGAGCACATTCTAACAACTAAAACCATTGCCTAGACTAAATTAAAGTAAACCAAACAGTTAAGTTGCACATAGTGCTGATTGTGTAGCACCAATATGAGTCAGTCAAATTCAATAATGTGTCACTTCAATACATAAGACATCAGTTAAGAATGGTCCGGATATAGTAATTAACAGTGATGGCAAATCTGCGCATTTGTACAACAGTCATTCAATACCTAGTTCTAGTACACTAGGAGAAGAAAAAACCAATGCAGTACTACTAGTCCTAATAACCTGCAGAAATCTTGCCACAAGCAACCTGAAACAGAAGAGTAGAATTGGTCAGGCAATAGAAATTAATTGCAATACCTAATCTCATCTCACTTCACCAATCAATTGCAATAGAAACTAAACCTGATGGCAGACATTATTTCTATAATTTTCTATACTCAACCAGTCCCAACATCTTTCTTATTTCCCATCATACTACACACAATTCTATCGATGTAAGAGTTCCTTGTTGCTGCATTAAGGGTGTGTTTGTTTGGGCTGCAATTTTCACGGTTGGAGGTGCTATAACTCAAAATGACTCGATTAAGACCTGTTTTGCTGCAGATGGCTACTTTTCAGAGAAATTTTACTAAAATTACAGTTTTCAATAGTTTAAACAATGTATTTAAATGAATTATATATATAATTTGTTGATTATAAGTTAAATCATCTATTCTACATGTTGACTTAAATTAAACGACTGGGTTGTAAGTTAATCATCTATGACTACACATGAATGTTTTCAGCCAAAAAAATGTTGTAAAGATGGCACTAGCAGTACCAGTTCGCTGTTAATAGGACTAGTAGCAATGGCACACACGTGCAAATAGTCTAGGATTTTCTTTCTCACTGTCAATCACATTACTAGCAGTAGCACACACACAGAATTTACCTTCTTACTAGTTGGAGCTCGTTCACTGTGCCACTGAGAGTAATTTGCCCTTATATTATCAAGGATTTTTGTAAATTCTCCTAATTTGATTTCCATAATGGTACCACCTGCAGCAGACTCTATAATATTTCTAGAAACAAAGTTTAGTCCCACATAGAAATATTGTATAATTATCCATAAGCTTAAACCATGAATGGGATAATTTCTTATCATTAATTACATTCTCTCCCAAGATTGTGCAACATGTTTATACTCAAGTTGCTTCAAATTCATAATTTGATTTTTAAGAGAAATAGTTTTAGCGGGAGGAAAATACTTGGCGATGAAAGCATCCTTAAACTTATCCCAAGATTCAATACTATTTCAAGGCAAGGATGAAAACCAAGTTTTTGCACAATCTTGTAATGAGAACGGAAATAATTTCAACTTAACAATATCAATATCCAGATCTTTTTTTCTTTTGCATATCACATAATTCAGCGAAAATATTAAGATGGGATGCAGCATCTTCATTAGGACTTCCAAAAAATTGTTCTTTCATAACAAGATTTAGCAGAACAACATTAATATCATATAACTCCGCACTAGTGGCGGGAGGAGCAATTGAGGTACTAATAAAATTATTATTAGTAGTATTGGAAAATTCACACAACTTGGTGTTTTTTTCAGACATGGCGACAAAGCCAGAAAACGATCAAACCAAAATATTTTTGTGTTTTCATATAAAAAATTAGAAGTGGCGGAGATGAAAATGAGAGGAAAAGGCAAATAAAATTAGTGCAAGTAGATGTTTGTTTCTGCGAAGGTACTTGATAGGTTTTGATGATGTCTCCCCGGCAATGGTGCTAGAAATTCTTTCTGCTACTTGTGAGCTGCGTTAGGATTTTTCCCGAAGAGGAGAGGAGATGCAGCACAGTAGAGATAAGTATTGCCCTCGGTGAGAACCAAGGTATCAATCCAGTAGGAGAATCACACAAAGCCTCGTTAACAGCACCTACACACACAAAATCAAATACTTGCACCCAACGCAAACAAAAGGGTTGTCAATCCCCTTGGCGGTTACTTGCAAGGATTAATTCTGATAGTGATAGGTAGATAAAGTAAATTGCAAAACAAAAGAAAAGAAATAAAATTGCAGCAAAGTATGTGTGGAATTTATATATGACAAAAGTATACCTGGGGGGCCATAGTTTTCACTAGAGGCTTCTCTCTTGAACACATAGCATACGTTGGGTGAACAAATTACTGTTGGGAAATTGATAGAAATTACTGTTGGATTCAAGGCAATGATCATGTATATAGGCATCACGTCCGAGACAAGTAGACCGACTCCAGCCTGCATCTACTACTATTACTCTACCAATCGACTGCTATCCAGCATGCATCTATGGTATTAAGTATAAAACAGAGTAATGCCTTAAGCAAGATGGCATGATGTAGACAAAGTAAATCCAAGTAGTATGAATAAACCCCATCGTTTTACCCTTAATGGCAACAATACAAATACGTGTCCCCTACTTTGTCACTGGGATATGAGCACCGCAAGATTGAACCCATTACAAAGCACCTTTCCACTAAAGATAAATCAATCTAGTTAGCCAAACCAAACGGATAGATCGGAGAGAAATACAAAGCTACAATAATCATGCATAATATAGTTCAGAAAATACTCCATTACTTCTCATAAATATTCAGATCATAAACCCACAATACATCACATCCCAATAAACACACCGCAAAAGAATATTACATCAAATAGAAATCTACGAACATCAGGAGAACATCGTATTGAAGATCAAAGAGAGAGAAGAAGTCATCTAGCTACTAGCTATGGACCCGTAGCTCCATGGTAAACTACTCAGGCATCGTCACAAGGCAACAATGATGATGTAGAAGCCCTCCATGATTGATTGCCCCTACGGCAGAGTACCGGAAAAGGCCTCCAGATGAGATCGTGGAAGAATAAAAACGTTTGGTGGTGGAAAAAGTGTTTTGGGTGGCTCTCTATTGGTTTCCCAAAATTTGAGAATTTATAGAGGTGGAATTATGTCAGATGAAGCCACGAGGGGTCACAAGGCATCAGGGCGCGCTCTGTTGCCTTTCTGTCTCCTCGTTTGCCTTTTGGTCTCCTCCCGAAGCTTCTAGGGTCTATCTAATCTAGAAAAAATCATCAAAAAGTTTCATAGCATTTGGTCTCCATTTGGTACTGATTTTCTGGAAAACCAAAAATAGCCACTTGCACTAGGCACTGGGTTAATAGGTCAGTCCTAGAAAATGCTATAAATAGCTTACAAATGAATATAAAACAAACAAAAAAAATAATAAAATAGCATGAAACAATAAAAAATTATATATATGTTGGAGACGTATCACTCAACACTTAGACTTGCATGTGTAGGGTGTCCTTGACTTGGTAGAATTGCTAAAACTTGCCTACAACTAAAATTGGGAAAAGGATATGTTTTTATTTGGTCAAGTATTCTAATCCCCCCCTCCCCCCCCCCCCCCCCTCTAGAAATACTTTTGATCCTACATACCTCTGACAAGTTCTTTAGCTGTAAGATGGAGGAGACCAACTCTGTTAGTGAGCACTGATACGTCTTCAACGTATCTAAGTTTTTTGATTGTTCCATGCTTTTATGTACCAATATTGGATATTTTATATGAAATTATATATATTTTTTGGGACTAACCTATTAACTTATTGCCAAGTGTCAGTTGTTGTTTTTTGCGTGTTTTTGGTTTTCTAGGAATTCAGTACCAAACGAAGTCCGAATACCACGAAACTTTTTGATGATTTTTTTGACATAAGAGACACTAGAAGCTTCAGGAGGAGACCAGAAGGCGAAGGAGTGGGCCACGAGCCTCATGGGCGCGCCCGGGGGGGGGGGGGGCAGGCACGCCCATGTGCCTCATGGGCCCCTTGTTCCTCCGTTTCACCTAATTCCAGCTCTATAAATTCTCTAAAATCGGGAAACCAACAGGGAGCCACCCGAAACACTTTTTACGCCACCGCAAGCTTCTGTTCTCGCAAGATCCCATTTGGAGGACTTTTCCGGTACTCTGCCGGAGGAGAATCGATCATGGAGGGGCCCTACATCAACCTTGCCGCCCTTCCGATGATGTGTGGGTAGTTTACCACAAACCTATGGGTCCATAGCTAGGAGCTAGATTGCATCTTATTTCTCTTTGATCTTCAATACGATGTTCTTAGAGTTCTATTTCGTGTAATCTTTTTTTACGGTGTGTTTGTTGGGATCCGTTGAATTGTGGGTTTATGATCAGATTATCCATGAATATTATTTGAGTCTTTTCTAAATTATTATATGCATGATTATTATAGCTTTGTATTTCTCTTCAATCTATTGATTTGGTTTGGCAAACTAGATTGATTTTCTTGCAATCGGAGAGGCGCTTTGTAATCAGTTCAATCTTGCGGTGATCTATATCCTAGTTATAGAAAGGGACAAGACATTTATTGTATCGTTGCCATTAAGGGTAAAACAATGGGGTTTATTCATACTGCTTGAGCTTAGTTTGTCCACATCATGTCATCTTGCTTAAGGTGTTACTCCGTTCTTTATGAACTTAATACTCTAGATGCATGCTGGATAGCGGACGATGTGTGGAGTAATAGTAGTAGATGCAGGCAGGAGTCGGTCTACTTGTCTCGGACGTGATGACTATATACATGATCATTGCCTTGGATATCATCATAATTATTTGCTTTTCTATCAATTGCCCAACAGTAATTTGTTTACCCGCCGTATGCTATTTTCAAGAGAGAAGCCTCTAGTGAAAACTATGCCCCCCGGGTCTATCTTTATCATATATTAAAATCCAAAAATACTTTGCTGCAATTTATTTACCATTATTCTATTTTGTGATTTTGTTTATCTATGTATCACTATGAGATTTTATCCTTGCACTTAACCGCCAAGGGATTGACAACCCTTGTTTGCGTTGGGTGCAAGTATTTGTTATTTTATGTGTAGGTGATGTTCACGAGGCATTCGGTGGTTCTCCTACTGGATTGATAACTTTGGTTCTTAACTGAGGGAAATACTTATCTCTACTGTACTGCATCATCCTCTCCTCTTCGAGGAAATCCCAATGAAGCTCACAAGTAGCAAGCACGTACTCAAAATGTGTGGGGTACTACAACCGCTTGAATCAGTTGGGAGTTAGTCTTCCGGATGATGAAGTGCCGATTGACAAAGTTCTTCAGTCACTACCACCAAGCTACAAGGGCTTTGTGATAAACTATAATATGCAAGGGATGGAGAAAATGATCCTTGAGCTCTTCGCGGTGCTTAAGGACACGGAGGTAGAAATCAAGAAGGACCATCAAGTGTTGATGGTCAACCAGACCACTAGTTTCAAGAAAGGCAAGGGAAAGAAAGGGAACTTCAAGAAGAATGAAAGCAAGTTGCCGCTGTCGTGAAGAAACCCAAGGTTGGATCTGATGTCTACTACGCAACCTTCTTCTTGTAGACTCGTGTTGGGCCTCCAAGCGCAGAGTTTTGTAGGACGGTAGCAAATTTCCCTCAAGTGGATGACCTAAGGTTTATCAATCCGTGGGAGGTGTAGGATGAAGATGGTATCTCTCAAACAACCCTGCAAACAAATAACAAAGAGTCTCTTGTGTCCCCAACACACCCAATACAATGATAAATTGTATAGGTGCACTAGTTCGGCGAAGAGATGGTGATACAAGTGCAATATGTACGATAGATATAAGTTTTTGTAATCTGAAATTATAAAAACAGCAAGGTAGCAAGTGGTAAAAGTGAGCGAAAACAGTATTGCAATGCTTCGAAACAAGGCCTAGGGTTCATACTTTCACTAGTGCAAGTTCTCTCAACAATGATAACATAATTAGATCATATGGCAATCCCTCAACGTGCGACAAAGAGTCACTCCAAAGTTCAAATCGCGGAGAACATAGATGAAATTGCTTGTAGGGTACGAAACCACCTCAAAGTTATTCTTTCTAATCAATCCATTGAGCTATTCCTGTAAGTGTCACAAAGAGCCCTAGAGTACATAGTAAAATAACACCATATGGCACACATCAATCAACCCTAATGTCACCTAGATACTCCAATGTCACCACAAGTATCCGTGGGTTAATTATACGATATGCATCAAACAACTTTGGATTCATAATATTCATTCCAGCATAAGGAACATCAAAGAGTGCCCCAAGATTCCTACAGGAGAAACAAGGACGAAAACATGCATCAACCCCTATGCATAGATTACCTCAATATCACCTCGGGAATCTGCGAGTTGAGTGCCAAAACATGCATCAAGTGAATCAATAGAACGCCCCATTGTCACCACGGGTATCCCATGCAAGACATACAATAAGTGTTCTCAAATCCATAATAGTATTCAATTCGATAATAGTGAAACTCAAAGGTAAAACTCAATTCATCACAAGAAGGTAGAGGGGGAGAAACACCATATGATCCAACTATAGTAAAAAAGCTTGTGGTACATCAAGATTGTGCCATATCAAGAACACGAGAGAGAGAGAGAGAGAGAGAGATCAAACACATAGCTACTGGTACATACCCTCAGCCCCGAGGGTGAACTACTCCCTCCTCGTCACGGAGACCGTTGGGATGATGAAGATGGCCACCGGTGATGGTTTCCCCCTCCAGGAGGGTGCCGGAACGGGCTCCGGATTGGTTTTTCGTGGCTACAGAGGCTTGCGGCAGTGGAACTCCTGGTCTACGTTTATTTCTGGGGTTTCTTATATTTATAGGAATTTTTGGTGTTAGGAACAAGTCAAGAGAGTCCACGAGACGACGGCAAGACAGGGGGCGCGCCCGCCACCCTTGTGGAGGCCTCGTGGCTCTTCTAGCCCAAATCTTTTGCTTTGGGGGCTTCTTCTGGTCCATAAAAAATCACCGTAAATTTTCAGCTCATTTGGACTCCGTTTGATATTCCTTTTCTGCGAAACTCAAAAACAAGGAAAAAACAGAAACTGGCACTGGGCTCTAGGTTAATAGGTTAGTCCCAAAAATCATATAAAGTAGCATATAAATGCATATAAAACATCCAAGATGAATAATATAATAGCATAGAACAATCAAAATTATAAATACGTTGTAGACGTATCAAGCATCCCCAAGCTTAATTCATGCTCGTCCTCGAGTAGGTAAATGATAAAAAATAGAATTTTTGATGTGGAACGCTACCTAACATATTTATTAATGTAATCTTCTCTATTGTGGCAAGAATATTCAGATTCATAAGATTCAAAACAAAAGTTTAATATTGACATAAAAACAATAATACTTCAAGCATACTAATAAGGCAATCATGTCTTCTCAAAATAACATGGCCAAAGAAAGTTATCCCTACCAAATCATATAGTCTGGCTATGCTCCATCTTTATCACACAGAGTATTTAAATCATGCACAACCCCGATGACAAGCCAAGCAATTGTTTCATACTTTTGATGTTCTCAAACTTTTTCAACTTTCACGCAATGCATGAGCGTGAGCCATGGACATAGCACTATAGCTGGAATAGAATATGGTGGTTGTGGAGAAGACAAAAGAAGGAGATGGTCTCACATCAACTAGGCGTATCAATGGGATATGGAGATGCCCACCAATAGATATCAATGTGAGTGAGTAGGGATTGTCATGCAACGGATGCACTAGAGCTATAAGTTTAGGAAAGCTCAAAAGAAAACTAAGTGGGTGTGCATCCAACTCGCTTGCTCACGAAGACCTAGGGAAATTTGAGGAAGCCCATCATTGCAATATACAAGCCAAGTTCTATAATGAGTGACAACATAGGAGACTCTCTATCATGAAGATCATGGTGCTACTTTGAAGCACAAGTGTGGTAAAAGGAGAGTAACATTGCCCCTTCTCTATTTTCTCTCCTTTTTTTATTTTGGGCCTTCTCTCTTTTTTTGCCTCTTTTTTTTCGTTCGGAGTCCCATCCCGACTTATGGGGGAATCATAGCCTCAGTCATCCTTTCCTCACATGGGACAATGCTCTAATAAGGAAGATCATCACACTTTTATTTACTTACAACTCAAGAGTTACAACTCGACACTTAGAACAAAATATGACTCTATATGAATGCCTCCGGCGGTGTATCGGGATGTGCAATGACTTAAGAGTGACATGTATAAAAATTATGAATGGTGGCTTTGCAATAAATACTATGTCAACTACATGATCATGCAAAACAATATGACAATGATGAAGCGTGTCATAATAAACGGAACGGTGGAAACTTGCATGGCAATATATATCGGAATGGCTATGGAAATGCCACAATAGGTAGGTATGGTGGCTGTTTTAAGGACGGTATAAGGTGGGTGTATGCAGTGCCGGTGAAAGTTGTGCGGTACTAGAGAGGCTAGCAATGGTGGAAGGGTGAGAGTCGATAATCCATGGGCTCAACATTAGTCATAAAGAACTCACATACTTATGGAAAAAATTTAGTAGTTATCGAAAAAAGTACTACGTGCATGCTCCTAGGGGTAGATTGGTAGGAAAGACCATCGCCGTCCCCGACCACCACTCATAAGGAAGACAATCAAAAAAATAAATCATGCTCTGACTTCGTTACATAACGGTTCACCATACGTGCATGCTACGGGAATCACAAACTTTAACACAAGTATTTCTACAATCCACAATTACTCACTAGCATAACTCTAATATCTCGGAATGGCTATGGAAATACCATAATAGGTAGGTATGGTGGCTGTTTTGAGGAAGGTATATGGGGGGTGCATGGTACCGGCGAAAGTTGCGCGGCACTAGAGAGGCTAGCAATGGTGGAAGGGTGAGAGTGTGTATAATCCATGGACTCAACATTAGTCATAAAGAACTCACATACTTATTGCAAAAATCTATTAGTCATCAAAACAAAGTACTATGCGCATGCTCCTAGGGGGATAGATTGGTAGGAAAAGACCATCGCTTGTCCTCGACCGCCACTCATAAGGAAGACAATCAAAAAATATCTCATGCTCCGACTTTGTTACATATCGGTTCACCATACGTGCATGCTACAGGACTCACAAACCTCAACAAAAGTATTTCTCAAATTCGCAACTACTCACTAGCATGACTCTATAATCACCATCTTCATATCTCAAAACAATAATAAGGAATCAAACTTCTCATAGTATTCAATGCACTTTATATGAAAGTTTTTATTATATCCCTGTTGGATGCCCATCATATTAGGACTAAATTCATAACCAAAGCAAATTACCATGCTGTTTAAAGACTCTCAAAATAATATAAGTGAAGCGTGATAGTTCATCAATTTCTTCAAAATAAAAACCACCGCCGTGCTCTAGAAAGATATAAGTGAAGCACTAGAGCAAATGACAAACTACTCCAAAAGATACAAGTGAAGCACAATGAGTAGTTGAATAACTATGTAACTATGTGAAGACTCCTTCTCGTAAATAAAATTTCGGATCTTAAGTACTTTATTCAAACAACAAGCAAAACAAAAAAAAAATGACGCTCCAAGGAAAACACATATCATGTGGTGAATAAAAATATAGCTCCAAGTAAGGTTATCGATGAAGGATGACGAAAGAGGGGATGCCACCCGGGGCATCCCAGAGCTTAGATGCTTGCTTGTCCTTGAATATTACCTTGGGGTGCCTTGGGCATCAACAACCTTAGGCTCTTGCCACTCCTTATTCCGTTGTTCATCAAAATTTTACCCAAAACTCGAAAACTTCACAACACAAAACTCAACAGAAAACTCGTAAGCTCCGTTAGTATAATAAAGCAAATCACCACTTAGGTACTGTTATGAACTCATTATAATTTTATATCGGTGTTATATCCACTGTATTCCAACTTCTCCATGGTTCATACCCTCCGATACTACCCATAGATTCATCAAAATAAGTAAACAACATAATGAAAACAGAATCTGTCAAAAACAGAACAGTCTGTAGTAATCTGAAAACTTTCCATACTTCTGTAACTCCAAAAATTCTGACAAATTAGGACAGCCTGGGCAATTTGTATATCAATCTTGTGTAAAAAATTCAGATCAAAAGCACGTTCCAGTGAATTTTCAAAATTCCTGGACTAAGAGCAAAAGTTTCTGTTTTTGCACGGAATCAAGTCAACTATCATCCTCACTATCCCAAAGGCTTTACTTGGCACTTTATTGAAACAAAAGCTATAAAACATGATTACTACATTAGCTTAATAATGTTAACACACAAAACAGTAGGTATAAATATTGGGTTGTCTCCCAACAAGCGCTTGTCTTTATTGCCTTTCTAGCTAGGCATGATGATTTCAATGATGCTCACATAAAAGATAAAAATTGAAACATGATGGGAGCATCATATGAAGCATATGACTAGCACATTTAAGTCTAACCCACTTCCTATGCATAGGGATTTTGTGACAAAACAAATTATGGGAACAAGAATCTACTAGTATAGGAAGGTAAAACAAGCAAAACTTCAAAACTTTCAACACATAGAGAGAGAACTTGATATTATTGCAATATGTAAAAGCATATGTTCCTCTCTCATAATAATTTTCAGTAGCATCATGAATGAATTCAACAATATAACTATCACATAAAGCATTATTTTCATGATTTATTAACATAGAAATTTTACTACTCTCCACATAAGCAAATTTATTCTCATGGATAGTAGTGGGAGCAAACTAAACAAAATAACTATCATGTGAGGCATAATCCAATTGAAAATTAAAATCATGATGACAAGTTTCATGGTTATCATTATTCTTTATAGAATACATGTCGTCACAATAATCATCATAGATAGCAACTTTGTTCTCATAATCAACTGAAACCTCTTCCGAAATAATGGATACTAAATAAAGTCATGACCTCTCCAAATCCACTTTTATCAATATTGTAATAAGATTCAACACCCTCCAAAATAGTGGGATAATTATTATCTAAAGTTGACACTCTTCTGAACCCACTTTCATGAATATAATCATCATAAATAGGAGGCATGCTATCACCATAATAAATTTTCTCATCAAAACTTTGGGGACAAAACATATCATCTTCATCAAACATAGCATCCCCAAGCTTGTGGCTTTGCATATCATTAGCATCATGGATATTCAAAGTATTCATACTAACAACATTGCGATCATGCTCATCATTCAAATATTTAGTGCTAAACATTTATAAACTTATTCTTCTAACACTTGAGCATGATGTCTACTACGAGACCTTCTTCTTGTAGACGTTGTTGGGCCTCCAAGTGCAAAGGTTTGTAGGATAGTAGCAAATTTCCCTCAAGTGGATGACCTAAGGTTTATCAATCCGTGGGAGGCGTAGGATAAAGATGGTCTCTCTCAAACAACCCTTCAACCAAATAACAAAGAGTCTCTTGTGTCCCCAACGCACCCAATAAAATGGTAAATTGTATAGGTGCACTAGTTCGGCAAAGAGATGGTGATACAAGTGCAATATGGATGGTAGATATGGGTTTTTGTAATCTCAAAATATAAAAACATCAAGGTAACTAACGATAAAAGTGAGCAAAAACGGAATTGCAATGCTTCGAAACAAGGCCTATGGTTTATACTTTTACTAGTGCAAGTTCTCTCAACAATGATAACATAATTAGATCATATGGAAATCCCTCAACGTGCAACAAAGAGTCACTCCAAAGTCACTAATAGCGGAGAACAAACGAAGAGATTATTGTAGGGTACGAAACCACCTCAAAGTTATTCTTTCTGATTGATCTATTGGGCTATTCCTATAAGTGTCACAAACAGCCCTAGAGTTCGTACTAAAATAACACCTTAAGACACACATCAACCAAAACCCTAATTTCACCTAGATACTCCAATGTCACGACAAGTATCCATTGGTTTGATTATACCACTACTAGAAAAAGGGCTATAGATGGGATTGACACTAATGGCGCACCAGAAAGTTGGTGCGCCATTAGTATATACTAATGGCGCACCACATGCTAATGCGCCATTAGAGTTGAAAACTACTAATGGCGCACCATGCAAAGGGTGCGCCATTAGTATCAAATTTTTTGAACTAGTGCGCTTGTCCAAACATACTAATGGCGCATCCCGCTTAAGTGCGCCATTAGTAGTTGTAACTACTAATGGCGCACTGCAGTGCGCCATTAGTATAGATTTTTTTTTGAACTAGTGCGCCTGTCCAAACATACTAATGGTGCATCCCGGCGAAGTGCGCCATTAGTAGTTGTAACTACTAATGGCGCACCATGCAAGGGGTGCGCCATTAGTATTTTTTTTTATTTTTGCAAATCTACTAATGGCGCACCGACAGGAGGTGCGCCATTAGTTACCTGGATTACTAATGGCGCATTTAGTGCTGGTGCGCCATTAGTAAGTGGGCAGCAACAAGATATTTTGGACAGCCTCTCCTACCCACACTCACTTTCTCCCCACTTCATTCTCTCCACCTCCTCCTTGTCTCGGTGCCTCCTCTTTTCACCTCATTTCCACCATAGATTCATTCAAATTAAGTGGTTAAATTACCTTGTTTTAATAGGTAAGTAAGGGGAAGCTATATTTATGTTGTTCTCCCTACAACAATGTGCACATGCACTTTTTACGGCCTAGCTAGATCTATGTATGTTCGTGGTGTTGCATATGTTTGTGGTGTTGCATATGTGTTTGTGTTTGGAGGTGTACCGGTATTTGAAATGCGATAGTTGCCAATATTTTGCGGAATGTTGATTCATTTCCGTTTAGTAGAATTTTAGCATTAAGCATTCTTTTTGGTCCTATTTTTAGGGAAAGTCATGCCAAATTTTTGTTTGGTTCTAAAATATCGCTTTTGCTCTACCTCAAGGCGACCATATGGTCCGCATACGATGACCGAAGGCATCGTGATTAGGTTTTTGAGGTCAGCGAAGGCCGAGTTGCTTCAAAAGAACGAGACGGAGATACGATGTCCGTGTCGAAGATGCAAGCTGAAGAGCCTTATTGCGGACCCGGATTCCGGCAGGTGCGGGACCACCTGCTCTTGCGTGGTTTCATGGATGGCTATCGGTGGCACGGTGATGAAGATGACTACGAAGTCGTCCATAGGGGCCGGGCCAGAAATGAGGAAGGGCAGCAAGACACCCACCGCGGCTCGGGCGGGCGAGAAGACGAAGAATCCCGGAGATGATCACGACGGTGATCTTGTACACGATCATCATGTAGAAGATGCAGGACATGATGACGAGGAAGATGCCGAGCAGGCGACGGGCATGATCATGAAGATGATGATGCGGCGAGCGAACGACGCTGGACCATCGATGGGCTGGGTGCATGACCCTCATATTCAAGAGCTGCTTCTCAAGCAGACGGATAACGCCAGAGCTGCCGTCCGAGAGAAAGCCAAGATGGATCAACTGTTGGGTAACGTAGTAATTTCAAAAAAATTCCTACGATCACGCAAGACCATGGTGATGGCATAGCAACGAGAGGGGAGAGTGTCCGTCCACGTACCCTCGTAGACCGAAAGCGGAAGCGTTATATCAACGCGGTTGATGTAGTCGTTCGTCTTCACGATCCGACCGATCCAAGCACCGTTACTCCGGCACCTCCGAGTTCTTAGCACACGTTCAGCTCGATGGCGATCCCCGGCTCCGATCCAGCAAAGCGTCGGGAGGAGTTCCGTCAAGACGACGGGCGTGGTGGACGATCTTGATGTTCTACCGTCGCAGGGCTTCGCCTAAGCACCGCTACAATATGACCGAGGTGGAATATGGTGGAGGGGGGCACCGCACACGGCTAAGGAACGATCACGAAGATCAACTTGTGTGTTCTAGGGTGCCCCCCTGCCCCGTATATAAAGGAGCAAGGGGAGGGCCGGCCAGCCCTTGGGCGCACCAGGAGGGGGGAGTCCTCCTCCTAGTAGGAGTATTACTCCCCTTTCCTAGTCCTACTAGGAAGAGGGAAGGGGGAAGGAAAGAGAGGGAGAGGGAGAGGGAAAGGGGGGCTGCGCCCCCCCCCCCCCCGCCAAGTCCAATTCGGACTCCCCCTGGTGGGGGGGCGCGCCACCGCCGGGTGCAGCCCGCGCTCTCCCCACGTGGCCCAAAAAGGCCCCTAACATCCCCGGGGGGTTCCGGTAACCCCTCCGGCACTCCGGTTTTCTCCGGAAACTTCTGGAACCTTTCCGGTGTCTGAATATAACCATCCAATATATCAATCTTTATGTCTCGACCATTTCGAGACTTCTCGTTATGTCCGTGATCACATCCGGGACTCCGAACTCCTTCGGTACATCAAAATACATAAACTCATAATATAACCGTCATTGAAACCTTAAGCGTGCGGACCCTACGGTTCGAGAACTATGTAGACATGACCTAGAACCATTCTCGGTCAATAACCAATAGCGGAACCTGGATGCCCATATTGGTTCCTACATATTCTCTGAAGATCTTTATCGGTCAAACCGCATAACATCATACGTTGTTCCCTTTGTCATCGGTATGTTACTTACCCGAGATTCGATCGTCGGTATCCAATACCTAGTTTTATCTCGTTACGGAAAGTCTCTTTACTCGTTCCGTAATACATCATCTCACAACTAACTCATTAGTTGCAATGCTTGCAAGGCTTATGTGATGTGTATTACCGAGAAGGCCTAGAGAAACCTCTCCGACAATCGGAGTGACAAATCCTAATCTTGATTCATGCCAACTCAACATATACTTTCGGAGACACTTGTAGAGTACCTTTATAATCACCCCGATACGCCAGTGACGCTTTGGCAGCACACAAAGTGTTCCTCCGTAAACGGGAGTTGCATAATCTCATAGTTGCAGGAACTTTGTATAAGTCATGAAGATAGCATAAGCAACATACTAAACGATCAAGTGCTAAGCTAATGAAATGGGTCATGTCAATCAGATCATTCTCCTAATGATGTGATCCCGTTAATCAAATGACAACTCATGTCTATGGTTAGGAAACATAACCATCTTTGATTAACGAGCTAGTCAAGTAGAGGCATACTAGTGACACTTTGTTTGTCTATATATTCACACATGTATTATGTTTCCGGTTAATACAATTCTAGCATGAATAATAAACATTTATCATGAAATAAGGAAATAAATAATAACTTTATTATTGCCTCTAGGGCATATTTCCTTCAGTCTCCCACTTGCACTAGAGTCAATAATCTAGTTCACATCGCCATGTGATTCAACACTAATATTCACATCAGTATGTGATTAACACCCATAGTTCACATCGTTATGTGACCAACACCCAAAGGGTTTACTAGAGTCAATAATCTAGTTCACATCCATATGTGATTAACACCCAAAAGAGTACTAAGGGATGATCATGTTTTGCTCGTGAGAGAAGCTTAGTCAACGGGTCTGTCACATTCAGAGGCGTATGTATTTTGCAAATATTCTATGTCTACAATGCTCTGCATGGGGCTACTCCAGCTAATTGCTCCCACTTACAATATGTATCCAGATTGAGACTTTAGAGTCATCTGGATCAGTGTAAAAAGCTTGCATCGATGTAACTCTTTACGACGGGCTCTTTTATCACCTCCATAATCGAGAAATATTTCCTTAGTCCTCACTAAGGATGTTCTTGACCAATGTCCGATGATCTACTCCTAGATCACTATTGTACTCCTTGCCAAATTCAGAGCAAGGTATACAATAGGTCTGGTACATAGCATAGCATACTTTATAGAACCTATGGTCGAGGCATAGGGAATGACTTTCATTCTGTTTTCTATTTTCTGCTGTGGTCGGGATTTGAGTCTTACTCAATTTCACACCTTTGCAACACAGTGCAAGAACTTTTCTTTGACTGTTCCATTTTGAACTACTTCAAAATCTTGACAAGGTATGTACTTATTGAAAAACTTATCAAGCCGCCTTGATCTATCTCTATAGATCTTGATGCTCAATATGTAAGCAGCTTCACCGAGGTCCTTCTTTGAAAAACTCCTTTCAAATACTCCTTTATGCTTTGCAGAATAATTCTACATTATTTCCGATCAACAATATGTCATTCACATATACTTATCAGAAATGTTGTAGTGCTCCCACTCACTTTCTTGTAAATACAGGCTTCTCCAAAAGTCTCATAAAACCATATGCTTTGATCACACTATCAAAGCGTTTATTCCAACTCCGAGATGCTTGCACCAGTCCATAGATGGATCATTGGAGCTTGCACATTTTGTTAGCTCCTTTAGGATTGACAAAACCTTCCGGTTGCATCATATACAACTCTTCTTTAATAAATCCATTAAAGAATGTAGTTTTGACATCCATTTGCCAGATTTCATAAAATGTGGCAATTGCTAACATGATTCGGACAGACTTAAGAATCGCTACAGCTTTGAGAAAATCTCATTGTAGTCAACACCTTGAACTTGTCAAAACCTTTTTGTGACAAGTCGAGCTTTGTAGATAGTAACACTACTATCAATGTCCGTCTTCCTCTTGAAGATCCATTTATTTAACATGGCTTGCTGATCATCGAGCAAGTCAATCAAAGTCCATACTTTGTTCTCATACATGGATCCTATCTCAGATTTCATGGCCTCAAGCCATTTCATGAATCTGGGCTCATCTTCGCTTCCTCATAGTCCGTAGGTTCATCATGGTCTAGTAACATGACTTCGAGAATATGATTACTACACCACTTGGTGCGGATCTTACCGGAAGACCCACGAGGTTCTGTAGTAACTTGATCTCAAGTTTCATGATCAATATCATTAGCTTCCTCACTAATTGGTGTATTTGTCACAGAACTGATTTCGTGATGAACTACTTTCCAATAAGGATACAGTACGATTACCTCATCAAGTTCTACTTTCCTCCCACTCACTTCTTTCGAGAGAAACTCCTTCTCTAGAAAGGATCCATTTTAGCAACGAATATCTTGCCTTCGGATCTGTGATAGAAGGTGTACCCAACTATTTCCTTTGGGTATTCTATGAAGACGTACTTCTCCGATTTGGGTTCGAGCTTATCAGGATGAAACTTTTTCACATAAGCATCGCAGCTCCAAACTTTAAGAAACGACAGCTTAGGTTTACTGTTAAACCATAGTTCATACGGTGTCGCCTCAACGGATTTAGATGGTGCCCTATTAAACGTGAATGCAGCTATCTCTAATGCATAACCCCAAAACGATATTGGTAAATCGGTAAGAGACATCATTGATCGCACCATATCAAAATAAAGTACGGTTACGACGTTCGGACACACCATAACGTTGTGGTGTTCCGTGGCGTGAGCTGTGAAACTATTCCCTTTGTTTTAATTGAAGACCAAACTCAGAACTCAAATATTCATCTCCACGATCAAATCGCAGAAACTTTATTTTCTTGTTACGATGATTTTCTACTTCACTCTGAAATTCTTTGAACTTTTCAACTATTTCAGACTTATGTTTCATCAAGAAGATATACGCATATCTACTCAAATCATCTGTGAAGGTCAGAAAATAATGATACTTGCCACGAGCATCAACACTCATTGAATCGCATACATCGGTATGTATTATTTCCAATAAGTCAGTAGCTTGTTCCATTGTTCCGGAGAACGGAGTTTTAGTCATCTTGCCCAAACGGCATGGTTCTCAAGCATCAAATGATTCATAACCAAGTGATTCCGAAAGTCCATCAGCATGGAGTTTTCTTCATGCGCTTTACACCAATATGACCTAAACGGCGATGCCACAAATAAGTTGCACTATCATTATTAACGTTGCATCTTTTGGTTTCAATATTATGAATATGTGTATCACTATGATCGAGATCCAATGAACCATTTTCATTGGGTGTGTAACCATATAAGGTTTTATTCATGTAAACAGAACAACAATTTATCCTCTTACTTAAATGAATAACCGTATTGCAATAAACATGATCAAATCATATTTATGCTCAACACCAAATAACACTTATTTAGGTTCCACACTAATCCCGAAAGTATAGGGAGTGTGTGATGATGATCAAATCAATCTTGGAACTACTTCCAACACTCATAGTCTCTTCCCTTCAACTAGTTTCGCTCATTCATTCTGGAACTCCCGTTTCAAGTTACTACTCTTAGCAACTGAACTAGTATCAAATACCGAGGGGTTGCCACGAACACTAGTAAAATACACATCAATAATCTGTATATCAAATATACCTTTGTTCACTTTGCCATCCTTCTTATCCGCCAAATACTTGAGATAGTTCCGCTTCTAGTGACCAGTTTCATTGCAGCAAAAGCACTTAGTCTCAGGCTTAGGTCCAGACTTGGGCTTCTTCACTCGAGCAGCAACTTGCTTGCCGTTCTTCTTGAAGTTCCCCTTCTTCCCTTTGCCCTTTTCCATGAGACTAGTGGTCTTGTCTATCATCAACACTTGATGTTTTTCTTGATTTCTACCTTCGCCGATTTTAACATCACGAAGAGCTCGGGAATCATTTTCGTCATCCCTTGCATACTATAGTTCATCACGAAGTTCTAGTAACTTAGTGATGGTGACTAGAGAATTACATCAATCACTATCTTATCCGGAAGATTAACTCCCACTTGATTCAAGCGATTGAAGTACCCAGACAATCTGAGAATATGCTCACTAGTTGAGCGATTCTCCTCCATCTTTTAGCTATAGAACTTGTTGGAGACTTCATATCTCTCAACTCGGGTATTTGCTTGAAATATTAACTTCAATTCCTGGAACATCTCATATGGTCCATGACGCTCAAAACGCCTTTGAAGTCCCGATTCTAAGCCGTTAAGCATGGTGCACTAAACTATCAAGTAGTCATCATATTGAGCTAGCCAAACGCTCATAACGCCTCGCATCCGCTCCTGCAATAGGTCCGCTACCTAGCGGTGCATCAAGGACATAATTATTCTCAAAGCAATGAGGATAAACCTCAGATCACGGATCCAATCCGCATCATTGCTACTAACATATTTCAATACAATTTTCTCTAGGAACACATATAAAAACATAGGGAAGCAACAACGCGAGCTATTGATCTACAACATAATTTGCAAAATACTACCAGGACTAAGTTCATGATAAATTAAAGTTCAATTAATCATATTACTAAAGAACTCCCACTTAGACAGACATCTCTCTAGTCATCTAAGTGATTACGTGATCCAAATCAACTAAACCATAATCCGATCATCACGTGAGATGGAGTAGTCTTCAATGGTGAACATCTTATGTTGATCATATTCGCTATATGATTCACGCCGACCTTTCGGTCTCCGTGTTCCGAGGCCATATCTGTATATGCTAGGCTCGTCAAGTATAACCTGAGTATTCTGCGTGCAAAACTGGCTTACACCCGTTGTAGATGGACGTAGAGCTTATCACACCCGATCATCACGTGATGTCTCTACACGACGAACTTTGGCAACGGTGCATACTCGGGGAGAACACTACTTGATAATTTTAGTGAGAGATCATCTTATAATGCTACCGTCAATCAAAGCAAGATAAGATGCATAAAGGATAAACATCACATGCAATCAATATAAGTGATATGATATGGTCATCATCATCTTGTGCTTGTGATCTCCATCGCCAAGCACCGCCATGATCACCATCGTCACCGGCGCCGACACCTTGATCTCCATCGTAGCATCGTTGTCGTCGCCAACTATTGCTTCTACGACTATCGCTACTACTTAGTGATAAAGTAAAGCAATTACATGGCGCTTGCATTTCATACAATAAAGCGACAACCATATGGCTCTCGCCATTGCCGATAACTCGGTTACAAAACATGATCATCTCATACAATAAAATATAGCATCACGCCTTGACCACATCACATCACATCATGCCCTGCAAAAACAAGTTAGACGTCCTCTACTTTGTTGTTGCAAGTTTTACGTGGCTGCTACGGGCTGAGCAAGAACCGTTCTTACCTACGCATCAAAACCACAACGATAGTTTGTCAAATAGACTCCGGTTTAACCTTCTCAAGGACCGGGCGTAGTCATACTCGGTTCAACTAAAGTGAGAGAGACAGTCCACCGCCGGTCACCTTTAAGCAACGAGTGCTCGGAGCGGTGAAACCCGTCTCGCGTAAGCGTCTGCGTAATGTCGGTCCGGGCCGCTTCATCTCACAATACCGCTGAACCAAAGTATGGCATGCTGGTAGGCAGTGATGACTTGTATCGCCCACAACTCACTTGTGTTCTACTCGTGCATATGACATCAACGCATAAAACCAGGCTCGGATGCCATTTGTTGGGTAACGAGTAATTTCAAAAATTCCTACGATCACGCAAGACCATGGTGATGGCATAGCAACGAGAGGGAGAGTGTCCGCCCACGCACTCGTGAGACCGAAAGCGGAAGGCGTTATATCAACGCGGTTGATGTAGTCAGACGCCTTCACGATCCGACCGATCCAAGCACCGTTACTCCGGCACCTCCGAGTTCTTAGCACACGCTCAGCTCGATGACGATCCCCGGCTCCGATCCAAAGAAAGCGTCGGGAGGAGTTCCACAAGACGACGGCGTGCAGGACGATCTTGATGTTCTACCGTCGCAGGCTTCGCCTAAGCACCGCTACAATATGACCGAGGTGGAATATGGTGGAGGGGGCACCGCACACGGCTAAGGAACGATCACGAAGATCAACTTGTGTGTTCTAGGGTGCCCCTGCCCCGTGATATAAAGGAGCAAGGGGAGGGCCGGCCAGCCCTTGGGCGCACCAAGGAGGGGGGAGTCCTCCTCCTAGTAGAGTAGGACTCCCTTTCCTAGTCCTACTAGGAAGAGGGAAGGGGAAGGAAAGAGAGGGAGAGGGAAGGGGGCTGCGCCCCCTCCTTGTCCAATTCGGACTCCCCATGGGGGGGGGCGCGCCACCTCCTGGTGCAGCCCTCTCTCTCCCTCTTGGTCCAATAAGGCCCATAACTTCCCGGGGTTCCGTAACCTCCCAAGCACTCCGTTTTCTCCGAAACTTCGAACCTTTCCGTGTCCGAATATAACCATCCAATATATCAATCTTTATGTCTCGACCATTTCGAGACTCCTCGTTATGTCCGTGATCACATCCGGGACTCAACTCCTTGGTACATCAAAATACATAAACTCATAATATAACCGTCATTGAAACCTTAAGCGTGCGGACCCTACGGTTCGAGAACTATGTAGACATGACCTAGAACCATTCTCGGTCAATAACCAATAGCGGAACCTGGATGCTCATATTGGTTCCTACATATTCTACGAAGATCTTTATCGGTCAAACCGCATAACATCATACGTTGTTCCCTTTGTCATCGGTATGTTACTTACCCGAGATTCGATCGTCGGTATCCAATACCTAGTTTTATCTCGCTATCGGAAAGTCTCTTTACTCGCTCCGTAATACATCATCTCACAACTAACTCATTAGTTGCAATGCTTGCAAGGCTTATGTGATGTGTATTACCGAGAAGGCCTAGAGATACCTCTCCCACAATCGGAGTGACAAATCCTAATCTTGATTCATGCCAACTCAACATATACTTTCGGAGACACTTGTAGAGTACCTTTATAATCACCCAGTTACGCCAGGACGCTTGGCAGCACACAAAGTGTTCCTCCAGTAAACGGGAGTTGCATAATCTCATAGTTGCAGGAACTTTGTATAAGTCATGAAGATAGCATAAGCAACATACTAAACGATCAAGTGCTAAGCTAATGAAATGGGTCATGTCAATCAGATCATTCTCCTAATGATGTGATCCCGTTAATCAAATGACAACTCATGTCTATGGTTAGGAAACATAACCATCTTTGATTAACGAGCTAGTCAAGTAGAGGCATACTAGTGACACTTTGTTTGTCTATATATTCACACATGTATTATGTTTCCGGTTAATACAATTCTAGCATGAATAATAAACATTTATCATGAAATAAGGAAATAAATAATAACTTTATTATTGCCTCTAGGGCATATTTCCTTCATCAACTTGAGTTAGACGCGGTTACTCCATTGTATGAAGGATGCAGGCCCGAGGATACCCGCCTGAAAGTAACGCTCATGGCTCTGGAGATGAAGGTAAAACACAAAATGACCGACGCATGCTTCGACGAGAACATGTCATTCTGCACGAACGTCTTCCCATGGGGAACAAGTGCCCGACTAGTTTGGAGGAGGCGAAGAAAATCGTGGTGTCCTCTCGATTTACCGCGACGTGAAATACCATGTGTGCATGAACAATTGCATCATTTATCGGGACGAGCACGCGGAGTCTACCATATGTCCGGTGCGGCGTCACTCGATACAAGAAGAGGAAGAAAGCTCCTCGAAAAGTGGTGTGGTACTTTCCGATCACTCCTCGTCTGCAGCGCTATTTCGTGGACCCTAAGGTAGCAAAGCTCCTGCGTTGGCACGCGGATAGGGAGGAGAAGAAGCGAGAAGATGACGCAAATGATCCGGAGATAGATAAAAAAGACAAGATGCTTGAGTCACCCTAAGGATGCGAGCCGCTGGAAAGCGTTGAACTTCAAGACTCGGAATTTGGGAAGGATCCAAGGAACATCGTGCTGGGCGCGAGCACCGATGGAGTCAATCCGTTTGTCAGCCAGAGAAGCACACATAGCACCTGGCCTGTGTTTGTGTGGATGTACAACCTTCCCCGCTGGTTGTGCATGAAGAGGAAGTACATTCACATGAGTATGCTAATTGAAGGGCCGAAACAACCAGGAACGACATCAATCAGATTCCGGGCTGCTGAAAGAGGAGCTTGACACGTGGAAAACGCCAGCCAATACGTGGGACGCCGCAGAGAAAGAATATTTCCCTATGAGAGCCGTGACCGCTCACGACGGTGCACGACTATCTCGACACGGATATCTCGGCGGGCGGGTAGTCCACGGATTTTCTGGATGCGTAAGGTGCATGGATGACACAACGTATCGCCAGCTAGATAGAGATCCCGGGTCTTCGAAAACCTGTTCATGGGACATCGAAGGTGGCTTCGCGACGATGATCCGTGGAGGAAACGCAAGGATCTGTTCGATGGTGAAACCGAACCCCGAAAACGCCCGTGTACGAGGAGCGGCGAGGAAATAGACAAGCTATTGAAAAATTGGAAAGACCGCCCACCGCCTCGAAAGAAGCAAAAGGCGCCAGAGCCGGAAAGAAGCGAAAGGCGCCAGAGCCGCTGAAGGTATGGAAAACGAGGTCTGCTTTTCCGGGACTTGCCGTCTTGGAAGATCCACCGTGTGCCTCACAGCCTTGATGTCATGCATATCACGAAGAACGCAGCGTAGAGTCTGCTTGGTACCACCGCTCAACATGCCGTAGAGGACCAAAGATGGGCCGAAAGCAAGGGCAGACTTGAAATCAATGGGCATCAGGCAGGAGCTTCACGCTAATGATGATGATGATGATGATGATGATGATGATGATGATGATGATGATGATGATGATGATGATGATGAGGCGAAGCAGGACACAGAAAGTCGTCGCAAAGGCAAAAAGGCCAAGAAGACCGGAAATGACTACCCTCCCGCGTGCTTCACTCTAAGTCAGGAGGAGATCGAGCAGTTTTTCACCTGCCTCCTAGGAGTAAAACTTCCTTACGGTTACGCGGGGAAGATAAGCAGATACCTAGACCCAGTGAAGCAGAAGTTCAGCGGGATGAAGTCTCACGACCATCACATGTCGATGACGCAGACATTTCGATTGCAATCCGTGGGATCATGGACGCGCACGTCCGTGAAACGCTATTTGGCCTATGCAACTTCTTCGACGTCATCTCTCAGAAGTCGATTGGCGTGAGGCAACTCAGAAGGCTACAGGAAGAGATCGTGGTGATACTATGCGAGCTTGAGATGTACTTCCCGCCCGCATTCTTCGACGTTATGGTGCATCTGCTGGTCCATATATCGGAGGATATCATCCAACTCGGCCGACGTTCCTGCACAAAGATGATGCCGCTCGAAAGGATGAATGGTGTCATCAAAGGATACGTTCGCAACATGTCACGTCCAGAAGGAAGCATAGCCAGGGGCTTTCTGACCGAAGAGTGCATCGCTTGTCCTCGACCGCCACTCATAAGGAAGACAATCAAAAAATATCTCATGCTCCGACTTTGTTACATATCGGTTCACCATACGTGCATGCTACATGACTCACAAACCTCAACAAAAGTATTTCTCAAATTCGCAACTACTCACTAGCATGACTCTAATATCACCATCTTCATATCTCAAAACAATCATAAGGAATCAAACTTCTCATAGTATCCAATGTACTTCATATGAAAGTTTTTATTATATCCCTCTTGGATGCCTATCATATTAGGACTAAATTCATAACCAAAGAAAATTACCACGCTATTTAGAGAGACTCTCAAAATAATATAAGTAAAGCATGAGAATTCATCAATTTCTTCAAAAATAGAAGTACCGCCGTGCTCTAAAAAGATATAAGTGAAGCACTAGAGCAAATGACAAACTACTCCAAAAGATATAAGTGAAGATCAATGAGTAGTCAAATAATATTGTAACTATGTGAATACTCTCTAACATTTAAGAATTTCTGATCTTGGGATCTTTTATTCAAACAGCAAGAAAAACAAAATGAAAGAAAATGACGCTCCAAGCAAAACGCATATCATGTGGTGAATAAAAATATAGCCCCAAGTAAAGTTACCGCTGAACGAAGACGAAAGATGGGATGCCATCCGGGGCATCCCCAAGCTTAGGCTCTTGGTTGTCCTTGAATATTATGTTGGGGTGCCTTGGGCATCCCCAAGCTTAGCCTCTTGCCGCTCCTTATTCCGTAGTCCATCGAATCTTTACCCAAAACTTGAAAAGTTCACAACACAAAACTTAACAGAAAACTCATGAGCTCCGTTAGTATAATAAAACAAATCATTCACTTTGGTACTGTCAAGACAAGATTCATAATTTTTCTCACATGATGCATATTGTATCCTATCATTTCTACAATTTATATTAAGCAATATAGAAACTAGAAACAAGCAAACTATGCATCGGAAATAGAATCTGTCAAAAACAGAAAAGTCTATAAAGATCTGCATTGAAATCATATATACTTCTGTAACTCCAAAAATTTTGAACAATTAGGAAAACGTAGACATTTTGTATATCAATCATGTGTAAAAAGTTCAGGAATTTTATCATGCTCCAGTGAATTTAAACAATTCTGTGACTGGGCGCAAAGGTTTCTATTTTTGGACAGAATTGAATCAACTATCATCCACACTAAATACTTATCGAATAGATAAATATTATACAGTCACGGCTTATAGCACCAATCTCAAGTTTTTGCACCACTTCAATATACACCACAACTTCTAGCACCAAAGTGACTGTTTACACCAAGTTATAGCACCACTAGTGTAATTGACTCTTGTCATTGCAATAATTATTCTGGACAGTCATTGTCTCTCAACTAGCGAACAAAGATGAGCCTCATGCGATGAAATTTTTCTGAAACAATATTAATGCTATGTGTATGGGCATGTAACCTAGTAAATATTTTTCATATGAAATATGTTCATTGCCACTGGCAGCGGTTAGTATAAATAAAAATGTCCATGTTGTGGTCCTTCTCAATTATTAACCTTTTTTTGCAGGTACTCAATCATTCTTAGCACGATAAACATGCAGTTCCTGAAGAACATGCTACACAAAATCCCTCTGGAACTCCAAGGTAATGAATTGATCTTATGGGTTGAGTAAACCAATCCTTTTGATTAAAGGCATCCTGCATGTGCAAAGAAAAAACATACCACAAAATATTTGTTTGACAGGACTATTATACACATCAAGGGATATTAGCTTGATAGAAAAAAATCATACCATAAAATATTTATTTGCGAAAACGACTATTGTACAAGAGATATCAGCTTGATACGGAACATGATGGAATAAGAATAGTAATTACTCCCTCTATAAAGAAATACCCCCTCCGTTTCACAATGCAATGCGCCAGCGCTTCCCGAGATTCAAGTTTGATCATAAATTTAACCAACGAGACCGACTGCGGTGGGAGCAAAAATTATACCACTGAATTCGTATATTCGATATGAATTCAGTGATATAATTTTTGCTCCCGTGAATTCAGTGGTATAATTTTTGCTTCCGCCACAGTCGGCCTCGTTGGTTAAATTTGCAGTCAAACTTGGATTTCGGGAAACGCGGACGCAGTACATTGTGGAATGGACGGAGTATAAGAGTATTTAGATTACTATATTAGTGATCTAAATGCTCTTATATTTTTTTACGGAGAGGGTACTAATTAATGAACTCATAAGTGCGAGAGGGGAAAGAACAACATCTCATAATGTTGAAGTATAATAGTGAAACTCAGACTGTACATTCACACCTCACTGAATTTTCAGGTTTAGACAGCCCGAGCTTTATAACTGGAACAAAAAGAAGATGGTATTGATCCTCCTTGGGTAGATTCAATTCGAATAGAGAAGAAGTTCTACTTATGAATCCATAAGAATAATTTAATATTGTTCTGATATTTAAACAAATCCACCATGGAGGGTACGTCATTACCAACCCACATGCAGATTACATAATCAGTGCAACATCAAGAAAGCCGAGTATAGTGCAGAAATTGCATCCACCTCTAAATATAGTAGAGGACCTGCAAGGAAGCGATTACTATTAGTAATCTAGTACTCTCTCCGTCCCATAATATAAGAACGTTTTTCAAGCTACACATAGTTTGAAAAACGTTCTTATATTATGGGACGGAGGGAGTAGAAATTATCATCTGTCCCTGCCACAATCCTGATTATATATAAGCTATTTTTGTGACGCACCCTGGCAGCGATGCCTCTAAGCTCTGACGCACGACGGCCATCGACCCGGCTTCAGCCCTTCCTCCAGGTGGAGCTTGATCCAAAGGAGAGAGGGGAGTGGAGAAATTAGGAGGAACCTCCTCCATGGATCTCTCCTCTGTTCGCTGGCTCGTGGAGTCGTACTATGGCTAGAGGTGACCACCGCTGCCTCGTCGTGTCTCTCCACGGGCGGCACCACCAGATTGGCCATGCGGACAGGAGATGGGGGCCTGGCGGTGGTGCGAGGAGGCACAGGCGAGCAGCGAAGTGCTTGTGGGTGCCGCCAGATTTTGGAAGACAGGCACAGCGATGGAGGGGTGACCTCGAAAGGTAAAGACCCGGGCAAGTAAGCCTGAGTTTTTATAGGTGCAATCTGCGGTGGGCTGGTGGGCCGCGGGCGGCTGGAGAAGCGAGTCCCCAAGAGAGAACTGAACACGCGGTGGATATGGGACGTCCTATGCGACGCATTTTGCGTCGACTAGTCGGGTGTTCGCACAGGGTTGACGCACGACTGGGCCGGCCCACCGACCCGCTCTTTGTTTCGTTTCCTTTCGCGCGCGACAAAAAAGCTGAATTAGGCCTGGCGGTGGTGCAGGGAGGCACAGGCCGGCGGCGAAGTGCTTGTGGGTGCTGCCAGATTTTGGAAGACAGGCGCAGCGACGGAGGGGTGACCTCGAAAGGCAAATACTCGGGCAAGTAAGCCAGACCTTTTATAGGCGCAATCTGCGGTGGGCTGGTGGGCCGTGGGCGGCGGGAGGAAGCGAGTCCTCAAGAGAGAACTGAACACGCGGTGGATAGCGGGACGTCCTATGCAACGCATTTTGCGTCGACTAGTCGGGCGTTCACACAGGGTTGACGCACGGCTGGGCCGACCCACCAACCCGCTCTTTGTTTCGTTTCTTTTCGCGCACGACAAAAAAGCTGAATTAAACAGCGAGTACCAGGAATCAATCCCACCACCACATTCTAAAACCGCGAGCCATTAGCCACTACACCACACACCATGAACTGAACATAAAGGTGTAGATATCTATAAGAACAGACACCAGCGTTCATATTTGGAAAACATTTTGAAACCATTTCAAAAATTGCGAGCAGTTTTCAAATGCCGCATTTTTTTGGAAAAATGAAGATGTTTTGTAATTCTGATTTGAAAATGAAACGCGAACAAAATAATATTTTAAAAGTGAAATATTTTTGAAAATCGGGAACTTTTTTTTGAAATGGGAACATTTTGGCAAATTCCAAGACCAAATTTGAAAACACGAACATAATTTGAAAATGTGAAAACAAGAACATTTTTTTAAATTGGTGAACAAAATTTGAAATTTTTTGAAAACGGGATTATGTTTTCAACTGCCCGAACATTTTTCAAAATTATGAACAGAAAATTGAAACTGAACAATTTCGAAACTCCTCAAGAAAATGAAAATGTGCACATTTTTAAAATTTGCGAACAATTTTTCATAACGGGAACATGTTTTGAACCACCCGAACATTTTCTGAAATTTGTGAACAAAAAATTAAAACTGAACAATTTCGAAACTCAAAAATGAAACTATGCACATTTTTTGAAATTTGCAAATAATTTATTTAAACAGGAACATTTTTGAACCGCACGAAAAAAATTTGAAATTTGTGAACAAAAACTTGAAACTGAGCAATTTCGAAACTCCTGAAAAAATGAGAACATGCACATTTTTTGAAATTTGCGAACATTTTTTTAAATGGGAACATTTTTTGAAACTAGAACAATACTTTAAAAATGGAACATTTTCTGAATTTATGACCAAAACTGGAACTCACGAACAATTTTTTTATTTTGAACATTTTTTCGTTTTTGGAACATTTTTTAAAATGTGAAAAAAGTGAAGAAAGAAAAAATAAACTCAAAATAGGAAAGAGAAACAAAAAAAGAAACGGAAAAAAGGAAATTGAAAGAAGAAAAGAAACAGAAATATGGAAAAAAGAAAAAAAGGGAAAAAAGAAAAACAGAAATTAATAGGAAAACCGGTAAAAGAAAATAAATTGGTTCAGGGAACCTTCTGGAGGGTTCCCAAAACCGGACAATATAGTACAGGAACGGCTTACGTATAATGGGCCGGCCCATCACGTCGCTCGGTCGCTTCGCGTGTGCGAAGCGCCGACAGTTTAACGCAGCGCGCGTCAAATAGGGAATTCCGTGGATAGCATATAAATAGCGTGGCTAGTGTTTGATTTCGTTGATGACGTGTGGGCAGTTCACAAAGGTACGTGTCCACCACCGCTTTGTATTATCAACAAAAATTGCAACGAATAATACCATGTCTGAATGATCTAGAAAAATCGGATAAGATCACAACCTTCACGTGTAAATCATACCTTTGCAGGTCCCCTAGTAACAAGTGTAAATTTTTGGAGGCCATAAAAAAATTCCAAAATAACCAAGGAAAAGAATCCCTTATGGGCCTAGTATCTGTTTATTTGAAGTACTCATTTTTATGTTTACAGCTGTGGGTCCTTCTACTATTACTTGTGAAGAAATGATGGCCTCAAATGAAGCAAGCCTTCATTAATTTGTTATGACTATTTTCATTGATGCACTTTGTTAAAGGGAAACGTTTAGCATCAGCCTGATTTTCGTTGCTCCATCAGCCCCTCTTCTTCCTGACGCGTGACCTAGTGGGATTCTCCTCGTAGCCTTATCTTGAGTCTCCCCAGGTCCTCATCCACAGGTTCTGCCTTGACCTTCTTCTTTCCTGTGCAAACTCCATTCTTTTTTTTCTCCCAACACTACATCACTGCACTATGTTACCGTCCACCACCGCAGCTGCGACTCTCTCCGACCACCACAATACACCATCATCGCCGCTACTACAAAACACCAGTGGCAGTAGCCACGGAGGAGGTCGACGCGCGCACATCACCTTTGGAAAAAGTTTCTGCAACAACAGTGTTGTTGCCGAACAGCGGCAACGAACGATGTATGTGCCAGTGCGATGCAGCTGGAGATGTTGTTGCCATTTTCGCAACAAGGATGTTGTTGCAGAAAATTAGATGCGGTGTGAGGTGTGTTTGCAATTTTTGCAACAACGTCCTTGTTGCAAAAAATTAGAGAAGAAGAGGTTTTTCGAGAGGGGACTTGTTGCAGAATTAGAGAAGAGAAGATTTCACAACAAAGATCTTGTTGCAGGAAATTAGAGAAGATGAGTATTCGCAACAAGAGTGTTGTTGCAAGAAATTAGAAAGGAGAAACTGACGACTCGCAAAACCCAGTCGGACGGCTCGCGAGGCGGTGGTTCTTTTTAAAAGATCCACCGGCCGACGCATAGCACGCCCCTTTGTTAAATTGATGTGATGTTAAATAAATTTGCTCTCATGGTAATAAGAATTCATATTTTATTCTTAATCTGAATGTGTCATGTACTTCTAACATGCATTGGTATTGTTGTATTTGGCATATTTTTCTTTAGGTTCTAGTTGCTTAGCTTTAGCCCTAGGCTTCCAGAAATCCTGGCTCCACCTCTGCAACCAGAAACCATGTTCAACTCAAGATTTGATATGTACCATGGCCATATTTCCAGCAAGGTGTCACTGCCACGCGTCAAGCATAACATTTCGTGATATACTGACAATATCTTTGTTCTAGCTTGCTATTTGATACCAGATATTTTAAGTTGGCACCTCGCTTTTCTCCATATCATTCATTTATTTCGCTTGTACCCTTCTTTCTTTCTTATCAGCAACAAGAGAGGATGGTACAAATCACCCACAGAAAAAAAGGATGGTACAAATGTATATGTGAGTGTTGATTTCTTAATGTGTATGCTTAATGCATGAGTGCTTCAAACATTAGCATATCCCTAAAGTTATCTGGCGACCGTTCCCTAGGAGGAAAACCCCAACGACCCCCCTCATAGCCACATGCTCAAGATCTGACGGTGGCATTTTTGGGATGAAAAATGCACTACAAAATGCCATTTTTTTTTGTCAAAAATGCCACCCCCCACAAACACTAACACTATGTTCGCAAATGCCATGGCTATTGAAGTTTCTATCTTGATATGTCTACTAGTACATGGTAATTTAGTACTTTTGTGGCATGTATATTTTCTTTCCACTTTAGATATCCTTCTCTTCCTATTTTTAGTTTTATTTCATTCTTTAAATTATGTTTTTGGGGATGAATCTTGTGCCATCACCAAGGAGCCTATTTCCTTGCACCAGGATGAAAAATATAATGGGTATACGCATGCATCTCAATTTAGTAGGGATATCCCATCTACCATCTAGTTAGTGGAGCTCTAGTTAGAATAGAGTATGTACATCCTTATCTCCGCATACACTCCTTTTCGGTACTGAATTGTTTTAGCCCTGGAAATTTGAAGAAACAAAAGTTGGCATGAAGCTCCTCTGCAATAAAGCTATTAGCTGTAGTAACTTCAACATTCACATGGATGCAGATTCAATGCTTCTGAAAGTAGCATTTTTAGAGTACCGATTTTTTTCCACGCCTTCTAGGAATGTGGTTCCATGACGAATTTTTGCAAGCACTTGAAACTTTTGTCAATATTGGTTTTTTTTTTCAATTTTTCTGTTCACCCAAAAAAAAAATTAGTTTTTTTCTGAGCTGGGGCTTAGAAACTCCGTGTCCAGAGCCCATGTGAGCTTCCTTTATCAAGAAATGATCATTATTATTTTAGTTCTTCCAAGAAAAAGATGAAATTCATAAGATACTTCAAATACAATATTACTAGGAAACAAATAAAAGATTGACATGACTGAACCGATTCCACCTATAGGATGATGAAAACCAATGCAAAAATCAGCACAATACTAATACAATAGATTGTGAATTGGATTAACTCCACGCCAAGAAAAATGGAATGAAGAGATCTCTATATCATAAAGGTTACACTTACTTCCAGGTAACAACATTACTTCCAGGTAAATCCAGATAAGCTGCAAACTACCATAATAATCCAGGTAAGTCCATAGTCCAGCATGGTGTGTAAGCCTACGACTTGCATTACTTACTTCCAGGTAAGTCCATAGTCCAGCATGGGGTGTACGCAAAAGAGATCTCTATACCGTAGGTTAAGCCTCATATCAGGATCCAACTTTCCCAAGTACTGAACCTTGGAGCTATTTAAATGATAAGCAACTGTAGCACCATCATCGTCCCCACGAAACAAGACGATTTCCTTGTAAGGGTGAAATCCGAGGCAATCAAGAGAAAGAGAAGCTTCAGGGTTAGGGCTGCACTTCTTAGGCCAGTCTCCAGTGCTAACAACATTTTCATCATCAGAGTCCCATTCAAAATCATCTTTTGCTAGTGCTTCATTGTATTCATCTACAAGTTTAAGGTTTACTTCATTCTTCAACAACTCTCTCTGATTAGGAGACTGTGAGATCCATGGTCCATTGTCAAGATGTTTCCAGAAACATTTTCTCCATACTGGCTCAAGGTTTATTTCATTCTTTAAAACCCAGTCTATCAGACCACACGATTCATGAAGAAACCAAACCTGAAATGTGCATCTTCCATCGATATACAATACACAGTAGACCCCTTTTTCCGATTTTCCTAGACGAGATAGTGACCTGATGCCTCCTTTTGGCAACTCAATTACTCGGTACTTCTCATTCAACAAGTTTATTCTACAAAAAACGAAGCACCATCCAGCTAAAGATTAAATACCGAAATAATACTATTGATAATGAAATAATCATAACATAAACATGATCATTGAGTGTGATCATGTTGTGTGAAATAATCATTGAGTGTGATCATGAAATAATACTATCGATAATGAAAGGGTTCTTGCCTGTATTACAAGGTGTGAAATTGAGCTCGTCTCAATGTCCGACCACGGCAGAAGATATAGAAGAGATGAGTGTCATCCCCTATGCCTCAGCCATAGGGTCTATAAAATGTATGCCATGCTGTGTACCAGACCTGATGTAAACCTTGCCGTAAGTTTGGTAGGAAGGTACCAAAGTAATCCCGGCAAGGAACACTGGACAGCGGTCAAGAATATCCTGAAGTATCTGAAAAGGACTAAGGACATGTTTCTCGTTTATGGAGGTGACGAAGAGCTCGTCGTAAAGGGTTGCGTCGACGCCAGCTTCGACACAGATCTGGATGACTCTAAGTCACAAACCGGATACGTGTATATGTTGAATGGTGGAGCAGTGCAGCTGCAAGCAGAGCGCCGAGGCGGGATCTACATGTGAAGCGGAGTACATGGCAGCCTCGGAGGCAGCGCATGAAGCAATTTGGGTGAAGGAGTTCATCACCGACCTAGGAGTCATACCCAATGCGTCGGGGCCGATCAAACTCTTCTGTGACAACAATGGAGCTATTGCACTTGCCAAGGAGCCCAGGTTTCACAAGAAGACCAGGCACATCAAGTTGCCGCTTCAACTCCATTCGTGAAAATGTTCAAGATGGAGACATAGAAATTTGCAAAGTGCATACAGATCTGAATGTCGCAGATCCGTTGACTAAACCTCCTCCATGAGCAAAACATGATCAACACCGTAACTCTATGGGTGTTCGATTCATCACAATGTAACTAGATTATTGACTCTAGTGCAAGTGGGAGACTGTTGGAAATATGCCCTAGAGGCAATAATAAAAGGATTATTATTATATTTCCTTGTTCATGATAATTGTCTTTTATTCATGCTATAATTGTATTATCCGGAAATCGTAATACACGTGTGAATACATAGACCACAATATGTCCCTAGTGAGCCTCTAGTTGACTAGCTCGTTGATCAACAGATAGTCATGGTTTCCTGACTATGGACATTGGATGTCATTGATAACGGGATCACATCATTAGGAGAATGATGTGATGGACAAGACCCAATCCTAAGCATAGCACAAGATCGGGTAGTTCGTTTGCTAGAGCTTTTTTCAATGTCAAGTATCTTTTCCTTAGACCATGAGATCGTGTAACTCCCGGATACCGTAGGAGTGCTTTGGGTGTACCAAACGTCACAACGTAACTGGGTGACTATAAAGGTGCACTACAGGTACCTCCGAAAGTGTCTGTGGGGTTGACACGGATCGAGACCGGGATTTGTCACTCCATAGGACGGAGAGGTATCTCTGGGCCCACTCGGTAATGCATCATCATAATGAGCTCAAAGTGACCAAGTGTCTGGTCACGGGATCATGCATTACGGTATGAGTAAAGTGACTTGCCGTAACGAGATTGAACGAGGTATTGGGATACCGACGATCGAAGTCTCGGGCAAGTAACGTACCGATTGACAAAGGGAATTGTATACGGGATTGATTGAATCCTCGACATTGTGGTTCATCCGATGAGATCATCGAGGAGCATGTGGGAGCCAATATGGGTATCCAGATCCCGCTGTTGGTTATTGATCGGAGAGTCGTCTCGGTCATGTTGCGCATGTCTCCCGAACCCGTAGGGTCTACACACTTAAGGTTCGGTGACGCTTAGGGTTGTAGAGATATTAGTATGCGGTAACCCGAAAGTTGTTCGAGTCCCGGATGAGATCCCGGACGTCACGAGGAGTTCGAAATGGTCCGTGGTAAAGATTTATATATAGGAAGTCCAGTTGCCACCGGGAAAGTTTCGGGGTCACAGATTGTACCGGACCACCGGAAGGGTCCCGGAGGTCCACCGGGTGGGGCCACCTATCCCGGAGGGCCCCATGGGCTGAAGTGGCGTGGGAACCAGACCCTGGTGGGCTGGTGTGCCCCACCCAAGGGCCCAAGGCGCCTAGGGTTGGAAACCCTATGGGGCCATTGCCCCCGTGGGGGCTTGCGCCCCCCCCCCCCCCCTGGTTGGAAACCCTAAGGGGGCCGTTGCCTCGGGGGCCGCCGCCCCCCCTCTAGATGGGATCTCCAAGGGGGGCATGCGCCCCCAGCCCCTATATATAGTGGAGGGAGGAGGGCAGCCGCACCCCTAAGCCTGGCGCCTCCTCTCCCTCCCGTGACACCTCTTCCTCCTCCGGAGCGCTTGGCGAAGCCTGCTGAATCTCATTGCTTCCACCACCACGCCGTCGTGTCTGCTGGATCTTCTTCAACCTCTCCCTCCTCCTTGCTGGATCAAGGTGCGGGAGACGTCATCCGCTTCGTACGTGTGTTGAACGCGGAGGTGCTGTCCGTTCGACACTTGGTCATCGGTGATTTGGATCACGACGAGTACGACTCCTTCAACCCCGTTCTCTTGAACGCTTCCACTCGCGATCTACAAAGGTATGTAGATGCACTCCTATCACTCGTTGCTAGATGAACTCATAGATGGATCTTGGTGAAACCGTAGGAAAATTTTTATTTTCTGCAACGTTCCCCAACAGTAACTACCTAGTCACGGAGTAGCGTTTGGTCGGCCCAAAGCAAGTCTGTCACCATCTCGAGTACATGCGTCAGCTCAGGTCTTAGGACGTAGAATGTATGTTGTACTAGAGACTCACAGATGACATATCGCTGCCTCATATATATATAGTTGGGTCTTTCCGACTCGGACCTTATCTCGACTCCGGATCCGACTACGTCGAATCCGACCAGACCTTTCCAAGTCCATATTATCCGGTTAGCATCCAATGCTCCATGGCTAGTGAGACCAAGCCATCGACCGTGTCATATGCTCGTCTAGTCGGCTACGCGTCCACACAGCCCTTTCGACTAGGGACCTTTTAGGACAGTCATCATACAATGCATAGTCCCACAAACAAGTCATATACTTGCTGATACACATCATTGATAATGTCCAAGGACTATCTTTATTCATAAACACATAGGAAATATCATCATACATGATTGCCTCTAGGGCATATCTCCAACAGTCTCCCACTTGCACTAGAGTCAATAAAATAGACATCGAATGCCCAAAGCTCTAACGTGCCCCTCATGCTTGGGTTGTGGAAGCGGCTTAGTGAACGGATCTGCAACATTTGCATCCGTGTGAATCTAGCATAACTCTACATCACCATTCTTTACGATCTTTTGTATCAGGTGATATTTCCGGTCTATGTGTCCGACCTTGTGGTGATTCCTCGGCTCCTTGGCTTGTGCGATGGCACCAGAATTATCACAATAAAGGTCCAACGGTTTCACCGAGGCTGGGAAAATACCAAGATCATCCGTAAAATGCCGGATCCAAACACCTTCCTTTGCAGCTTCACAAGCCGCAATGTATCCGGCTTCTGTGGTAGAATCGGCCACCGTATCCTGCTTGGAACTCATCCAGTACACTGCTCCTCCGTTCAGGACGTACACGAATCCGGACTGTGATCGACAATCATCTCTGTCGATTTGGAAACTAGCATCAACGTAACCCCTTACGACGAGCTCTTCCTCACCTCCATAAACTAGGAACATCTCTTTAGTCCTTTTCAGGTACTTCAAAATAGTCTTTACCGCTGCCCAGTGACTCTCACTAGGGTTGGCCAGGTATCTGCTTGTTAGGCTTATTGCAAAAGCAACATCAGGCCTTGTACATATCATGGCATACATGATGGATCCGATTGCCGAGGCATACGGAATCCTACTCATCTGCTTCACTCATCGGATGTCGAAGGACTACGAGTCTCGCTTAGCCTTATACCATGTGAGAGGGGCAAGAACCCTTTCTTCGCCTCACTCATGTTGAACCGCTTCAACACTTTATCTATGTACGTGCTTCGGCTTAAGCCGAGCAGCCTCCTCGATCTATCTCTATAGATCTTAATGCCTAAAATATAGACTGCCTCAGCAAGGTCCTTCATCGGAAACTTGCCATTCAATGATCCCTTGACCGAGTTTCACATCGAAACATCGTTCCCGATCATTAGTATGTCGTCCACATACAAGATCAAAAACACTATCGAGCTCCCACTTAACTTCTTGTATAAACAAGAGTCCTCTTTGCTTTGAAGAAACCGAGACCAGTGACGACCTCATCAAAACGAATGTTCCAACTCCGAGATGCTTGCTTCAACCCATAAATGGATCTCTTGAGCTTGCATACCTTACTACTGCTAGTCGGATCAACAAAACCCTCGAGCTGTATCATATACACGTCCTCGGTTTAATTTCCATGAAGGAAAGCCGTTTTGGCATCCATCTGCCATATCACGTAATCGAAATATGCAGCTATAGCTAGTATGATCCTCACCGACTTCAGCATCGCTACCGGCGAGTAAGTCTCGTCGTAGTCAATTCCTTGAACTTGTCCATAACCTTTAGCGACAAGCCGAGCTTTGTGGATCTGAACATTTCCATCCACATCGGTTTTCTTCTTAAAGACCCATTTGCATCCAATGGCGGTTATGCGGTGGCGGATCAACCAAGTCCTGACTTGATTCTCATCCATGGACTTTAACTTTCGGATCTCATGGCCTCCAGCCATGCCTCGTAATCTGGGCTCACCATCGCTTCCGCATATGTGGCCGGCTCGTCCGCTTTCTAGCAACAATACATCGCGCTCTGCGCAATCTTTCCCGACCTCCGTGGTTCCGGTGCCGCTTCCACTACAGGTTCCCTGACTGACTCCGGTATGATCTCATCACCAGCCGAGCCGTCCCCGAGTGGTTCTCGAATTTCTTCGAGTCGAACCGTCCTCCCACTGGCCTCCCGACTGAGAAACTCTTTCTCAAGGAAAACCCCGTTCCGAGCAACAAACACTTTGTTCTCTTCCCGGTTGTAGAAGCTATATCCCAAGGTTTCCCTCGGATATCCCACAAATATGCATTTATCCGACTTAGGTGTAAGCTTGTCTGACATAAGTCGCTTGACAAATGCTTCACAACCCCAAATCTTTAGAAAAGACAAAATGGGACTCTTCGGTCCACATCTCATGTGGTGTCTTGTCTACGGATTTTGATGGTACCCTATTAAGTGTGAAAGCTGCGGTTTCTAGAGCGTATCCCCAAAATGACAAGGGTAAATCCGATTTGCTCATCATAGACCGGACCATGTCCAACAAGGTCCTATTTCTCCGCTCCGACACGCCGCTTTCTCCGTATGCGTGCAGGAGGTGTGAGCTGAGGTACTATACCTCAACTTTTCAGATGATCATCAAACTCCTGGCTCATGTACTCACCTCCACGATCAGATCGCAGAAGCTTTATAGTCTTGCCAAGCTGATTCTCAAGCTCGTTCTGAAACTCTTTGAACTTTTCAAAAGTCTCCGACTTATGCCTCATCAAATAGATATATCCATATCTACTCAAGTCGTCGGTAAAAGCCACGAAGTACTGATAGCCACCTCTGGCGGTTGTGCTCATTGGACCACACACATCACTATGTATAAGTTCCAACAGCTCGGACGCCCTCTCGCAACTCTTTGCGAAAGCAGACTTAGTCATCTTGCCGAGCAAGCATGATTCACATGTCTCGAACGATTCAAGTCGGACGGGTTAGGAGCCCATCATCATGGAGCTTCTTCATGCGTTTCAGACTAATGTGTCCAAGCCGGCAATGCCAGAAGTATGTCGGATTTATCTCGTTAGGCTTATGCCTCTTGACATTCATGTTATAGACCGCTTCCTGTTCTAGATTCAATATAAATAGCCCATCAACAATGGGTGCATAGCCGTGGAACATACCATTCAAAAATATCGAACAACCATTGTCCTTTAAATTGAATTCATAACCTTGACTCATTAAACATGAGGCGGAAATAATGTTCCGACTAAGTGCAGGAATGTAATAACAATTATTCAATTCCATTATGAATCCGGAAGGAAGCTGGAGCTGCATCGTGCCGACCTCCAACGCAGCAACTCTTGCTTTGTTGCCGACCACGATGTCAATCTCCCCTTGTGCCACACGCCTAGTTCTTACCAGCCCCTGCATCGAGTTGCAAATATGAACAACTGATCCGTATCAAATACCCAAGAGCTACTAGGTATGTCAAGAAGGTAAATGTCTATAACATATGCAACAAGTGTACCTTTGCTCAAGCAGCATTCCGGCCTTCTTGCCATGCTCTGCAAGCCACTTGCTACAGTTCCTCTTCCAGTGACCGGTTTCCTTGCAGTGATAGCAAACGGTCTTCGAGTCTGGTCCAGACTTCGGCGCAGCGGCAGAGGTTACCGTCTCCGTGCCCTTTGCCTTAGCCTTTTTCTTGGACCAACTCTTCTTGAACTTAGCCGATTTCTGCACCATCAACACTTGATGCGTGCCTTTCTTAATATCCTGCTCAGCCACCTTGAGCATCCCATGCAATTCAGCGAGCTTCTTATCCATGCCATGCATATGATAGTTCGAGATGAACGTCCCATAGCTGGGCGGAAGAGAACCCAGAACAGCATCAGTAGCCAGCTCATCCAAGAGCGGGTAGCCCAAACGATCCAAAGCTTGCACATATCCGATCATCTTGATCACATGTGGGCTCAGTGGATCATCTTCCTTCAGCTTGCAATCCATCAAGTATCGCCAGACGTTGAACCTTTCGGTCCTAGCTCGTATGCGAAACATGCTCTTGAGACTCTCGATCATATCGTAAGCCTCAACATTTTCGAAATGCTGTTGCAAATCGGGCTCCATACAAGCCAGACATCGTGACTGATCTCCGTTGATTCATCAACGAGTTTCGTAGGCATTCTTAGCTGTGGCACTAGCATTATCGGCAGGTTCCTCCGAAGTGGATCCTCTAGAACATGTTCCTTTTATCATGCTTGAGAACAATTCTCAGATTTCTATACCGTGTGGTAAAGTTTGTTCCATTCAGTTTATCCTTTTCCAGAATTGATTTCAATGCAAAGTTGGGTTGAGCAGGTGGTGCCATTGATCTACAACAGAAAATATGCAATCACTAAGCAATGTGTTTATGTAGAGTAATTCTAGTCTAAACAGAAATACTCCCACTGAAGTCAGCATCCCTCCGCAAACTCTCACTGATTCAGAATCCGACTAGCGCATGCGACTAGTGAGCTTTAGCATCACTGCTAGCCAACATACCTATCCGGTAAGCAACTCCTTGCTAGTCGTATCTCTATACGACTCCTGTCGATCGGGAAGGTATCTCATACCCCGGCTCCCAACCTTCTTTGCCACAAGGCCCAAAACCGTTTTGATAGCCCTGTCAAGTCAACCTGATGCAGTGCATGTCCGTGTCCGACATTTAACCCTTCAGTTCAAGGACACCTAGCAGCACCCCAATTTTATGCGCCCACTACTAGACGTACTTGACGTGCGAAGGTGCAACATCGGGGATGGCAATTCACTTGATATTCATGAGGGATCATTCTATCATTCTAACATGCATAGAAACAAAGAAGCATAACAATCACAAATATAACACATATTGTGAAATAGTATGGCTCCTTTCATGGACGTTCTTCTGGGCCGGCTCCGACTCCGATGACCATCTAGGAACTCCATCTTGTTTGTCACGCCGGGACGCCAAGCCACCAAGCTGATCTCTATTATCCAACTACTACAACTAGTAATGAATTTTACATAGAGACACAAGTCGACACGCTGGCCGTTATACAATATAATGACAGCACTTTGGCTCCTGCCGGCTGACAAACATGACACGCAGGCCACGTATAAATTACACACATGCATCATATATACATGAGCCATACTATTCACATCAAACCTGCAAAACAAAGTTATGCATAGAATCGCATTCTACCGGTTTGTGTGTCGGGTACGAAATACACGGCGCTACGCAAACGGCTGACAAACAAAGCTATTCACGCCGAATTCTCTGATCTGACCGATCTTATCGATCATCGCGAATCCGATTCGGATTTACGTTTCACTGTTAACCCCGATGGCGGATGACCGAGCGGTAGGGGTATATCGTGTCACGACCTCATCAATCCCGATTTACAGAAAACATAGCCTCAACGATCCCTATGTGCAGTTGATCACATCAACCGTGCACATAGCCGATCTCTTCAAGGACAACAGATCTCATCTGCCGCCTCCGCATATCTAATATGCACATGATCTGAATCCAAATCCTATAGCAGAGGCTCTGATACCACTGTTGGGTTCTACGATAGGGTGCGTCGACTGCAAATTAAAATTTTCCTACGCGCAGAACATCCAGGAACATGCTACGGGAGATGGATCACAGTTCGTTACCACTAGACGCGCAGTGCCGTGCAGCGGAAGAAGAGTTGGGGCAGCGCGTCCGCGTGGATCGTCTCCTCATCGTCCGATCTCCCTCGAACAGCCGGTCGTCCGATCCCTCGTACGAGTTCGCCGGAGCGGTGCAAGTGCACCGCCTCTAATGGTATCCGCGCATGCAGGAGGAACACCGTGCGGCGGACTGCTAGGTCCGATCACACCGGGCGGCGGCGAGTGGAGGTGGCTATTCGCAACACATGCAAACCCTAGTCGCAACGCCAAGCGATCAACAAACCGAGTGTGCCGCACCTCCACTTTATATAGGCGTCCGTTGCGGGCTCAACACTTGGGCCTCGCACGGACCCTAAAGCTCAAAGTCTACTCGGTCACGTTCCTAGTCCAGTTCGGATCACATCCGACCAGTGTCCTACGAACCGACCTCATAGGTTCCTTCCCTTAAGCGCGCGACCCCTTAGGTTCAAGTCGGCTTGGTCACAGTTCGGATCACCTCCGACCTGCACGGTTGGTAGCGGCCTCTAGCAAGGCGTGCCGACCACCAAGCAGACTATGAAGCTGGTTAGGCGAACTTGTACATCACACTTCCATTCCTTTTGCCACACGATATATGTTGTCGGGCTCAAGGCGAGACTGTCATCCTTGTGCTAGCCCGACCTCTTTCTCGTTCCAGTGATATCGACCACTATCTGGATTATCTCATAATCCTTGTCGCATGGCCATGCTTATCCCGGTCGGATCACACGAGGGGCCCAGAGTATATCTCTCCTGATCGGAGGGGCAAATCCCATCTTGCTCGACCATGTCTCGCAGCATAGGACTGGACAAACCCGAAACCTACCTTTGTAACTACCCAGTCACGGAGTAGCGTTTGGTCAGCCCAAAACAAGTCTGTTGCCACCTCGAGTACATGCGTCAGCTCAGGTCTTAGGACGTAGAATGTATGTTGTACAAGAGACTCACAGATGACATATCGCTGCGTCTCATAGTTGGGTCTTTCCGACTCGGACCTTATCTCGACTCGGATCCGACTACGTCGAATCCGACCAGACCTTTCCAAGTCCATATTATCCGGTTAGCATCCAATGCTCCATGGCTAGTGAGACCAAGCCATCGACCGTGTCATATGCTAGTCTAGTCGACTGCGCGTCCACATAGCCCTTTCGACTAGGGACCTTTTAGGACAGTCATCATACAATGCATAGTCCCACAAACAAGTCATATACTTGCTGATACACATCATTGATAATGTCCAAGGACTATCTTTATTCATAAACACATAGGAAATATCATCATACATGATTGCCTCTAGGGCATATCTCCAACAGCATCGATGTAGCGCGCCACTAAGGATGTGATGACCCGATCCTTGCTCACTTGATACCGTATCCAGATCAAGATACGGCGCGCCACTGAGGGGGTGACGGCCCGGCCCTTACCAATTTGACACCACACCCGGGTTCTGATGTGGCGCGTCGCTGAGAGGGTTACGCCGCAACGAAAATCTTTGGGTTTCATCTTCATAGAGTGGCTGAGTTTTGACGTTGGCGCGCCAAGCCTATCACAACCCTCCTCCTCTACCCAGGCTTGCAATCGGCTATGTTAAGACAACATAGGTGGAGTTTAATGTGCAATAGAATATGTCTACCACTTTTTTGCAAATTAAAGTCGAAAATTAACGAGATAATGAATGTTGTGTCCTTTCTTACATCTTCCTTTCTTTTTACACGTATTTGTTTTTAACTCTGTTATATAGCCCACCATTCATATCAATGTCAAGCCAAATTTCAGCAACGGACCGAAGGTGATCAACATCAATGCATATGCATCAACATCAATCATCGGACTGAACTTAGCACTAGAGCTTTGCATCATTGCATGCCAGTAGGCCGTATTCGCTATACCATGGATTTTGGTTTTGCAAGTAATCCAATATATTTTTATTCGCTATACCATGGATTTTGCTTTTAAAAATCAGTCAATCACCTGTCTGTTTTGTTGTCTAGATTAGAACAGTATACTGGCCTTCCATTTTATGTGATACTCTAGTTACAGTAACAACATTGATTCGTATGAACATGTGAGCAACCTTTATCAAGGAATGATTGACAGTTATTATGAATCAGAGGCAGTATTATTTTAGTTTTTCCAAGCAAGAAATGAAAATCATAATAATCTTCAATACAATGTGCTGGGAAACAAATAAAAGATTGACATGACTGAATGGATTCCACCTATAAGATGATGGAAACCAATGCAAAATCTGCAGGATATACTAATACAATAGATTGTCAATTGCCTTGACTCCACACTGAGAAAAATGGAACAAAGAGCAGTTTGAGATTAGCTGCAAACTAGACATGCCTACGACTTGACATTACTTACTTCCAGGTAAGTCCATAGTCCAGCATGGGGCGTAAGGAAAAGAGATCTCAATGAAGGAATAGTAGTGCTCCATCTCACCCAAGTATCGAACCTTCGAGCTATTCAAATGATATGCAACCGTTGCACTATTGTGGTCATGAAACAAGACAATTTCCTTGTAAGGGTGAAATCCAAGACATTCAAGTTGAAGAGGGGTTTCATAGGCTTCATTGTCAGGGTTGTACTTCTTAGGGCAGACTGTGAGATCCATGGACCTTCGTCAATATGTTTCTCAAAATATTCTCTCCATGCTGGCTCCAGGTTTATTTCATTCTTCAAAACCCAGTCTATCAGACCACCCGATTCATACAGAAACCAAACCTGAAATGTGCATCTTCCATTCTTCAATACACAGTAGACCCCTTTTTCCGATTTTCCTAGACGAGATAGTGATCTGATGCCTCCTTTTGGCAACTCAATTACTTTGTACTTATCACTCGACAAGTTTATTCTACAAAAAAAAGAAGCAACCACAAAAGATCAATTACCAACATAATCATAAACATGATCATTGAGTGTCCGAGTATGAGTAATACCTCAGTAGAAAATCACCGTGTCTTTGCCTAAAAGGAACGTAAAGTGATCCCTGCCAGTAAGCTGCGTAGTACAAATTTTGATCAGATTTCCGATGTGATTTCACATCGTCAATTGTTCCGGCAGCATCCCCTTCTCGCATGAATGACCTCTCTTCCCAACACTCTGTCTTGGACGAGAAAACATACATGGTATACGGCGAAGGTGGCCACTCCATAGTGCAGGCCATGTCATCGGGTACATCACAGGGAATACGAGGAATGAAGAATACCTCGTAATGTGGCGAGATGGTAGGGTCATATGCGAGGTAGCGATTGTTGTGGCAGCGCCCGCAATCCCCATCGGGCGAGCACGCGCACGGCAGCCGGGGCAACGGCGCCCACTGGCGCGTGGCGGGATTGACCACCGTGTCGTTCTGAATCAAGAGGAGGCCATTGCAGTAATCCCTCATCTCCCCCGCGTACATCCCATAGTTGGGATCCTCTTCGAGGTAATCGAGCCTGCTGGTGATGTAGCGCGCCGTTGAGCGGCGGGCGAAGAGCATCGGGGCGTCTATCGTATCTTTGTCCCAGATCACCGCGTCCACGGAGAGCGGGAGCAGGTCCGCGCGCAGCAGACGGTGGTGGTCGACGGTGGCCCGCCAGGACGTGCAGACGCAGCGGGATGCGGCGAGGCTGCGCGGCGGGAGGTGGCGGAGGATGTCGACCAGCACGTCAGTGCGCTCCATATCCATGCCGACCGTCAGACACCGTCGTGGCCGGAGGGGGGCAGATCTGGTCGGCGTGGGGGTGGGAGCGATCGAAGGTGACCGGCCGCGGCGTCGCCTCTGGATGCGTCGTCAGCCTTGCCCCCGGCGACGGCAGCACGGCTGCAGCGGCGCGAGGGACGACAGGAAGGCGGCACCGGTGGCGCGGGGCAGGGGAGAAGCGCCGGCGGCAGGTCCAGGCGAGGTAGTCGCAGGGCAGCGCCGGAGCAGAGTGGCGGCGGCTGTTCTTCTGTGAGGATGGAACGGCAGTGCTCAGGCCGTCCACTCGTAACCCTACCGCACTGCGTATTTCCACGCTTTTTCTTTATACTAGTAAGAGCATTACTAGTAGAGCCCTCAAATCCCTAAAAATAACTGTCTTTTTATAGTTTTCGCGGAAAAAACGCCGTAGATTAGAACCTCTAAGCCCTCAAACCCGTAAAAAAATTTAGAGGTCCAACCCTCAAACCAGTTTGCAATCCGTAGAAGTAGGGGTTGAGAGGACAATCGCCCACAACCCGTGAGCTGTTTCGCTCGCTTCCTCGCTGCTGGAGCCAACTCCTCCTCCCCGGCCTCCTTCTCCGGCCATGGAGGGGCCCGCCGCCGCGCCTGCCCGGCCGCCTCGCCCGCCTCGCCACGCCCGGCCGCTGGCCCGGCCCCGCCCCCGCCTCGCCCGCCTCCCCGTCCCGCCGCCGCCTCGCCCGCCCGCCCCGCCCGACCGGCCGTCACCGGCGTGGTGGCGGCGACCCATGTTAGGCGGCGGCGGCGGGCCTCGCCGCCTCCTCCCGCCTCCCGAGCTCCGCCGCTCCCGTCCCGCCCGGCGCCCGCCCCGCCACGCCGCCTCGCCCGCCCCAAGAAGAGCCGGCGGCGGCCGTCAGGCCTCGAGGGCTTGCCAAGGTCGTCGGCTCGTCCCGGCCGTGAAGAAGCCGCGGAAGAAGCCCGCCGCGGCTGGCCCCGCCTCACACTGTCGCCGAACCTCCTCCCGCCGCGCACGAGGTGTTCGAGGAAATGGCAACCCCATCCTCGTTCATGGACCTCCTCCAAAACGCGGAGGTGGACCTCGGAGCTCCGCCTCTAGACCCCTTTAGGGTTGACGACGACTTGGAGGAAAAGGAGGAAGATGAGGAGGATGAAGGGGATGACGAGGAGGAGGTGGCCGAGATAGGGGTGGAGGCATTCACCGCCGCTTCCCATCCACACGCTCGGTCGACAAACTACACCGAGGCAGAAGATGTCCTCTTGGTTCGTGCTTGGGCAGCTGTGGGAATGGATGCTACCACCGCACCGATCAAACCCAGAAACTGTATTGGCAAAGGATCGAGGACGCCTAATGTAGGATCAAGTCAAGAATAGTGGGTTCATCCATCGCACTTTCCGGTCGCTTCAAGGCCGGTGGGAGTTGATCAAGCCCGCTTGTTCTCGTTGGAGTGCGGCCATGGACCAAGTAAGGGATGCACCACCTAGTGGAACCGTGGAGAGTGACTATGTGAGTACATATTTCTTCACTATTTTGATTATGTTTGTGCACTATGCTATTGGTGGGTTCTTATGTGATTTATGTGTGGTTGATAGGAGACAATTGCCGGCTTGAGGTACAAGGAGATGGCCGCTTCCAAGGGCAAGCCATTCCCATTTAAGCATGTTTGGTCAATTCTTCAAACCTTTAAAGGTTGGGGTTGAGGCAAAGACTAGAACCCTCAAATCCAACCCTTAAAGCAGTTTACGGGTTGGGTTTGAGGGTTCTAGTATTTGCCCCTGTTTTTCAACCCTTAAAAGTGTCAAAAAGTGGCACTTCTCAACCCTTAAAAGTGCTTTAAGGATTTGAGGGTTTGAGGGTTCTACTAGTAATGCTCTAAGTATGCACGTGCAACGCACGTTTCAATTGTCATCAAATAATTATTAAAATAGTTTTTCACTTATACATGTATTTATTATTGATAATAATGCTTTTTTGGATGGAAACACAACTAAATGACGGACAAATAAAGGACGCGCAAATAAGTTCAAGATCAATAAATTTATGTCCCCCCACCCCCCGTGCCTCCCGTGCAAAAAATAAATAAATTTTTGTAATATATGCAAGCTAGTTCTGTATTTCATCGATTGTTCAAGGAGAAGGCATCAAGGAAGGAACCTACCTGGACATGATGATAATACAACCTACTCAGTCAGAAAATAATTCTTTTTTTATTTGGACAAGGCCACACTCACTCACAATTTCTCTGGTGAATCACTGTCTAAAACTGAGTACGTGTATACAGTATTGAAGAAAGAAAAACAATCAGGTCACTTCCCCACCGCCCCCCTCGCATCCGTTCCCCATTCTCCCATGGTCGCCCCCTGCTCTTCCTCCCCTTAATGTCGAATCCGGCCGCGGAAGTGGCGGTCGGAGGCGGGCGCGGAGGCGTGGGGCTCGCACACCCCTGCTCTTCCCTGCTCCTTCATCGAATCCGTCGCCAAGTGACCGAGGCGGTGCTCGAGCTCGTGATGCTCGCTGGGATGCCGGGCTCCTCCTCCTCGATGTTGTCGCTGCCGCCACGGCGCCGCCATGAGCCTCTCCACCCTCTCCCGCCGTCCCATTCCAGGTTAGTCTATCTCTTCGACCCGCGGTTGCTCCTCCTCACAATTCGGATCGTCAACAGGTGCATTACCTCACTCCGTGCAATGTTCGGACCCCTAGGGTTATCTGCTCGGGGGCCATGGCGTGTTCCGCGCGGTGCTGCCTTCGCCGTCGCCAAACGGGTTTTGCAAAAAATTTGGTAAAAACTAGTTTTGTATATTCCCATGGCTAACGCCCGGTATCCAAACAACCCCTCTGGAAATCATCATTCCACCACCAGGTATCTTTAGCTTCGCTTCTACTTTCCCTGGACACTCCAAACTCCTCTGAGGCCACCTTACGGATGCAAGTCGCCATCTTCATGCACATATTGTCTACATCACCTACTTCCTCCCAAGGGTTCTCCTTGCTGACCCTCTCCTTGAGCGCCTGAGCTGCCTCCCCCTTGAGCTTCCACCACTTTGTTCTAGCGATTTTGTCACGCTTATCCTGTTGGACACGAATCCAAAAGCGGAAGTCAGCCACACAAGCTTATGTTGAGGGACAACACTCTCTTCAAGTATCACTTTGCAATCTAGGCACGCATGCCTGTCTTCTCTTCTCGAGAGGATGAAATCAATGTGGCTAGAGTGTTGACCACTACTAAAAGTCAGAAGATGTGATTTTCTCTTTTTAAAGAGGGTGTTAGCTACGATCATGTCGTGGGCTAGAGCAAAGCTTAAGACATCTTCTCCTTCTTGATTCCTAATGCCATAGCCAAAGCCCCATGCACCCTTTCAAATTTTGCGTTAGATGTACCGACATGGCCATTGAGGTCTCCTCCTTTGAAGAGCTTATCGTCAACCGGTACACTCCTAACTATGTCCTCCAGTCCTTCCCATACCTTCCTCTTGGAGTTCTTATTGTGGCCTACTTGCGGCTTGCGGGGCATACATGTTGATAACATTGAGAACCAAGTCCCCAACTACCAGCTTGACCAGGATAATCCGGTCCCCATGTCTCTTGATGTTTATCACCCCATACTTCAGGCTCTTGTTGATCAAGATGCCTCTCCATTTCTGTTTGTAGCGGTCCCCTTGTATCACAGCTTGAAGCTGGTATCCTCCACCTCCTTCGCCTTCTGTCCCCTCCATTTGTTCTTGGACGCAAAGAATATCAACACCTGTCCTCACCGTTGTATCAACTAGCTCTCGAAGCTTACCTGTCAGGGCCCCTACGTTCCAGCTACCTAAGCGGATCCTCCTAGTCTTGGCTAGCTTCCTTACCCTTCGCACTCGTCGAGTCAAATGCATAGACCCTTGTTCATTTTCCACTACACTCGAGCACCGATGTAGCGCGCCACTAAGGATGTGACTACCCGATCCTTGCTCACTTGCTACCGTATCCAGATCAAGATGCGGCGCTCCACTAAGGGGGTGACGGCCCGGCCCTTACCCATTTGACACCACACCCAGGTTCTGATGTGGCGCGTCGCTGAGAGGGTTACGCCACAACGAAAATCTTTGAGCTTCATCTTCATAGAGTGGCTGACTTTTGACGTTGGCTCACCAAGCCTATCACAACCCCTCTCCTCTACCCAGGCTTTGCGATCGGCTATGTTGAGACAACATAGGTGGACTTTAATGTGCAATAGAACATGTTAACCACTTTTTGCAAATTAAAGTCAAAAATTAACAAGATAATGAATGTTGTGCCCTTTCTTACATCTTCCTTTCTTTTTACATGTATTTGTTTTTAATTCTATTGCATAGCCCACCATTCATATCAACTAGATTTGTATCGCGCCTTGGCGCGAGAATGACGGTCCAAACGTTTGGTCAAGCAGGTAATGCTAAGTTAGTAGAAATTCATGTTTGGTCAAGGAGGTAATGCTAAGTTAGTAGAAATTCATGTTTAGCATATGGTTGTGGCTGGGTTTGTGAGTAATGATCTAAATGACACTTCCTATGGGGTTTTTTTTTTCGCACGCGTTTTCGTCCTTTTAAACGGTTTTTCCCCTGTTTTTTGCAACGTTTCGGTTTTCCACAGGTTTTCGTTAGCTTTTGGATAAAAATAATAATTGGCGAAAAAATGTGTTTTCTTTTCTTTCCTTCGGTGAGAGTCACAGTTTTGCTTCCACGAGAGGCAAGGTTTTTCTTTCGCGAGAGGCACGGCCATGCCTCTCAAAAAAGGAAAAAAACTATTTTATGTTTTTTTCTTCCACGAGAGGCACAGTTTTGCTTTCGCGAGAGGCACGGCTGTGCTTTCACGAGAGGCACGGTCGGCAACAAAAAAATGCATTTTCTTTTTTTTTCCTCCGCGAGAGCTACAGTTCTGCTTCCGCGAGAGGCACGATTGTGCTTTCGCGAGAGGCATGACCGTGCCTCTTGGAAACGGAAAAAAACATGTTTTTTGTTTTTTTTTCACGAGATGCATGGTTTTGCTTCTGCGAGAGGCATGGTTGTGCTTTGTGCTTTCACGAGAGGCACGACCGTGCCTCCTCGAAAACGGAAAAAAACACGTTTTCTCTTTTTTTCCGAGAGATGCACGGTTTTGCTTTCGGCAGAGGCACAGTTGTGATTTCGCGAGAGGCACGGTCGTGCCTCTTTCGGAAAGAGAAAAAACCCGTGCTCCCGGTTCGGTTTTTTCGTTCGGTTTTTTTCATGAAAAAGAGTTCGTCAAAACCTATCAATATGGGATCTAATTTTGAAGATCTCAACGTGAGGAATCCAAAGGTAAAAACTGTTCGAGATTTGGACGAATGGTTTAAGAGATACAACTTTTTGAATAAACAGATCTACGAAAAAGGGAAAACTCTCACGTTGCAACAAATGGCGCACATATAGCACGCCACTTCTCGCAACCTGAAAAGGTGAGAATGATCTTTGCAATGAGTACTCCTTAATTAGTGATTTCACCATATTCCGCATATTCTGTTCACTTTTACATTTAAGTGCGCGAAGATTGGGCCGGCCCGATTACTTAGCGTGCCGTTCAACGAGAGTTCGCGCACGGCTCGCTTAAGGGCACCCTATTCCTCCGCAGCGACTATTTATCGCATTAAGCGATTCATTAGCGACCTCTCACGTCTACGTAAGCAGTATCGGGCCGGCCCATTTGGCGCTTGCAGATTTCAAAATTCGTGAAGAAAAAGGGGCGGCCCCAGAATCGAACCCTGGCCTCTAGGACAAACGCCGGTACGCCGAGTTACCTGTTAGTAGTAGGATCACGGCCTACTAGAGGCAACTGGAGCCGGTCTTCTCCGCTTTTTTCATTGTTCTCTCATTCTTTTTTCTTTCATTTTTTTCTTCACCGATTTTTTGAATCTTTTCCTTTTCTTCTTCTCCGGTTTTCTTTCTTTTTTTCTCTGTTTCTTTCTCTTTTTCACTCTACATTCTTATATACATAATCAAGATTTTTTCAAATACTTGTTCAACATTTTTTTCAAATACTTGCTCAACATTTTTGTTTACTTGTTCAACATTTTTTATATCCATGATCAACATTTTTTTCAAAAAGTTGTTCAAAAAATTTCAAGTACTTGTTCACATTTTTCATATACATGATCAACATTTTTTTTATATACATGATCAACATTTTTTTTCAAATACTTGTTCAGCATTTTAAAAAATACTTATTCAACATTTTTCAAATGTTTGTTCAACATTTTTCAAATACAGGATCAACATTTTTTAAATACTTGATCAACATTTTTCAAATACTTGTTCAATATTTTTTCAAATACCTGTTCAACATTTTTCAAATACTTCTTCAACATTTTTGAAATACTAGTTCAACATTTTTCTAATGCTTGATTAACATATTTATATACATGATCAAGAAATTTCATCATTTTTTAAATGCATGGTCAATATTTTTTGTTTACACTTTCAACATTTTTTCAAAGCATGATTAACATTTTTTTAAAAATTTTGTGCTATGCAAATTTTTGTAATATACTCCCTCCGTTCCTAAATATAAGTCTTTGTAGAGATTTCACTATGAACCACATACGGATGTATGTAGATGCATTTTAGAGTGTAGTTCATTCATTTTACTCCGTATGTGGTCCATAGTGGAATGCCTCCAAAGACTTATATTTAGGAACGGAGGGAATATATGTTTAGGATATTTAGAAGTATAAATAAAACTAAAAAATGGAATGGAAAAATGAAATTAAAACAGAAAAGAAAAGGAGGCAGTGTACCTACCGCTAAATGGGCCGGCCCATACGGTCATGCGCTTCGGCGAGTCAGATGACTCGAGTCGCTTAACGCGAAGTATAGGGGCGCCCGGGTTAAGGGGGGCAAGTACGTATATTCATCCAGTCTAGTCGCTAATTACACCTAGCTTCTAATTCAACCAAACACATTCTATTGTATTGTAACAAGGAAAACGTGGTACTTAAACCGTTCTTTTATGAATCATTAATGTAAATCTGAAAATTAGTTGAAAAGTTCATTGATTTTGAAAAACAAGTTCACCTTTTTTTTAAGTTCACAAAATTTTAAAAAGTTTCGTCAATTTTGAAAAAAAAAGTTCATCAGTTTTGCAAAAAGTTCATCGATTTGGACAAAAAAGTTAATAAAATTTGAAAAAAATGTTCATTGAATTTAAAAAAAGTTCATCAAAATTGAAAAAGTTCATTGAATTTGAAAAAAAAATCATCGGATTTGAAAAACGTTCATCGATTTTGAAAAATAGTTCATTGAATTAGAATAAGTTCATTGAATTTTAAAAAAAGTTCATCGATTTTGAAAATAAGTCTGTTGATTTTAATAAAAGTACATTTAATTTGAAAAAAATCATCGAATTTGAAAAAAGTTCATGAATCTGATAAAGAGTTCACGCATTTAAGGAAAAAACGGAAATGAGAAAAGAAAAATGAAAAATGAACAAGAAAAATGATGTCTAGAAACTAACCAGCGAACGACCTAGATAAAGATTAAAAAATGGGAAAGAAGTTTATGGTCACAAACGCGTGGTTATCCTAGTGGTGACTGGTGAGTGCGCTGCATTCTTGATCGAGCGATCCAGGGTTTAATCCCTTGCTTGCGCACGTTGATTTTTCCTTTGTTTTCAAAAGGAAAAAAAGAGAAACAGGTAAGCCGCCCTCACCACTAGCCACGTTCCTCTGGCCCGAGCTTCCAACACCTATCCTTATCTAAAGAGGAGGGGCGCTCCATCACGCATTCCTTTTTCCATCCCAGCTCCTCTGCTACCTCGCTCCGCGCATCATGCATGGTGTCGCGACTCACTGCGCTGCGTGCTGCTCCACTGTCATGTAAGGCCGCTCCTCGTGTTGCAAAGAAGACTTGCGCCCACCGGCCGCAAAGCCGGAGCCACCGCCGCTTCTCATCCCACGTCATATGGCGCTGCTTCTCATCTCGCCAACGACGCCGCAGCTGTGGCCACCGCTGCTTCTCATCCCACACCACCGCCATCGCTTCTCACCTCGCCACCGCGCCAAAGCCGGGTTGCGTTCCCATGGGTCTCGCCACGACGGTCCGAGTCAAGCGGCAAAGACAAGCGACACACCGCCCTCACCACTTGCCACGTGCCCCTGGCCCGAGCTTCCCCCACCTATCCTTATCCAAAGAGGAGGGCTGCTCCATCACGCATTCCTTTTCCCATCCCAGCTCCTCTGCTTGTTGGGGAACGTTGAAGAAAATTAAAATTTTTCCTACGGTTTCACCAAGATCCATCTATGAGTTCATCTAGCAACGAGTCAAGGGAGAGTGATTGCATCTACATACCACTTGTAGATCACAGGCGAAGCGCTCAATGGAACGGGGTTGATGGAGTCGTACCCGCCGTGATTCAGATCACCGATGACCTAGTGCCGAATCTGACAAAGACCTCGCTGCTCAACACACGCACGGAGCGGATGACGCCTCCTCCTTCTTGATCCAGCAAGGGGAAGGAGAGGTTGATGATAATCCAGCAAAGACGACGGGCGTGGTGGTGGATGCAGCAGAACTCGGCAGGCTTCGCTAAGCAACTACGGAGGAGGAGGAGGTGTAGCAGAGAGGAGGCGCCAAGGGCTTGTGGTGCGGCCACCCCTCCCTCCCTCCCTTTATATAGGTGCAAGAGAGGGGAGGGCGAGCCTTGCCCCTTCCTCCAAGGAAGGGTGCGGTTAAGAGGGGAGGAGTCCATCCTCCCAAGGCACCCTGAGGTGCCTTCCCTTTAGGACTCTCCCTCCCAAGTCTCCTTGGCGCATGGGCCCTTTTGGGTTGGTGCCCTTGGCCCACATAGGCCAAGGCGCACCCCTACAGCCCATGTGGCCCCCCGGGCAGGTGGACTTCGGTGGACCCTCGACCCTTTCGGCACTCCCTGCAGACAATACCGATAATGCCCAAACCTTTCCTACGACCAAAATAAGACTTCCTATATATAAATCTTTACCTCCGGACCATTCCGAACTCCTCGTGACGTCCGGGATCTCATCCGGACTCAACAACATTCAGTTTGCTGTATACTCATATTCATACAACCCTAGCGCCACCGCACCTTATGTGTAGACCCTACGGGTTCGGGAGACACGCAGACATGACCGAGACGGCTCTCGGGCAATAACCAACAGCGGATCTGGATACCCATGTTGGCTCCTACATGTTCCTCAATGATATCATCGGATGAACCACTATGTCGAGGATTCAAACAACCTCAGATACTATTCCCTTTGTCAATCGGTATTTTACTTGCCCGAGATTCGATCGTCGGTATCCCAATACCTCGCTCAATCTGTTACCGCAAGTCACTTTACTCGCATCCGTAATGCATGATCCCGTGACCAAACACTTGGTCACTTTGAGCTCATTATGATGATGCACTACCGAGTGGGCCTGGATACCTCTCCGTCATACGGAGTGACAAATCCCAGCCTCGATCCGTGTCAACCCAATGCAGACACTTTCGGAGATACCTGTAGTGCACCTTTATAGTCACCCGATTACGCCAGGACGTTTGGTACACCCAAAGCACCCCTACGGTATCCGGGAGTTACACGATCTCATGGTCTAAGGAAGAGATACTTGACATTGGAAAAGCTCTAGCAAAACGAACTACACGATCTTGTGCTATGCTTAGGATTGTCTTGTCCATCACATCATTCTCCTAATGATGTGATCCCGTTATCAACGACATCCAATGTCCATAGTCGTGAAACCATGATTATCTGTTGATCAACGAGCTAGTCAACTAGAGGCTCACTAGGGACATATTGTGGTCTATGTATTCACACGTGTATTACGATTTCCGGATAATACAATGATAGCATGAATAAAAGACAATTATCATGAACAAGGAAATATAATAATACTTTTATTATTGCCTCTAGGGCATATTTCCCACAGTCTCCCACTTGCACTAGAGTCAATAATCTAGTTACATTGTGATGAATCGCACACCCATAGAGTTACGGTGTTGATCATGTTTTTCTCATGGAAGAGGTTTAGTCAACGGATCTGCGATATTCAGATCCGTATGCACTTTGCAAATTTCTATGTCCCCATCTTGAACATTTTCACGAATGGAGTTGAAGCGACGCTTGATGTGCTCGGTCTTCTTGTGAAACCCGGCTCCTTGGCAAGTGCAATAGCTCCAGTGTTGTCACAGAAGAGTTTGATCGGCTCCGACGCATTGGGCATGACTCCTAGGTCGGTGATGAACTCTTTCACCCAAATTGCTTCATGCGCCGCCTCCGAGGCTGCCATGTACTCCGCTTCACATGTAGATCCCGCCACGACGCTTCCGCTTGCAAAATGCACTACCATCGCTCCACCATTCAACATATACACGTATCCGGTTTGTGACTTTGAGTCATCCAGACCGTGGTCGAAGCTTAGCGCCGACGTAACCCTTTACGACGAGCTCTTCGTCACCTCCATAAACGAGAAACATGTCCTTTATCCTTTCGTGTACTTCAGGATATTCTTGACCGCTGTCCAGTGTTCCTTGCCGGGATTACTTTGGTACCTTCCTACCAAACTTACGGCAAGGTTTACATCAGGTCTGGTACACAGCCTGGCATACATAATAGATCCTATGGCTGAGGCATAGGGGATGACACTCATCTCTTCTTTATCTTTTGCCGTGGTCGGGCATTGAGCCGAGCTCAATTTCACACCGTGCAAAACAGGCAAGAACCCTTTCTTGGACTGATCCATTTTGAACTTCTTCAAAATCTTATCAAGGTATGTGCTTTGTGAAAGACCTATGAGGCGTCTCGATCTATCCCTATAGATTTTGATGCCTAATATGTAAGCAGCTTCTCCAATGTCCTTCATTGAAAAACTCTTATTCAAGTAGGCCTTAATGCTGTCCAAAAGTTCTATATCATTTCCCATCAAAAGTATGTCATCTACATATAATATGAGAAATGCTACAGAGCTCCCACTCACTTTCTTGTAAACGCAGGCTTCTCCATAAGTCTGCATAAACCAAACGCTTTGATCATCTCATCAAAGCGAATGTTCCTGTTGGGGAACGTAGCAGAAATTCAAAATTTTCCTACGTGTCACCAAGATCTATCTATGGAGAAACCAGCAATGAGGGGGAGGAGAGTGCGTCTACATACCCTTGTAGATCGCTAAGCATGTATGCTCAAGAGAACGGGGTTGAAGGAGTCAGACTGCCGTGATCCAAATCACCGGAGATCCTAGTGCCGAACGGACGGCACCTCCACGCTCAACACACGTACAGCCCGGTGACGCCTCCCATGCCTTGATCCAGCAAGGAGAGAGGGAGAGGTTGAGGAAGACTCCATCCAGCAGCAAGACAACGGCGTGGTGGTGGTGGAGGATCATGATTTCCAAACAGGCTTCGCCAAGCACCACGAGAGACGAGGAGGAGAGAGGTAGGGCTGCGCCAAGAGGGAGATGTTCCGTGTGTTAGGCAGCCCCAAAACCTCCACTATATATAGGGGCAAAGGAGGGAGGCGCCTAGGGTTTCCCCTAGGGGGTGGCGGCTGTGGCAGATGGGATCTCCCTTTGGGTGACTTGGCCCCCAAGCCAGAGGTTGGAACCCTAGATGGGCGCCCCAAACCCCTGGTCACGTGGGAATAGGTGAGGGGGCGCACAGCCCTTAGTGGGCTGGTTTGGCCCTTCCTTGGCCCATGAAGCCCCCAACACTTGCCGGGCTCTCAAACACCTTCGGTAATGCTAGTCATCACCGGTACCTCCGGAACACTTCGGACTCCAAAACCCTTCGTCCAATATATCAATCTTTACCTCTGGACCATTCCGAACTCCTCGTGACGTCCGGGATCTCATCCGGGACTCGAACAACATTCGGTAACCACGTATATCTATTCCCTATAACCCTAGCGCCACCGAACCTTATATGTAGACCCTACGGGTTCGGGAACCATGCGCATATGACCGAGACGTTCTCCGTCAATAACCAACAGCGGATCTGGATACCCATGTTGGCTCCTACATGTTTCCACGATGATCTCATCGGATGAACCACGATGTCAAGGACTCAATCAATCCCGTATACAATTCCCTTTGTCAGCGGTATCAGTACTTGCCCGAGATTCGATCGTCGGTATTCCGATACCTTGTTCAATCTCGCTACGGCAAGTCTCTTTACTGCTCCGTAACACATCATCCCGTGATCAACCCCTTGGTCACATTGTGCACATTATGATGATGTCCTACCGAGTGGGCCCAGAGATACCTCTCCACAACCGGAGTGACAAATCCCGCCTCGATTCGTGCCAACCCAATGTACACTTTCGGAGATACCTGTAATGCACCTTTATAGCCACCCGGTTACGCCAGGACGCTTTGGTACACCCAAAGCATTCCTACGGTATCCGGGAGTTGCACAATCTCATGGTCTAAGGAAATGATACTTGACATTAGAAAAGCTTTAGCATACTGAACTACGATCTTTGTGCTAGGCTTAGGATTGTCTTGTCCATCACATCATTCTCCTAATGATGTGATCCCGTTATCAATGACATCCAATGTCCATGGTCGAAAACCGTAACCATCTATTGATCAACGAGCTAGTCAACTAGAGGCTTACTAGGGACATGGTGTTGTCTATGTATCCACACATGTATTGCGGTTTCTGGTCAATACAATTATAGCATGAATAATAAACGATTATCGTGAACAAGGAAATATAATAATAACTAATTTATTATTGCCTCTAGGGCATATTTCCAACAGTCTCCCACTTGCACTAGAGTCAATAATCTAGTTCACATCGCCATGTGATTAACATCGATAGGTCACATCGCCATGTGACTAACATCCAAAGAGTTTACTAGTGTCACTAAACTAGTTCACATCATCATGTGATTAAGACTCAATGAGTTCGGGGTTTGATCATGTTTTGCTTGTGAGAGAGGTTTTAGTCAACGGGTCCGCAACATTCAGATCCGTATATACTTCGCAAATCTCTAGGTCATATTGTAAATGCTGCTTCCACGCCCACTTGGAGCTATTCCAAATGGTTGCTCCACTATACGTATCCGTATCTTTACTCGTGAGCTATCCGGATAGGTGTTAAGTTTGCATCGACGCAACTCTTTACGCCGAACTCTTTATCACCTCCATAACCGAGAAACATATCCTTATTCCTCTAAGGATAATTTTGACCGCTTATCCGGTGATCCACTCCTTGATCACCTTTGTACCCTCTTGCCAGATATGTAGCAAGGCACACATCAAAAGGTACACAAAGATAGCTGCATCAGAGAGCCTATGTCTAAGGCATAGGGGACGACCTTCGCCCTTTCTCTCTTTTCTGCCGTGGTCGAGCTTTAACTCTTAACTTCATACCTTACAACTCAGTGCAAGAACTCCTTCTTCGATCGATCCATCTTGAACACCTTCAAGATTATGTCAAGGTATGTGCTCATTTGAAAGTACCATTAAACGTTTTTGATCTATCCTTACAGATCTTGATGCTCAGTGTTCAAGTAGCTTAATCCAGGTTTTCTATTGAAAAACACCTTTCAAATAACCATGTATGCTTTCCATAAATTCTACATCATTTCTGATCAACAATATGTCAACAACATATACTCATCGTAAATTCTATAGTGCTCCCACTCACTTCTTTGGAAATACAAGTTTCTCATAAACTTTGTATAAACCCAGAATCTTTGATCATCTCATCAAAGCGCACATTCCAACTCCGAGATGCTTACTCCAGTCCTTAGAAGGATCGCTGGAGCTAGCATACCTTTTAGCATCCTTAGGATCGACAAAAACTTTCTGATTGTATCACATACAACCTTTCCTTACGAAGACTGGTAAGGAAACTCGTTTTGACATCCATCTGCCATATTTCATAAATGCAGTTAATGCTAACATGATTCTGACGGACTTAAGCATCGCTACGGATGAGAAAATCTCATCGTAGTCAACTCCTTGAACTTGTGAAAAACTCTTCGCCACAAGTCGAGCTTCATAGACGGTAACATTACCGTCCACGTCCATCTTTTTCTTAAAGATCCATTTATCTTAATGGCTTGCCTATCATCGGGCAAGTCCACCAAAGTCCATGCTTTGTTCTGATACATGGATCCTATCTCGGATTTCATGGCTTCTAACCATTTGTCGGAATCCGGGCCCACCATCGCTTCTCCATAGCTCGTAGGTTCATTGTTGTCTAGCAACATGACCTTCAAGACATGATTATTGTACCACTCTGAAGTAGTACGCATCCTTGTCACCCTAGGTAGTGACTTGATCCGAAACTTCATGATCACTATCATAAGCTTCTACTTCAATTGGTGTAGGCGCCACAGGAACAACTTCCTGTGCCCTGCTGCACACTAGTTGAAGTGATGATTCAATAACCTCATCAAGTCTCCACCATCCTCCCACTCAATTCTTTCGAGAGAAACTTTTCCTCGAGAAAGGACCCGTTTCTAGAAACAATTACTTTTGTTTCCGGATCTTGAGATAGGAGGTATACCCAACTGTTTTGGGTGTCCTATGAAGATGTATTTACCCGTTTTGGGTTCGAGCTTATCACGATGAAACTTTTTCACATAAGCGTTGCAGCCCCAAACTTTTAAGAAACGACAACTTAGGTTCCTCCAAACCATAGTTCAAACAGTGTCGTCTCAACGGAATTACGTGGCGCCCTATTAAAGTGAGTGCGGTTGTCTCTAATGCCTAACCCATGAACGATAGTGGTAATTCGATAAGAGACATCATGGTACGCACCATATCTGATAGGGTGCAACTATGATGTCCGGACACACCATCACACTATGGTGTTCCAGCGTATTAATTGTGAAACAATTTCCACAATGTCTTAATAGCGTACAAAGCTCAGAATCTCAGATACTCATCTCTATGATCATATCATAGACATTTTATCCTCTTGTCACGATGATCTTTAACTTCACTCTGAAATTACTTGAACCATTCAATAATTCAGACTTGTGTTTCATCAAGTAAATACACTCAAGATCTACTTAAATCATCCGTGAAGTAAGAACATAACGATATTCACTACATGCCTCAAAGACTCATTCGATCGCACACATCAAAATGTGTTACTTCCAACAAGTTGCTATCTTGTTCCATCTTCTTTGAAACCGAGGCTTTTCAGTCATCTTGCCCATGTGGTATGATTTGCATATATTAAGTGATTCAAAATTAAGTGAGTCCAAATGATCCATCCCCATGGAGTTTCTTCATGCGTATACACCAATAGACGTGGTTCGCATGTCTCAAACTTTTCAAAAACGAGTGAGTCCAAAGATCCATCAACATGGAGCTTCTTCATGCTTTTTACACCAATATGACTTACATGTCAGTGCCACAAGTAAGTGGTACTATCATTACTATCTTATATCTTTTGGCATGAAAATGTGTATCACTACGATCGAGATTCAATAAACCATTCTTTTAGGTGCAAGACCATTGAAGGTATTTATTCAAAAATAGAGTAACCATTATTCTCCTTAAATGAATAACAGACATGTATAGACATAATCCAATCATGTTTATGCTTAACGCAAACACCAAATAACAATTATTTAGGTTTAACTCCAATCTCGATGGTAGAGGGAGCGTATGATGCTTGATCACATCAACCTTGGAAACACTTCCAACACATATCGTCACCGCCTTTCGCTAGTCTCTGCTTATTCCGTAGCTCTTTTATTTCGAGTTACTAACACTTAGCAACCGAACCGGTATCTTAATACCCTGGTGCTACTAGGAGTACTAGTAAAGTACACATTAACATAATGTATATCCAATATACTTCTATCGACCTTGCCAACCTTCTTATCTACCAAGTACCTAGGGTAGTTGTGCTCCAGTGGCTATTCCCCTTATTACAGAAGCACTTAGTCTTGGGTTTGGGTTCAACCTTGGGTTTCTTCACTAGAGCAGCAGCTGATTTGTCGTTTCATGAAGTATCCCTTCTTGCCCTTGCCCTTCTTGAAACTAGTGGTTTCACCAACCATCAACAATTGATGCTCCTTCTTGATTTCTACTTTCGCGGTGTCACACATCGCGAATAACCTCAAGGATCATCATATCTATCCCTGATATGTTAAAGTTCATCACGAAGCTCTAGCAGCTTGGTGGCAATGACTTTGGAGAAACATCACTATCTCATCTGGAAGATCAACTCCCACTCGATTCAAGTGATTGTTGTACTCAGACAATCTGAGCACAAGCTCAACGATTGAGCTTTTCTCCTTTAGTTTGCAGGCTTAGAAAATCGTCGGAGGTCTTATACCTCTTGACGTGGGCACGAGCCTGAAATCCCAATTTCAGCCCTTGAAACATCTCATATGTTCCGCGACGTTTCAAAAACGTCTTTGGTGCCTCAACTCTAAACCGTTTAACTGAACTATCACGTAGTTATCGAAACGTGTATGTCCGATGTTCGCAACATCCACAGAGCGGTGCATTAAGGACATAAGCTTTCTACTGTCCGCATAATCGCTACTGTCAACTTTCAACTATATTTTCTCTAGGAACATAACTAAAACAGTAGAACTAAAGCGCGAGCTATGACATAATTTGCAAAGGGTTTTTGACTATGTTCAGGATAATTAAGTTCATCTTATGAACTCCCACTCAGATAGACATCCCTCTAGTCATCTAAGTGATTACATGATCCGAGTCAACTAGGCCATGTCCGATCATCACGTGAGATGGACTAGTCATCATCGGTGAACATCTTCATGTTGATCGTATCTACCATACGACTCATGCTCGACCTTTCGGTCTCTTGTGTTTCGAGGCCATGTCTGTACATGCTAGGCTCGTCAAGTCAACCTAAGAGTATTGCGTGTGTAAATCTGGCTTACACCCGTTGTATGTGAACGTAAGAATCTATCACACCCGATCATCACGTGGTGCTTCAAACGCATTTAACTTTCGCAACGGTGCACAGTTAGGGGGAACACTTTCTTGAAATTTTAATGAGGGATCATCTTATTTACTACCGTCGTTCTAAGCAAATAAGATGCATAAACATGATAAACATTACCCGAGATTCGATCGTCGGTATCCCAATACCTCGTTCAATCTCGTTACCGGCAAGTCACTTTACTCGTACCGTAATGCATGATCCCGTGACCAAACACTTGGTCACTTTGAGCTCATTATGATGATGCACTACCGAGTGGGCCCAGTGATACCTCTCCGTCATACGGAGTGACAAATCCCAGTCTCGATCCGTGTCAACTCAATTACACTTTCGGAGATACCTGTAGTGCACCTTTATAGTCACCCAGTTACGCCAGGACGCTTTGGTACACCCAAAGCACCCCTACGGTATCCGGGAGTTACACGATCTCATGGTCTAAGGAAGAGATACTTGACATTGGAAAAGCTCTAGCAAAACGAACTACACGATCTTGTGCTATGCTTAGGATTGGGTCTTGTCCATCACATCATTCTCCTAATGATGTGATCCCGTTATCAACGACATCCAATGTCCATAGTCGTGAAACCATGATTATCTGTTGATCAACGAGCTAGTCAACTAGAGGCTCACTAGGGACATATTGTGGTCTATGTATTCACACGTGTATTACGATTTCCGGATAATACAATTATAGCATGAATAAAAGACAATTATCATGAACAAGGAAATATAATAATACTTTTATTATTGCCTCTAGGGCATATTTCCAACACTGCTACCTCGCTCCGCGCATCACGCATGGTGACGTGACTCACTGCGCTGCGTGCTGCTCCACCGTCATGTAAGGCCGCTCCTCGTGTGTTGCAGCAAGACTTGCGTCCACCGGCGCGGCAAAGCTGGAGCCACCGCTGCTTCTCATCCCACGTCTGTCGGCGCTGCTTCTCATCTCGGCCAACGACGCTGCAAAGCCAGGGCCACCGCTGCTTCTCATCCCGCGCCACTGCCACTGCTTCTCACCTCAGCCACCGGCGCTGCAAAGCAAGGGGTTGCGTCCCCATGGGTCTCGCCACGACGGCCGAGCTGCAGTGCAGCACAAGCGACACCGCCCTCACCACTTGCCACGTGCCCCTGGCCCGAGCTTCCCCCACCTATCCTTATCCAAAGAGGAGGGCCGCTCCATCACGCATTCCTTTTTCCATCCCAGCTCCTCTGCTACCTCGCTCCGCGCATCACGCATGGTGTCGCGACTCACTGCGCTGCGTGCTGCTCCACCATCATGTAAGGCCGCTCCTCGTGTGCTGCAGCAAGACTTGCGTCCACCGGCGCGGCAAAGCTGGAGCCACCGCTGCTTCTCATCCCACGTCTGTCGGCGTTGCTTCTCATCTCGGCCAACGACGCTGCAAAGCCAGGGCCACCGCTGCTTCTCATCCCACACCACTGCCACTGCTTCTCACCTCGGCCACCGGCGCTGCAAAGCCAGGGGTTGCGTTCCCATGGGTCTCGCCACGACGGCCGAGCTGCAGTGCAGCGCAAGCGACACCGTCCTCACCACTTGCCACGTGCCCCTGGCCCGAGCTTCCCGCACCTATCCTTTTCCAAAGAGGAGGGCCGCTCCATCACGCATTCCTTTTTCCATCCCAGCTCCTCTGCTACCTCGCTCCGAGCATCACGCATGGTGTCGCGACTCACTGCGCTGCGTGCTGCTCCACCGTCATGTAAGGCCGCTCCTCGTGTGTTGCAGCAAGACTTGCGTCCACCGGCGCGGCAAAGCTGGAGCCACCGCTGCTTCTCATCCCATACCCGGCGGCGCTGCTTCTCATCTCGGCCACCGGCGCTACAAAGCCAGGGCCACCGCTGCTTCTCGTCCTGCGCCACCGCCGTTGCTCCTCGCCTCGGCAACCGGCGCTACAAAGCCAGGGGTTGCGTCCCCATGGGTCTTGCCACGACGGTCGAGCTGCAGTGCAGCACAAGCGACACTACAAACCGCAGATCTCGCCGGCAGCAGATGCTGCAACGCAGCATCGCCGTGGTGGTGACCACGGTGCTGCACTCGCCGGTGGCGGTAGAATGCTGCAATGCGGCGTCGCCGTGGTGGTGACCACGGTGCTGCACTCACCGGTGGCGGTAGATGTTGCAACGCAGCGTCGCCGTGGTGGTGACCACGCTGCTACGCTCGCCATTGGCGCTGGAATGTAGCGTCGCTCGTCGTGGTGACCACGGCGCCGTAACTCGTGGATCTCGCCATCCTTCAACAGCCAACGCTGCAACCAAAGGATCCTACACTCAGGGCTGCAACGGAGCAATGTTGGAGTCGTTGAAGCTGTTAAGGGACTGCAATGAAGGACCCTCGGAGCTACAATGGAGCTTCACCGGGGCGTTGTCGGTGCTGCATTGAAGCTTTTGCCGCGCTCGGTGCTGCCGTGGAGCACCGTTGGCTACTGGTGATGCGATGTAGCAGTCGCCGATGCTACAATGAAACGGCGACAGCGTTGATGTGAGTGCCTCAAGGCTTTGTCAGGTGCATGCTGCAAGGCAGCACCGAGGGAGGTATCAACCGTGCGCCGCAATGCTGCTGGGCGTGCTTGGAGTGTGACCTTGAGCGATGCATGGTGGTGCCTGCCTACGCGAGGGAAGGTGTGCGGGAAGGGGAATTGCGATCCGTGGGACACCAAGCGAACGGCCATGATATACACGATCGGACGGTCATCAAGGTGGCTTATAGCCGCGAGTTATCATCCGGCTTACGCCTAGCATCGGCCCTTGCGGCGATGCCTGTGACGGGCGCAATGGGGAGCTCCTAGTCAGCGCCTTTGGCGCCAACTAGGGGTTCCAGCGCCTATGCTGGTGCACTCTTGGGTCGGCCAAGAACGGGGACGCGGGCGAAAGGAAAAGAGAAAAAATGCCGAGAGAGACATAATCGAATCTGCGACCTCTAGTTAGAGGATTCGCTGCGCCAACCACTTCGCCACTTAGGCATATCTGCAAAGCTAAATCTTTTTCAATGTTTTCTTGTTGCTCCTTTCCTTTTTTTTCCTTTTTCCATTTTATCCATTTTTCGTTTTTTCTTTCTTTTCTTCCTTGTATGATGACATTTTTGCAGTTCGTGAACTTTTTTCAACTCAATGAACTTTTGTCATTTTCCAATGAACATTTTCAATTATGATGAAATTTGAAAAAAGTTCATCGGATTTGAAAAAATGTCATCACATTTGAAAAAAGTTCATCGATTTTGAAAAACAATTCATCAAACTTGAAAAAAGTTCATCAAAATTTTAAAAAAATTCATTGAATTTGAAAAAAAAGTTCATCAAATTTAAAAAAAACTTCATCGAATTTGAAAAATTCCATTGATTTTGAAAAACACAGATAAAAACCGCCCCGTAAATTACCATGAACCGGGAAAAAACTGGTTTGGAAAGCTTCTCAAAACCGGAGGATTCCCGTTTCTAAAGAGAATAAATAGAAGAAATAACTATGTAATCACCGGTGGTCGTACGATGTAGTGGTTATGGTTGTTCGGAATGAAGGAAGTGATCTTGGGTTTGACTCCTGGAGAGCGCCATTTAGGAAATGCCATGAACACACGGGTTTTCCGCAATGAGACGAATGTGCCCTCGATTGTGAGGGCCAAGATCAAAAGAGAAGCATGGAAGTGGGTCATTGCTGGGCCCAAGCATATGGTCTCCTTCATTCCCAGAGAGTAACCCATAGTATCGTCCTTTGCTGGTCTGAATCTCTAATCATATCCTATATACTTAAGAAGTTCACCCCCACTATATCAATTATCTTAACATGCAGCCTATCCACATCACCAAGTCAGCCACATCATCAGCTCACCACCGGCTTACATGTGGGACCAACCAACAGTTCAGCAGCACAGAGAGCAGCCACTTCAGCTATCAGTTATCTGCTAGTCTCGTGCGCAAGTCTCGCTCCTCGGGAGAGAGAGCCCTTTCCTCTTGCGCGATGTCGAGGTGGAGAATCACAAGCAGGGCCGCATGGAGCTGAACCTTAGCCTTGGAGAACAAGTTCTTGCTCCACTCAGAAAGACGGATCACAGTTTTTTTTAGCTTATGGTACAGAACTTGGTACGAGTGTCCGACTCGCTCGTCCCAGGCCTTTTGCACTACCTCGGAGAAGCCAGGCAAAGAAGCCCAGAAGTTTTCAAACTTGAAGGATCTAGGCCTTCTGGGCCCTTTATCATCAGCAAGCAGCAGGGGGCAATGGTCGGAAAGTGAAGATGACAGAGCATGTAGGACATGGGTGCTGAAGGTCGTATCCCACTCCGCATTGCGGAAGAGGGAGTCAAGCTTGCAGAGAGTTGGGTTGTTCCGCTCGTTGCTCCAGGTGAAGCGCCGATTCTGGAGGTGAATTTCCTTGAGCTCACAAGATTGTAACGCAGCCCGAAAGCGATTGATCCTACGCCAGTCGAAGATTCTCTTGTTTTTGTCTAGGAAGAGTCAATGTGCTCGGTTGGCAAATTTGAAGCATGGGGATGCAAACACAAAATTCTTCCACCGACGCATCAATGCCAGAAGGAGGAAAAACCATATTCACCGGATCATGCATGTGCATGGGTGGGTGACCGAACACAAGGAAAAAGAGAAGATCATACATTCCCACTTCACCAAGATCATGGGTACATGATGCAGTAGCAACAAAGACTTCAACTGGGAGGAGCTTCGAATAGAGACCCATGACTTGCACGACCTGGGCAACACCATCATGGAAGATGAGGTTTGGGCGGCCATAAAGGAGATGCCTAGTGATAAGGCGCCCGGTCCGGATGGCTTCACAGGGATCTTCTTCAAGAAGTGTTGGGGCATCATCAAGCTTACGGTCATGAGAGTCATCCAGTGTTTTGACTCTCTCCACACCTCCAACCTGCATTGGTTGAATTCCGCCAATGTTGTGCTATTGCCCAAAAAGGAGGGCGCGGAAGGCATCTCTGATTACAGACCTATCAGTCTCATCCACGCCATCGCAAGAATAATTGCCAAGGTCCTTTTGCTCCGGCTGGCTCCACACATGGACTGTCTTGTCTCCAACGCGCAAAGTGCATTCATAAAGAGGCGTAGCATACATGACAACTTCATGTGCGTTCGTAATTTTGCTAGGCGCTTACACAAGTGCAAGACCCCGTCTCTACTTTTCAAGCTGGACATAAGAAAGGCTTTTGACTCCGTCAAGTGGGGCTACATGTTAGATCTCCTTCAGCGTTTGGGTTTCCCGGATAGGTTCCGGCTTGGATTGTCAGACTCCTATCCTCGTCATCGTCTCGTATTCTCTTAAATGGCATCCCCGGCCCTCCCATTAAGCACGGGAAGGGGTTCCGGCAGGGGGACCCCATTTCCCCCCTGCTTTTCGTCATCGCGATTGATCCGCTGCATAAGATTCTGAATTTGGCAACCCGGAAAGGCCTTCTTCACAAGATACGTGGGCGGGGGCCTACGGTGAGAACCTCCCTATATGCGGATGATGCTGTTGTTTTTCTGGCTCCTATCAAAAGGGACGTTGACAATCTTGCTTCCATCTTGAGAGGCTTTGGCGAAGTGACAGGTCTATGCACCAACTTTCAAAAAAGCTCCGTTGTGCCAATTCGATGTAGTCATCTTAATCTTGGGCACACTCTTCAGAGCTTGCCTGCAACTCGTGCTACTTTCCCAGTGAAGTATCTTGGCTTGCCTCTCTCTGTTTGGCATCTCAGAAAGGTGGATTTCCAATACCTTGAGGACAAGGCAGCGAGCAAATTGGCCACTTGGGACGGCCAAAATATCACTACCATCGGCCGCACGGCACTTGTCAAATCGGTCATTTCATCCCAAGCGATCTACTCAATCACGCCTCTCATTGTGCCGCCAAGTACGCTCAACAACCTAAATAAATTGGAGAGGTCGTTCCTATGGTCCGGTGCGGATAAGACAACGGGAGCCAAGTGCAAAGTCAATTGGAAAATAGTTTGTAGGCCAAAGGAATATGGTGGCCTGGGGGTACCCAACACCGAAAAAATTTCGTGGGATTTACGTCTTCGTTGGCTGTGGTATGAATGGAAGGAGCCCCACAAGCCTTGGGTAGGGTTTGGTAACCCTTGCAGCACCGAGGACCTCGAGTTTTTCTACGCCTCTACAACTATCACTGTGGGTGACGGTGCAAAAACACCGTTCTGGGACTCCCCTTGGCTATTTGGGCGGAAACCCATAGATATTGCTCCATTAATCTATGAGGCCTCAAGGAGAAAGAATTGGAAGGTGCGTGAACCCTCTATGAGAATGCATGGATTCTCAAAATCAATCCAAACACTGTTATCTCCATTCGCCACATTAGTGAATTCTTCACTCTTTGGATGCTTGTTCATGACTTCCCCCTTGACGATCAAGCCGAAGACGACATTACTTGGAGGCACGCAAACGATGGGATCTACTCGGCGGCCACTGCGTACAAGGCTTTGTTCCTTGGATTGACTCTCTCTCTCCCATGGACCGTATGGTTTGGAAGGCTTGGGCACCCACTAAGGTAAAATTCTTTGCGTGGCTTGCCCTGCAAGACCGAATTTGGACCGCCGATCGATTGGAGAAGCGTGGTTGGGTCAATTGTGGTCTTTGTCCACTATGCAAGAGAGAGCAAGAAACGGGGCCACACCTCTTCTTCAAGTGTCGTTACACTCTTAGGCTTTGGAGATCTATCATCGAGAAGCTTGGGCTACCTCACGTCAACATTCCCGATTGGCATCTTGATGAATCCGTCAAGGAGTGGTGGGTCAAGCGTACCGATGACCGAAACCCAAATTGGCATGCAATGTCCTCTCTCGTCATGCTCACCTCTTGGACCATTTGGAACGAGCGAAATGCTAGGGTATTTCGGCAAAAATTTGCGCCACCGCCTATTCTCCTCCAAACCATCATTGGTGAGGCAAAGTTATGGGTTACTGCCGGCGCCAAGAAGCTAAGGACTATCATTGTATGTGAATAATTGTCATGTCGCTTGTATGTGGTGTCCTGTAAAACTCTAAACTCTATTCATTGCAAGAAAAAAAACTCTAAACTTTATTCTCTCCTTATTTAATAGATGAGGCAAATCTTATGCCTCCGTTTTGGAAAAAAAAAAAGTTATCTGCTAGCATGCATCCACGCATCACACATCGGCACATTTCACCCGGGTATTCAATTGACGAAAGGGAACATCACCGCACAAACTTTTCACCTACACGCATTGACGCATAGGAGTTCAACCGTGGAAGACCAATAGTCCATGCCACCACATTCGTCGTCGCGCCTCCTCTCCATAAGAGCCGGTGACAGGACACCTCCAAGCCGGCGCCACTGGCTGCTCCAACTGGTACGACTCGCGGTGACCCTTCCCTCGAACGATTTGAGACGGGGCCGCTGGCTTATCCCGTCGTGCGATCCAGATCTGATGGGTTCATACCGGCCTCCATCGCAAAGCATCTGATTGGAGGCGACTGCGAGTTCATGGTGAGGAAGGGGTTCGAGCTCCGCGAGGTTGGTACAGGGAAGCACTTTACTGTGCACGAGTTCGAGCCAATCTCGCGTGAGGGCTTCTCCGCCTTAGACCACCGGTCCGCTCACATCCGCCTACTTTCCTGCTCGGGCACGACTGCCCATCGGCGTCGGCTTTGACGGCTCATCCGGCTCCGCTAGACCGCCTTGCGTCCAACTGCTCTTCGCGAACGTCTCGCTTCCGCCGGCTCTCTGCGGGATTATCTCGCGCTGCCGTCCCCTTGCCGCTGGGCTTCTCCGGCACGAGCGCCAGTCCCCTGCCCTTGGAAGGCTATCCGACTCCGGCGCGACCGCAAGTCCCCTCTCCTTCTATGTCTCTCTGACTCCGGCATGACTGTTCCTACTTCCTAGCAGCACGTGAGTATCAGAGTGCATGGTGGGCTTGCCTTGAGGAGTTGAGGTAGCGACGTGGTTGGTGTTCGTGGCTTGCACTCCAGCTGTTTGTTGAAGTATACTCCGTATGTATCGAGTATGAGCTCTGGGCAGTAAATAGGAATTAGGCCCCAGTGTTCTTCGAGTCATGCTAGGGCTTGATGTTTACTACTGCAGAGCATGCAGCGGCGGCGTAGTAGTACAAGTTTGCCGGCCACAGCGACGTGTGTGTGGCGGCCCTGGGTGGGCTCAAGCTAGCGACGAGGCTGGAACTTGGCGGCACCGTACTGCACGTGCTCGACCTACTCTTTCTACTGTATGCCTAATGGTGGTTTGTAGCCTCTTTGACTTTGAAGTTATCATTGCAGTTTTTCCTTTGATTGCGACCTTTACGCCAATGGCCGCACCATCGATGTTAACATGGTGTCTAAATTATTTTTTGTATGCTCAGTGCTTGGTTGGTTGACCTGAATCCCATTCAGCCCTCTCTTTTACAGGAAGCATGGGTTAGTTGACCTTATTAATTTAAGATGCTTATTTTGAAGACCAGTTCAACCAGGAGACGATGGATTTTAATCACTCAAGTGACATTGCAAAGAAGGTACAATGCATTCCACATTACTTTTCATCACGGTAGATAGTTCTATTGTTCACATGTTTAAATGTTTAGGCCTCCAGGGCAGTGGAGACATTTTTGAATGAGGGAGTGGGTATGGTTGACCATTATTTTGAGAGATTAATCGAGTCTGCTAATGCTGCTGATATTGTAGATATGTTTGAAATTTTCTTGATGTGATGTTAGAAATTTGGAATCCTCGCTTAGTTTGGTAGCATCGGATTTGGTGTTCATCATGTTAATCTAGGCCGTGAATGCCAATTTGTAGCAGTCTCCGCACAAAATCTCAAATCAGAATGGCGAGCAGCTACTATTTAGGCACAATAGGTGAGAACATGATAACATGCAGCTATCCCATGTCAACATGCACCTATGCATGTAAAAAGGGCAACAACATGCTACCATCAATGGAAAAATACAAACCACAACATCCAACCATTACACTGCTTATATATCATATTTATACGAATATCCAATCTAGAGCATGAGCTCATCTACACCCTCTAAACAGTAAATTCGAAATGAATACTAGACAAATTCAAACAATTATGATTTTTTATTGTGAATTAAGCTTGAGTGTGTGATGTTCATGTCAAATTTCACATCAATCAAATATTCATGTTTCAACTTCATCCAAATATATATCAAACTATTCCCGCAACAACGTGCGGTACTTAAGAAGTTCATCCCCACTACTTGATTTATCTCAACATGCAGCATAGACACGTCAGCATCCAATCATATCCTGCCATGTCACATCTCATGTAGTACCACTCAAGCCCACCTTTCAATTCTGACCGAATTTTTTCCATGAAAGAAAAACTGAAGTGTTTAGGATTCCCCCCTGCCCACGACCCACTCAAGCCCACCTCTTCGATTCTGACCAAGTTTTTTATCTGAAAGAAAAAACTAAAACGTTTAGGATTCCCCACTGCCCACGCCATATATCTCCCTGATTCTGCCCAAAGCCATCGTCTCCTTTCCCCTCTGTACATCCTGCGCAGCGGCCCAGGATGCCGTCTCATGCCTCCCGCGGCGGCCGTCCGGCTTGGCGGACATGCTCCTTGGGCAGGACCGCTATCCTGACTCCCCTCTTCGTTTAGCGCAGCGACCAGGCTCCCGTCTGACACCCCTCCCACAGGACCGATGGCCGGCCTCCGCTCTACGTTCGTCGCAACGGCGGAGATCTCAACTTACGGCCGTCTGGCAGGACCGTCGGCCCAGATACCCTCTGCAATTCTCCAGGGTTCCACTTCTCGGCGTCGTCTCTCCGGCTCAGGTATGATCACCGGTCCGATTCTCCCACGATGAGTCTCCTGGTCCGCTATGACTACCGGTCCTCCTCCGACGGCTCTCCGAGATTTTCTCCGGCTGTTCACCCCTCCGGCTCTGGCTGCCGGTCTCCCATCTCCGATGAATTTACTGCTCCGAAAAAACCGCTGATGCACCTCGTCCAATTTGCCTTTCGTCGTCCCCTACTGTCTTCATTCCGGCAAGAGTAGATAGAGGGGATCAGGTGGAGTTCTTTTTTCTCAATAGTTTCTCTCCACATGTGGTCGTCCATGTCGCCCTCAACCTCCTATCTGCAATTCATAGTTTGCCTCTCGTGATGGGCTCCCTCCTAGAGTTGCATCTTGCAGTCGAAGGCACTAACAGAATATCTTTTTTGCAGGAAACCATCTCTCTACCTAGGCCTGATGTCCAGTCAGATTCCACTGTTGATTGCCAAGGTATCCATCTATCGATTCATGCATCGACTCCCACCACATGCGGACATCAACTGATTCACATATAACCGAACCCATATTAATTGAATTTTATTTGTGTGGATTTTGTAGCACATGAAGCTGCCCGATGACAAGCCGACAAGAAGTTTTAGTACGGGAAACACCTAGATATGAACCATTGGAGACGATGGTATCTTATTGGTATCTTATTGGAGACGATGGTATCTTATGGTACTGCCATCACTCAGATTATGGAGAGCAATCCATGATACAGGTTGAGTTTCTCGTGAACGATTTTTTACCGGTTTATACCAGTTTAAGCACCATCGATACACACCTATCTAGCCAGATGGGGAATGGTCGGTTCTTTTTCATGTAAGCATTTTCCCTGCTATGATCAAATATTTCCTAAATGACTTTGAGCTTCCGTGAAATCGGTGATATTATTGCAGTTGGCCTCCATTGAAGATCTGGGATATTTTTAGGTGCAAAACAAACAGCCAAACATAGCTCACAAAATGATACTTGATTTTGGCATACGACTTAGCAACAGTACATGCTATGAACTGACTTAGTAATTGCACGCTGGCATGTCTATGCGTGTGAGTAGTTCTATAGTTTCATCTTCAGATTGACATTACTTAAGAAAAAGCAAAAATGCTTATGAGTGTGAGCTATATTGTACAATATATTAATTTCCTAATATTAGTTCTTCATATTTGCAATAACCAAACCGAAACTGACGTAGCTGAGTACTTAAGATCTATGATGAATTTTCTTAGAAGTATGATCATTTAATCTTTAGCTACCGTTAGCTATGTTTGGCTATTCGATGGATGTAGAAACACAAGACACATGGTGATTTTATCCATGTTATCCCAGGAGGGCCTATGCACTGAGCAAGTCAAGATTTTCACATAGTTTTATTTGGTGCAAAATTCGAACTATTGCTGCTAATGGTTTGGCATAACCAATCTTCTATATGGTCTCATAAAAAATCTATTAGGAAAATTATGTGCCTGCACGTCCGATAGAATGTACACATATGGATCGAATTGATTCCTCTTTGTGCATGTCTCCATATAGTTGTTATTACCACGGGAATATATCATTTTTGGCAGATCTGAATTCAAATTCAATGTGCTGACGGACATCAGTAAAAAAACACGAGGTAGTACTAAAATCTTCTCAATTTATCTATGAACTAGGTGAATGTCCGTGCGTTGCAACGGGATACAAAATATGGAGTATTAAGAAATGATAATCAAGGTCATAATCCAACTTCATGGGTATTACATTTAACTTCCACCTCTACTATGACCAATGTGCACCTGAAAAGTATTGCAGCCTGTTTGTTTCCACAGGGTACATATAATCATGTGAATGCATCAAGCAAATGCCATCCTATTTTCTAGCATAGGACTGGCTCCATTCATCTATTGGGACCACTATACGCCCCGTTCCTTCCTTTTCATTGACATCTCCAAACACACCCTCTTGGAAGTAGCCCCACACTACTAATCAAATGCACTAATAAGGGAATTGGTACTACTGACATGATAAATAACGTGATCTAAAATAAACATGAATTCCTTGGATATGAACTATAATAATCAAACGAGAAGTTGGATCTGGCGAATCTTGAATAAAGCTGGATCGGTGACTCCAGATTAAAGAAAATAATTGTACAATGAAATAACAAAGAAAAAGGATATGCTTCGACGAGCACCGCAATATCCGCAATGGAAAAGCTATCGTGACACAAAAGATGGAAAAAACATTGGATTCAATGGATACTTTGTAATGTCTCTATGAAGTAAGGGCAAATTATAACTTGCATGAACTGGTTGTAAAATTAGATTGCAGCCAGCGGCAACAAAATCATAGCGAAGGTTGATGCACTTCCTACAACACAAAAATAAAAGAATAGACCGTTAGAGAGCAACATAGCGGAATAATAAAGGGGGGAGTAGAAAGAGAACCCGAAAACAATAATCCACTTCGGAGCGCGGGTTCAGATGAGCCCGGTGAAGTAAATCGCAAAAAATAGAAAAATAAATCAAAAAATCCAACCCAAAAAATTGCAAGCGAGATGCGCATGTGCGTGATGTTCGTGCAATTTTTGGTGATATTTGGACATTCAAAACGTGCGCGGCAAAAAAGATAAATCTGTACTGTTTCTGAGATGTTTGTCTCAAACCGGATGTTTTTTGCCACGAGCTCCTCGAATTTCCAAATGTCACCAAAATTTGCACGAATATCATGCGCCTAAGCATCTTTCACCATAACTGTTTTGAATTTGTTTGATATTTTAAACGCATTTAGATGAGCCCGGGATGTGGGAGCCAAAACTCTGCTCTCATGAGACGTCCTTCCATGACCTACATCCGCACAAAATAATAAGAAAATATAAAGAATGCTCAACATCCCGTTAATTGCGGCAACACATGATCTTACGCATGGTTGTTCTGCAACCTGCAGATGTGTATAAGAAAACCTAGTCAAATAACCAGCCCACTTGAGCTTCTACTTGGCTAATCCTGCAGTTATTGCCATAATCCAATAGTTGTCAGCTATCTTACATATACTATATAACCATTCATATACTATACTGCATCTATTTATTTTGGAGATCAAACTTGATATAAGCTATGGTTTACATAATTCACAAAATTTGGGGTGTTGTTTCAAGTTCTTAAGTCGCCAAACACTCCGTTAACTACAAGTTCACTGGTTCTTGTTGTCCAAAGAAGTTTATTGAACTCGAAAAGATCCAACATTCTAAGAAATTGGGCAAGTGAGGAAGCACAAAGAAAAGGTATACCTTGTGCTATGTGTCAACGAATCCACTTGGAATCCAATTTCTCTATGGGGGGCTCTCTGGGAGCTTTGTTTAGCTTTGGACTGACCATGATTTCTGGATTATCAGGCAGAGGTACAACATTCTTTATAGAAGTTGATTGGCTTGGGCCAACAGGTTGTTTCTAGCAGTTGATGCGAGGGAACTTCTAGGACGTGAGGCACATTTGAGTTCATGAAGACAGATGATTTTTTATTTTGTGTCGTCTCAGGTTTATCACAAACTTTACTTGTGTCAACCTTGCCATACTTCTCCAGCATAAACATGGCACACATCTCTGCTTTTTGGATATCATCTGGAGATAATGGTCTGCTATTATTGTACATATGCTCCTAGCAGAATGAGCATTCTTCCCGGCAGCTTCCCGATTTGGATGTTCTATAAGTAGAACTTTTCTTCTTTCTTTGGACTCTATAAATTAGCTATAGAAATTGAAACACGCAGTGTGAACTATGCTAAACGTCAAGATAAGTAAAGTAACGGAGTACAAAATTCAATTTGAAGATGACAACATGCACAATTATATACTTATTATTATTTTTATTACTCATTAACCATCCAATTTACACAGTTAAACCAACGGGTCTGTCTAGGACACATCTAGATGTGACATAGTTATGTCACATCTAACCTGATGTCCACTATGCTTGTGGTTTATTTATTTTTTGTCTCAGCTTTTTTTTGTTCCTTGTTGCTACATTATTTGTGGGAGCTTAGATGTCACATCCTCAGAAAACATCTAGATGTGAATTAGACAAACTGTAAAACAACAATAGACAGCAAGACTGCCTTTTTCAGGACCTATGTGTCCACAAGCTATAATTGAAGAGAAAACAGAAAAGAAAGCTATTAGTCATACAATTTTAACCAGACACAACACACATCAACTAAGGATAAAATAAAAATTTAGGATTTCCTAAAGACTCCTTATAAGACGTGCAAGATGCTGATTAAACTACCAAAAAAGCCACCAGATCTTAGTACTGATTAATTAAGTAGACACTACTATTTGCTAAGAATGAACTATAATATGAATGTGACTGGAACAATAAAATATCCTATGATAGCATATTGTAAACACACACACACACACGCAACAATATGTTTAGAAAAGAGAAGTAAAACTGCTAGCAATCTACTATAAACATAATAAAAGGATACTTGTCTGCTCAGGACTCTTTTTTATACGACTAATTAGCAGAAGCAATGAAGCAGCAGTAGAGTTTTCTTGGGCTCAGACTTTCTGCACAGTGGCACATAGATCAAGTGGAACATGGGCCACGTCCAAGAATGCTGATGCTAGATTGTAGTTTTACAGATAAACCGAGCAGAAAGTCAGACATGCATCTGGAAATCTTGACACACATACACCATTGATGGACAAAATACCTTCACGTGACCAAAGCCACCACCAATATGGAAGTACAAGAAACACCCCGCGCACTCCAGCGCCTCTGCAAACCGCTTGCTCGAGGCCGCCCTCGTCGCACGGCTGCTTCTAGGCCGTCATTGCCGTGCTCGAGCAGGACGTTCCGAGACGTTGTCTGTCATCTGCCATCGCGACAGGACCAGGGAGCTCGCGGCTCATGGCAGGAAAAGTGAGGATGGAGGTTGGAAGAGAGAGAGAGAGAGAGGGGTCCGAGGCGACTTCAACGGTGGCGGCGAAGGATGAGTAGGATGCAGATCAGTGCGGCGGCGCGGGAAGGAAAACGGGGCGTGGACGAGGGGATCGGCTGCTCCGAGCCTCCGATCTGGAAAGGAGAATCCCAGTCCCTGTTTTTTGGGGAGGAAGTAAATGCCATTAATTGGGGCTAAAAATCATGGCAAGTGCGGGAGGAGGGAAGGACGTGCGGGAGGGGGAGGTCGGACGAAGTGGAGGACGTAAGAAGGGAGACGGATCCTCATGCTTGTGGCGTGGGCACTGTGGAACGAGAGGAATGCATGGGTTTTTCTTTTAGAGAGAGAGAGAGAGAGAGAGAGAGAGATAGAGATTTTTTTTAGACAGAATGAAGTGCACAAAGGATTTACTTCACATGTTGTCCTAAAAGTGCTTAACACACACCAATACTCAACTTTCCTTTTAGTTTATTTGTATATGCAAGATTATTATTTCAACAATGCCTACCTTTCAATTTTTTGTCTTTATATTATCATGTAAAATATTCCTATATATTTCAGATTTTCAACCTGTTATATTTTTTGCTATCCATGTATTGTTTTACCAGTTGCCTCCATGTTTGCCTTGCCAATTTTCATTTTTTTGATAAGTCTTTATATTTAAAAAAACGTTATCAAAGATATACAATATATTATTAATCCAAACCCTGATGTTCATACAATCAAATTGCATTAAAATATATTACAACCGGTTCCCGCAACAACGTGTGCGGTATCATCTAGTTAATAAGGTGAGGCAAACCTTGCACCTCCGTTTCAAAAATTGTAAAAGAAAACCCATGAGGTCCTTGTCTTACATATCCAAGATTTCTCTCATTGTTAGTGAGGCTAATTAATACCCCCTCCGTTATTAAATGTGAGTCTTTTTAGAGATTCCACTACAAACTGCATACGGATTATATAGACATATTTTAGAGTGTAGATTCACTCATTTTGTTTCATATGTAGTTCATAGTGGATTCTCTAAAAAGACTTATATTTAGAAACGGAGGGAGTAGTTAGTTACAATTTTTGTTATTCTAACCAATTACACTTCGCCGTCCGAATTACTAATCATAAAAATTGGTAAAAATGGATGCATTTAAAACTAAAATACATCTAGATAGATTCATTTCTCTGACAAGTATTTTTGGATGAAAAAGTATTAATTAGCCCGTAAAGAATAGAACAAAGAGGTGTCTACATAATATAGCTCATCAGTCGAGATTAAAGTAAACAACTAGCACTCGTCTATCTTACAATAATGGAACTGGACTTGGACCTCATATCCAGATTTCTTTCATACGAGGTCTGTTGGCAAGGTTCTGGCTATCCCCTTGGCTCAGTGGCGAAAAACCCAAGGATATTGCTCCTCTCATGTTTCAGATCTCAGCAAGAAAGAATTCTTCAAAAGGGATGCACTCCTGAACAATGCTTGGCTTTCAAGAATTGACATGTCTCAAGGGCTCACGGTCGACCACATCCACCAATTCTGCACACTTTGGGTGAGGCTTGATATTGTTCTCTTGCAACATGACACTCCGGACACCGTCGTTTGGGATCGCACGCAAAATGGCTCTTACTCCGCTGCTTCTGCCTATCTCGCGCAATTTGAGGGAGCCATCACCACACGCATGAAGCCCACGGTCTGGGATAACTGGGCGCCGCCCAAGTGCAAGTTTTTTGCTTGGCTTGTCATCAAGAATAGGATTTGGACCGCGGATCGATTGCAGAAGAGGGGTTGGCCAAACTGTGGCCTATGCCAGCTGTGTCAAAGGGAGCCGGAGTCTGCGGCGCACCTTCTCTTCAAGTGTAGGTACTCCATCCGTGTGTGGGAGGCCGTAAAGACGTGGTTGGGTGCGTCGGAGTTGCGTCTTGACCAATGGGGTGGCCTGCCTTCGGTGCATGATTGGTGGTATGCCGTGGTGCTTACTCATGGTCACAGGAAGAAAGCTATTGCCACCACACTCATGCTTGTGGCGTGGGCACTGTGGAACGAGAGGAATGCATGGGTTTTTCGCAAGAAGTCTACACTGCCTTCCATCGTCTTCGCGCATGTTAGGAACGAGGCTAAGTTGTGGGTGACCGCCGATGCTAGGCACCTGGGCTCTATTATGCCGCGAGAATAGGCTTTTGTCTCATTTGTTGAGGAGTAATGACCTCGCCATAAACTTCTGTTACCCTTCTTCTTTATTAATGAGATGAGGCAAAGCTTTTGCCTCCGTTTTGAAAAAAAAAATGATTGACACTGAATTTTCAAAGGATGGCAGAGCAGCAGCACGACTCGATGAAGCAATTTTTTCCCTCACGAGGGCATCTCTAGTTATGTGAAATACAGTGACAAAATTCACCAAATAGGAAGCGAGAGTACATGAGTAATTTATTTTATTTATTTAGCCACACAGATAGTGCAAATACGGGTCGTCTTACATCAATATAGAATTCATGCTGGACACTTTTCCTTCCTCAGTTCGGTCCAAATGACCCTCGTTCTTCACCATGTCCGGGCTTTCGCGACGTTGACTCTATTATGATATTAAGAGCTCTTTGGGGTCATCTCCACGACACCGTAGGAGGGAGAGAACCAAAGGACGGAGGTACACCAGAATTCACAAGGCGGCGGGGGAGGGGGCACAGCCTGGAGTACACTAAGCTCCGTAAGTGGAGAGAACCCTCCACACAAAAATCAGCTTTGCCTGGTCCTCTGTTGATATGAGCTGGGACCTGATCTTTTGATGAGAGAGAGATAACTACGATTTTGGATGGGACTTGACCCTCACGATCCGGCTACCAACCATACAGGGAGAACCGTACACGATTGATATTCACAACAATCGCTAAACCAACTCAACGGCGTTATCGACTGAGCCAACGGCGCGATCGACCTATCCACGAAGGATATTTCCTGCAAACAAATCAAAGAACATGCGAGCAAATAATAGCCAAGCAATTTGAAACTGCAGATATGCTAGATGAATAAATCTCACAAGTTGAAGTTCCGATAGATGTCTTGATACCGCAGAGTCGCCATTCTGACGAAGACAAATAAAAATAGCAATAGCTAAACTTCTTTAAACAAAATCCGAGTCTAAACCCTAACTGATGAAGACTATTTATTTAGGGGGCATTTGATGATAACCCCCCAGTTTGTGCACCTTTAATCATAAGCCCTCCTTTGTGTCACTGACATGTGGGACCGAATCCCATATGTCAGTGAAAACTTATGATCAGCGCATTTAACTGAGTTATCATCAATTCTGCCTTTATTTAGGAACGGCCGCCGCTTCCATCTGTCTCGAGCAACCGACGTAAAAGAATCAGCCACGTACGGCCGTACGGAGGCCAAACTCATGTGATGGGCCAATGTTGTATTGGCGCATCAAAAGAAATATCCTGGCCACCACCGATGCTTTTATTGATCCATGAAGCCAAAACGAAATTGCTCCACCCTTGTGCCTTTGTCTTAGATGCATGTGGCATGCATGATACGTGAGTTGGCTTACTAGAAGCCTTGCATGCAACGAGTAATACTGCCGTTGGTTTTAACATACAGCAATCTTCATCTTCTAATTCTTCAATTATTTTACTCCTGAGTACAAGTAAATTAAGATGTGAGTGTAATGTCATATTCTCGTCACTTAAATCATCTACTACCACTATAAAAAATAAAGAGGGCGATGAACCAGATCATCCTACCCATCCAAACCTGCAATCTAATGGTCTACGTTCCTCCAGCATACTAAACACGTTTTACGCTTTAATTACCCATCATGCCATTACTTAATTATTTACCAAACATTGCCATTGGGTTACCATCGTTCCCCGACCACCTCGCTCCCCTCTCGCAACCAGCAGTTTCGGCACCGCCCCACCCCTCGCCCGCCCTCTTGCTGCAGCCGCGCCGTCCGCACCAGCGCCGCCCCGCCGCTCCAGCCGTGCCTCCCGCTCCACGCACCGCCGCGCCGTCCGCGCCGCCGCGCGGCCCGGACCGCCAAGCCCGAATCGCCGCGCCGTCCACGCTCAAGGCGCTGGATTGTGGAGGTGGTTGGGCTTGGATCTCGCGAGATTGTTGCGGCTATGTCCTGCTCCTCCTGTGGCCAGAACCCTCTCCCCGATTTGGATTTTTCCTCCGGCCACGCCCCCTGCCCACGCACTGCTCAGGCGTGAGGGCCATAGAAGGGCGAACAAAAGAAGGGTTCTCTTCTTCTTCCGTGCGATCCACACACATCACAGTCCATCTGATTGGGGGTTTCTGTTTCAATTTTGCTGAATTGGTGTGTCGTGTAGAGCAAAGGCTGCTTCGGTGTCGCCAGTGGAGGAAGAATTGGTGGTGAGCAGCCAGTATTTGATGCACCTCTGCAGGGTCGTCGAGGCGAAAGACGGCGACCTGGCCTGCATACACATGATGGAACGCACACTGATGACGATGCGGTACCAGGCCTGGAGAAGAGATCCTGAGGTATGTATGAACCCTTCTGAGCTTTTTAGTTGAGTGACTGCAGAACTGAAGAATTTTGTGTGTGTAGTCTTGTAAAGTTGATTCAGCCATAGCCTTAGAATTCAAGAGCATGGGTGTCTTAACTTTTCAACATTATATCAATATATTGTACTGTTTTTGGATTGATGATGATGAGTTGTAAATTTGTGAAGTGCAATGAAATTCGGTTCAGTAATTCAAGTTTTAGACATAGAAGATACTATACTACAGCTCAGGATTAAAAGGCTTGGTCGCTCTCTCTCATACTTTGCAAGTCCTACTGACTTTTCCTTGTGGTAGGAGGAGAGGATATTGGATCTGAGTACGTGACGGAGGAGCAAAAGGATATTCAGATTTCTATTGCTCCTAACTGATGGAAATTGGATGTTATATGGATCGATGAAATGGCAGTTTCACCTCGAGAAGTAAGAAAAGCAGTCTCTCCCTCTCATAATCTAACCCTTTAAAAGCTTATGCAGTCACTAATTACAAAGTGGCAGCAACGGCTGCCCCTGGCCGCAGTTCCCTCTGACCTTCGGCTCTCTGTCTCCGGGAGAAATCCCTTCGCTGGTTCCTTGCCAGCGGCAGCAATGGCGAAGCCTTCCCGGCGCCGCTTCATCTTCTGGGAGGCGCTGCTGTGGAGTTCAGTGCAGCTACGGTTTTGGACGAAAGTCCTGCGATGATGGCGCGTGTGGGCGTCATTCAACCTTCCTGAAGGTATCGCGAAAACCCATGCTTCAATCCACTCACCTACGCCCGTCCATCCCATCATCGACTTTTGTCTCTCCGTCGAGCCAGTCACCGTCATCCATCCATTCATCTGGTGTTCGTCTTCGGTGTTGTTCCCCGGTGTCGGCCATGTTGTTGTGCATGTTCAAGCCCCTCCCACGGTGGCCATTGTGCTGCGGTGAGCTTAGTGCTCTTGGTGTTGTTCCGGTTCATCTTTGCTCTTCGACGACGCAAGATGCCTCCCCAACTTGCTAATCATCCCGAATTCCCGTGGCGGAGCTCCCAGTTTAAGGTTCGTGTTGTCACTCGTTGGTTGTGGATGCTCCTGAGTAGTGTCGTGAGGTTCGGTATGCACGCCGGTGCGGTGCGTTAGGTTGCTTGCTTAGTCTTGGTATTGTGATCCTTCGATGACACCCCTCTTCTACTTGTGCCTCCGTGGTGTTGGTCGTTTGGTCTGCTAGCTAGGTCATCCCTTGTCCGGGGCGTCCTTTTTTCTTAACTTCTTCAGTTATTGATGTGCGTCATTTTTTCTCTCTTCTTCTGTAACCTTGTTGCCTGTACGGTTTTCGGCCCGGTTTCCCTTATAAATGGGGTCAATTTGTTTAGGTTTTCGATCCTGTTTCCCTTATAAACGGAATCAGCCAAAGTTAAGGGGTGACTCTTGGCTTTGGTAGCTTTTTGAGCAATATATTCAGGTGGAGATCCTCTCCCCCCCGGTGACCGTTCAAAAAAAAACTAATTACAAAGTGGAGAATTCTTCCTTAGCACGTAAGTGGAGAACATCCTTGCATGAAATTCTGTATTGTTATGTATTGCAGTGGTCTGTTGAACACATATAATCAGCGCCATTTTATCATGTTGGTGCTTTCATATGGTATTGGATGTGTATATAAGTAGTTGATTGGACTGCAATGTTCATGTCAACTGGCAAGACTTGTTATTTGATCATCCTTGTTTGCTTGCTTTGTTGTCCTCTCCTAAAGGCTGGTGGCCTTCTGATTTCCTCATTGTATTTTTCTTTTGAAACCTAAAAGATTGCTTCAACAACAAAGTGTGTTCACTGCCTTTATTAACTCTGAGAATTAAACATTCGTAACATTGTGCCATTGACTAGGTGTTGTGCATACGCTCTGGAGATTAGCTATGTTCAGTTTGGCTTTACAGCATGGCAGCATCCTAACATGGCAATAGCTAATCAAATGACTCAGTAGTTACATGTTTCCATTTAACCACCAAGTGTAAGAGGCACAAAGCACATATTCAGAAAATGACAGTTGAAAATTTACATATGCTTTCGCTTTTAGTGGAAAAAAAAATAGTTGCATTATGTGTCATCTTCTTACGTGCGACTAGAACTAATATTTTATCAGCCAATACAAAATACAATATTACAGGAAAAGTAGGTGCTAAATTATGCGCCAAACATCTACACATGCAATTCTTAAGAAATGAAGCATATTCTCCTGGTGATTTAGCTTCTTCTGCTCGGAAAGCCTTTTTGAGGTATCTACCGTGTTCTTTCTTTGGACTCTGGTGTGCTTTTTGGTTGAAACTGACATGTGTATGCAGGTTTAATGAATCTGCACAATGTCTTGCTCTTTCCGAATGGATGAGATGATGGAAGGGCAAAGAAGACGGAGAGAACTGGCAGAGCTGGGAGAAAAGCGGCCAAAGATCGCTGGAATGTTGGAGAGCATAATTTGGTCTCCCAAAAGTGGAGATGTGGATAAATTTGATGATGTGGCGGGCGACGCGGATCGATGACGTGGCGTCTATGCCGACGGCCGCCGTTAGCCCGTCGGCGTAGACTGACGCCGTCAGAAGGCCGTCTCCGTCCAGGTAGCCGGGCCCATGTGCTATGCCGACGGCCTTCTCTATGCCGACAGCCACCGTAGGCATATTTCTAGCGACGCCGACGGGTGAGCTTTGCCGACGGGGGCCGTCGGCATAGATTGATATACGCCGACGGCTTTTCTATGCCGACGGCCTGGGCTGGGCCTTCGGGATAGGCCAATCTATGCCGACGGGGGCCGTCGACATAGGTTTGGCCGTCGGCATCGCCAGTTATTCTGGTAGTGGAGGAGGTAAAACTGCTTCTTCACTTTTTTTTGCTGGATATGGAATCGAACAGGTTATTTTTTATGGCACAAAGCTCGTTTCTTATTTGAGAAAAAATTTGATGGATAGAACTGCTTGGATTGTGGGCATTTCTGAAACCATATGTAAAGAGGGGTTTGCTTTAAATTGGTGATGTTGTTACGAAAAGTTGGTTGGATAGCAACTTTTGTCCCATCCCTGTATGTTGACCTAATGTTTGTATCATACTTACACGTGCTCTAGAAATTATACACAGTTTGCAGCACAGGTTTCTGACACTGACAAGAAGAAATCGGACTTCTCAAGTTCCTGAAGTTCATTGCAAAAAAGGAAAAGTTAGTGAACTTAATGAGTACATACAGTGGAATTCTCGATTTTTATGTGTGCCATTCAAAAGATGTAGCTTTAGGACATATTTGTAAGCCTTGGAGCTTGTACATTGGCATGATACCTCATAAGTTACAAGGGAATCGGTGACGCCACATTCAATATCAGAGATAGTTTTTTTTAGAGAATGATCAGAGAGTTAAGAAGGATGAGGTGACATGCTTTTGTTAGTTGTTGAGGATGATTGGGGCTGCTGTGTTGACCTTTGCCTAGCTGTATGGATCCGGTTGTAAAACTTGCTGCTTCTACTAATAGATACGCATTGCTCGTGACAACTATTCCGTTAAATTTTGCATCTGGAAATTTACATATGATTTTTTTGGGTTCATAACTGTAATTAGATGAGTGACATTTCTTTTCTACTGTGCCATCGTGCGTTGCACGTGCAAGCTTACTAGTATCTACAAAGGAGCGATAGTACCTGGCCATTTATTTGTCTCGCACGCACTCTAGTCCTAGATCCAGGTGCAACTCTGTTAACGATGTCTCGTGTAATATTTGTAGATGTATTTATAATAGCTATGTCCACATCATCCGTAAGGTGGCTTGATTTTAGCCAATCACTCTTGAATTTGTTAATTTTTTTTAGTAACTCTTGAATATGTTGATGATCAGATGGAACCGTTGCGCCTCCGATATCATCAGCGCGAAGACTTACAACGACTTCCTAGCGACGTCCGAGGAGGTGACCCATGTACTGGGCTAGTACAACTGCTGTAGTTTGTGCCTCAGGCCTTCCCAAACTCACCGCTTGCAGCGCCCCATTAAGATAAGCCTTCCCACATCTGTCTGGCAGGGAACAGTAGCTACGGTGCTGTTGCTGTGGTGTGTCGAGATTCAGAAGGCAGTTTTATGGGGGCTTCTTGCATCACATTCAGAAATCTAGTTGATGCAGAAACTCTTGAGTCGCTGGGAGTCAGAGAGGCTTTAGCACTGGCAGAGGATTTATATGTGCAGAAGATTCATGTTGCATCAGATTGCAAGACTGTGGTGGACAGAGTTAAACAGGGATCTTCAGCAGAGTACGGGGCAATTATACATGAAATCATAGAACGCGCTACGACCTTTTCTTCTTGTAATATTGTCCATGAGTTTAGGACCTGGAATACTGAAGCTCACAATCTCGCTAAGCATGCCTTATCGCTTGGGTTTGGCCGCCTTGTTTGGTTAGGTCAACCCGATGATCTTCTTTTCATTCCTGTAAACATTGTCGTGACGTAAATAAAGCTTAGAGAGAGTATCTCGAAGAAAAAATCTGTCTAGCACGGGAGCTATCCTTTTTTTAATCTAGGCAGGGGAGCTCTACTAACTGGGGCCCTATGCGCCATTTAACGAGCTGGCACTCACACGGTTGCTCATGTGCGCCAGAACACTGGCGCGCTCGCTCGTTCACCAAGCAGTCGCTACTTGCCACAAAAAGAGCAAAACAAAAAAGATTGCTACTGCTAAAAAACCAAACAATATGACTGTTGACCAGGACCATTGACTTTTATAAAATAGTTCATAAGTTTCAAAATTTCATGTATCCAAAAAAAGTTCAGGCATTTGAAAAAATGTTCGAAGATTTGAAAACAATTAATGAATTTGAAAAAACAAAATAATTTAATAAATATTCACGGATTTGAAAAGGCACACGAATTTGAAAAGAAGTTCAAGCATTTGGAAAAAGTTCACCAAATTTTGAGAAAGTTCATGGATTTGAAGAATATTTATTTAAAAAAATCACAAATTTGAAAAAATATTGATGAATTTGAAAAATCTTCTCAGATTTGAAAAAACATTACAAAATTTGAATATGTACATGAATTAGAAAAAGATTCATAGAATACGAAAAATAATTCAAATGTGAAAAAAAAAGTTCACACATTTGAAGGGAAAGAGTAAAGAAAATAAAAAAGAAAAATAACATAAACAAAAAAGAAAAAGAAAAGTGAAAAAAAAGAAAAAAGAAAACCGAACAAGAACAAAAAAGAAAACAGAAAAAAACCAATCAAAAGCTTCTAGAAGTTTCTGAAAACCGACCAGAATGTAATGTCTTTCGCATTATACGGGCCAGCCCAGTTGCACGAAGAGGGTGTGCGCCGCACACGAATATTGAAGGATCTAGCGCATGAAGCGCTAAATAGGGGGATTACTAATTTTTGGTAACTCTTGCAAAGGTCACTCTTACCTTCTCTGAGGTTGACAAATGGCGCACTTCGCAACTTAGGAGTTTCACCTTTTTCACAGATTCATTTATTTAAAACATTTTATCTCTAAAACCTTGCGTCCGAATCCCAAATATTTTTCACCGTTGAATTCCTCGTGTCTAGACATTTGAAACTACATCCCTTAATAATATGTTTTCGATGATTTTTTTTAAAGGACGAAAAAAAGCATAACCGGAAGCACTTTTTTCACCTTTTTCCTTTTAGGTGCCTCTCACGGAAGCAAATCTATGCCTCCACGAGAAGCAAATACGTGCTTCGTGTGAAAGCAAAAGTACGTGTCTTTTCCTTCCTGACCAGCGCATTTGTGGCTATTGCGAAAGCAGATTCATGCATTCATAAGAAGTAAATTTGTGTCTACCGTGGAAGAAAAAAAAACAACATATTTTTTTTCATTTCCGAGAGACACAAGCAAATTTGTACCTCTCATGGAAGAAAAAAACAAGATTTTTTCTTTTTGAGACGCACAACTGTGTTTCTCGTGGAAGAAAATATGTGCCTGCACGAGAAGAAAATTTGATGCTCCTTTGTTAGCAAAAAACACAAAAAAAAAATCTATTTCTTGTGCCTCTCGCGAAATCAAACATGTGCCACCCACAAAAGCAAAAAGCATATTTTTTTCACGCAAAATTTTTCCTGAATTATTTTTTCCTCCGAAACCTAGGGAAAACCGGGCGAAAACCAAAAAGCCCAAAAAACAAGAAAACCCCCATCTAAAACGTGAAAACGCTTACCAAAAGAATTCATGAGGGAGCACGTAACATGCAACAAGTAGCGGCGGCTGAGAGCGCTCTCTCAGTCCACCAAAATGACCATTGAGGGGCTCCTGTAAGGGGTACCCTTTAATTAGTTGCTCCCGCCAAATCCATACCTTCAGCTAAGGAATGTGTCATGCTAGCTAGCAGATCTATTGAGCACCCGTGATTACATAGCAGCACAAATATTAGATCGGAACACAACGTAGAACCAAACATTTTCTTTTCCCTTTTTTTCCTTTTCCAAAAATGGTCCCTTTAAATTTTTTTAAAAAATTTCAAAATTTGTTTGGAATTTCATAAAAATGATCAAGATTTCCAAAACATTCATGCTTCTTAAAATGCTTTTCAGGATTCAAAAAAATGTCCTTGACCCTAAAATTTGTTCAACATTCAATAAAATATTCGTATGTTTCAAAAAAAAAAGAGTTTAAATTCTTCAGAAATTCTTTGTTTTACTAGAAAATGTTCGGGATTTCAAAAATTGTTCATGTATTTTAAAAATCTTTTTTCAAAAAAATGAATGTTTTATGAAACCCGAACACTTTTCACATTTTATGAACAAATTCTGAAAAATTGAAACATGTTCTGAAATTGAGAACCTTTTTTGAAAATCACAAACACTGTTTTGAGCATATCATCATTTTTTTAAATAGGGACATTTTTTGAAACTCGTAAGACAATTTGGAATCATGAACAGTTTTAGGAAACATGAACAATTTATGAAAACAGGAAAAGAAATTGAAAGTCCCAAACAAATTTAACATGGTAGACAATGATTTTAATCTGATGATCGCGGCGCGCGCGGCAAAGACGTACACCATCCAATCCAAAACTATCGTTGATTCATAATACGTGCTAGATTGAATGATCGCTCCACTGATCGTGGACGGAACATGCGCTGGATGGGGCCTAGCTAGCTGCTGGCTTCTGCCGCGGCACGTAAGTGTAATAACCAATTTAATGATCGTCTTTATCTGGCACGCATGTGCCCGAGCTAGCTCGCTGGGCCACTGAATGTGTTCATTAACTTACGACCGCTTACTTGCGCCCATTAGTTTTTTCTTTCCTTTTTGCGGGATGCTTATTAGTAAATTTCCTAAAGGGCCAAAAGCAACGTGCTAATTAATCCCGTGCGTAGGGAAAATGATGGGATTTGGAGAAGCATGGAGACCAGTTTTGATTCGATTCATCATCATGATTTTTTTTCTATTTGCACTGGCTTAATCAGGTGCGTATTTTTCACTTGTAAGGCATAAGAGCATTTATAGTCGGGCGCTTCAAACCCGTCTCGTATGTTCAGGCAGGCCATCCGGTCACTGACCAGTCACAATTTTTCAACTCAGACGGGCTCTTTAAACAGGTCTCAAACGCCCGGCCAGACCGACACCCCTCAAATCCAGCCTAAATATGGGGCGGATGTGGGGCTCCCGGGCACGCCGTCACGTCGGACCCGACAGCCCGACCCCATCGCAAATTGCACAAAATCCACCAAACCCTTCCTCCTCCTCCCGCCGTCCTCCAACCTTTCCCGCGCCCGGACCCTCGTCGTCCTTCACCCTTGCTCCCAATCCTCACCACCGGTCCCGATCCATTACCGAAGATGTCGTCCAGCCCGACCCAGACTGCCGCGATGGAGACGCAGTCCGCCTCGTCCGTCCGCGGGGTCCCTTCGTCGGCTGCAATTAACTTTCAAGGCGGAGAACATCGCCCAGAAGTTGCGGCGACACCGGTAGCAAGAGAGGGAGGCGGCGACGACGCAGGGAGGTTCGGACATGGTGGAGCAGCTGTCTCCTCAGCCGCGCCCGGATCCCCGCACCCCTTCCATCCGAGCACCGAGCGGATTAAGCCATCCGACCCCTTTGGGACATAGGAGCATTCGACGGCCGGCTGGGCGATTCCGGAGAGCTTTCAGCCAACGCAGATGTCGGCGGTCGATGTATGTGACTCGCCGCAGCTCGTTCGGGCGCGGATGAGCATGGGCACTGGCAGTGACCGGGCTGCCTTCGACATGTTCGACGGAATGACCGAACAAGAGCCGATGTATTTTCTTGCTCATGTTCGATCGGATTTTTGTGTAGACCACCAGTTCATTTCGCACATGATGAGTGCTTGCTAATTAAGTGTTGCTACTCACGGTGTATCTGGAATATGCCTAAAGGGGTGGATTCGTATCCATCGCATGGACCCGAGCAACTGGAACTAGTTCCCCTCGGTCTAGGACTGGTGGAATGCGACGATTTGACTGCTGGGCGCCCAGGCAAGGAACACACGGGTTTTCCGCAATGAGACGACTGTACCTTCAATTGTGATGACCTAGATCAAATGAGAAGCTTGGAACTGGGTCATCTTCGGGCCTAAGCATATGGGCTCCTTCATTCCCAGAGAGTAACCCATTGTATCGACCTTTGCTGGTCTGAATCTCGAAAGACTATTATTGTTCCCTCTTCTTAATTAATGAGGTGAGGCAAACCTTGCACTTCCGTTTTGAAAAATGTAAAAGAAAAACCCATGAGGTCCTCGTCTTTCTACCTAATTAACCGAAGGCTGAGCATATCCAAGATTTCCCTGATAGTTAGTAGGCTAATTAATAGTTAGTGATAATTTGTGTTATCCTAACCTATTACTCCCTCAGCTTGGAATTACTTGTAGTACAAATTGATAAAATGGATGTATTTAAAATTAAAATACGTCTAAATACATTTATTTTTTCGATTCAGACGAAAGAAGTATTAATTAGCCGGTAAAGTGTCTAGAAAATATAGCTCATCGTCGGGTAGGGAATCCCATGCTCACATAAGAACAAGAGAGAGATCATTTTCGGTCGACGATTAAACTAAACAGCTAGCACTTGTCTATCTTACAATATTGGAACTGGACTTGGGCCTCATATCCAGATCTCTTTCATATGAGAAGCGATTAACACTAAATTCTCAAAGGAAGGCAAAGCAGCAGCACAAACGCAAAAGCAATGGATCGATGAAACTTTGTTTTCCTGACGAGGGCATCTCTAGTTACGTGAAATACAGTGACAAAATTCACCAAATTGGAAGCGAGAGTATATGAGTAATTTATTTTATTTAATTAACCACACAGATAGTACAAATACGGGTCGTATTACATCAATATAGAACTCATGCCGGAGGCTTTTCCTTCCTCAGTTCGGCGCATCGACCCTCATTCTTCACCATGTCCAGGGCTCTCACGACGTCGACTCTCTTCCGGATATTAAGCGCTCTTTGGGGTCGTCTCCACGGCACCACAGGACGGAGAGAACCAGTGGCGGACAAAATGTGAAACTTTTAGAGGGCAAAATACTATTTTTTTTCTCCTAACTAAGCCTTGTATTTGTTTTTTCACTTCAAAAAAGGCTGGGGGGGGGGGGGGCACAGCCCCCCTGAAGTACACTAAGCTCCTCCATTGGAGAGAACCCTCACACAAAAGTCAACTTTACCTGGTCCTCTGTAAGGTGGCTTGATTTTAGCCAATCACACTTGAATTTGTTGATGATCAGGTGGAACCGATGCGCCTCCGATATCATCAGCGCGAAGACTTGCAACGACTTCCTAGCGACTTCCGAGGAGGTCACCCCATGCTTGTACTTGGCTAGTCCAGCGGCTGCAGTTTGGGCCTCAGGCCTTCCCAAACTCACCGCTTGCAGCGGCCCATTAAGATCAGCCTTCCACATCTAGCAGGGGAGCTATCCTTTTTTAGTCTAGGCAGGGGAGCTCTCCTAATTAGCGCTCTATGCGCCATTTAACGAGCCATCACTCACATGGATGCTCATGTGCACCAACACACCAGCACGCTCGCCCGTTCACCAAGTGGTCGCTACTTGCCATAAAAAAATCAAAACAGAAAATGATTGATACTGCTAAAAAAACAAACGATTGCCGACCTGCCAAGAAAAACAACGACCGCATCCTACAATACGACTGTTGACCAGGACCATTGACTTTTATAAAATAGCTAATGTTCAAAATTCCATGTATCCGAAAAAAAGTTCAGGAATTTGAATTTTTTTTGATAGATTTGAAAACAATTAATGAATTTGAAAAATCAAACTAATTTAATAAATGTTCATGGATTAAAAAACAAGAATTTCAAAAAGCACACGAGTTCGAAAAGAAGTTCACGCATGTTGAAAAAGCTTACCAAATTTTGAGAAAGTTCATGGATTTGAAGAAAATTCATCTAAAAAAGTTCACAAATTTGAAAAAATATTGGTGAATTTGAAAAATATTCACTGATTTGAAAAAATTACAAATTCGAATATGTTCATGAATTAGAAAAAGGTTCACAAAATATGAGAAATAAGTTCAAATGTGAAAAAAAAGTTAACACATTTGAAGGTAATGAGTAAAGGAAAAGAAAAAGGGAAAAAAGGAAAATGAACAAAAACAAAAAACAGAAAAAGAAAAACGAACAAGAAAAAGGAAAAAAAAATAAAAAATCAGTTGAAAGCTTCTAGAAGTTTCTCTAAACCGACCAGAAGGTAACGTCGTTCACGTTATACGGGCCAGCCCAGTAGCACGAAGAGGGTGTGCGTCACATACGAATATCGAAGGATCTAGACCCTGAAGCGCTAAATAGGGAGATTACTAATTGTTGGGTAACTCTTTGCAAAGGTCACGCTTACCTTCTCAGAGGTAAGCAAGTGACGCGCTGCATGTGTTCCATTTCTCACCACTTAGGAGTTTCCCTTTTTTCACAGATTCATTTATTCAAATTTTATCTCTTAAACCTTGCGTCCAAATCCCAAATCTTTTCACCGTTGAATTCTTCGTGTCCAGATCTTTGAAAGTACATCCCCTAATAATATGCTTTTGACGAACTTTTTAAAAAAAAGGACGAAAAAATAGCAAAATCCAAAGCACATTTTCCACTTTTTTCCTTTCGGATGCCTCTCGCGGAAGCAAATCTATGTCTTACGAGAAGCACATATGTGCTTCATGCGAAAGCAAAAATACGTATTTTTTTTCATTTCTAAGAGGCGTAGTTGTGGCTATTGCGGAAGCAAATATGTGTCTTCATGAGAAGCAAATATGTGTCTTCATGAGAAGCAAATATGTGTCTCCCGTGAAAGAAAAAAATACATGTTTTTTCATTTTCGGGAGATACAAGCAAATTTGTACTTTTTATGGAAGAAAAAAAAACAAGTTTTTTCCTTTTCCGAGACGCACAACTGTGTTTCTCGCGGAAGAAAATATGTGCCTGCACGAGAAGAAAATGTGTGGCTCCCGTGGAAGCAAAAAACACGTTTTTGTTCTTTTTCAAGAGGCACAGTTATTCCTCTCGCGAAATCAAACATGTACCTCCCATAAAATAAAATAAAACACATTTTTTCATGCAACTTTTTTCCCAAATTATTTTTCCCACCAGAACCTAGGGAAAACCGAGCAAAAACCAAAAAGCCAAAAAAACAAGAAAAAACCTATCTAAAACACGAAACCGCTTACCAAAAAAATTTCATGAGGGAGCACCTAACATGCAACATGTGGCGGCGGCTGAGAGCGCGCTCTCAGTCCACCAAATTGACCCTTGAGGGGCTCCTGTAAGGGGTACCCTTTGATTAGTTGCTCCCGCCAAATCCGGACCATCAGCTGCGGAATGTGTCATGCTAGCTAGCAGATCTATTGAGCACTCGTGATTACATAGCAGTGCAAATATATCAGAATGAAACACAGCGCAGAACAAAAAAATTTCTTTCCCCTTTTTCCTTTTCCAAAAATGGTCCCTTTAAAAATGTTTAAAAAAATTCAAAAATTGTTCGGAATTTCATAAAATTGATCAGGATTTCCAAAACGTTCAAGTTTTTTAAAATTCTGTTCAAAATTCCAAAAAATGTTCTTGATCCTAAAATTTGTTCACACATTCAATAAAATCTTCGTATGTTTCAAAAAAAGTTTAAATTATTCAGAAATTCTTTGTTTTACTAGAAACAATGTTCGGGATTTCAAAAATTGTTCATGTATTTAAAAAACTATTTTCTCAAAAAAAAAGAATGTTGTATGAAACCTGAACACTTCTCGCATCTTGTGAACAATTTCTGAGAAACTGAAACATGTTCTGAAATTGAGAACGTTTTTTGAAAATCACAAACAGTATTTTGAGCATATGTTGATTTTTTTTTAAATCGGGACATTTTTTGAAACTCGTAAGACAATTTGGAATCATGAACAATTTTAGGAAACATGAACATTTTATGAAACCAGGAAAAGAAATTGAAACTCCCAAACAAATTTGACATGGTAGACAATGATTTACCTCTAAGATCGCGCCGCGCGCAGTACAAACGTACGGACGAGACTTACATGCTGCCTTCCCATGCTCCCATCCGTGCTCCCGCATACGTGGCTTGATTTGATTGGAAGAAAATAAGGCCCGGCTCCATCCCCTGAAAATCAGGGGTGGAGATGATTAGATTAAAAAAGAAAGAAGAAAAAAAACAGCCGTAGGATGAAGTGGAAGCACGGATGAGAGTATGGAGAGGAAGCAAGGAAGCCGGATCCCAAACGTACACCATCCAATCCAAAACTATCGTTGATTCATTGTACGTGGTAGATTAAATGATCGCTCCACTGATCGTGGACGGAACATGCGCTGAATGGGGCCTAGCTGCTGGCTGCTGTCGCGGCACTGAAGTGTAACCAATTTAATATCGTCTTTCTTTGGCATTGCATGTGCCCGAGCTAGCTCGCTGGGCCACTGAATTTGTTCGTTAACTTCAACTGTTACAGTGATGCTGATTAGTAAATTTCCTGACAGGGTCAAAAGCAACGTGCTAATTAATCCGGTGCGTAGGGAAAATGATGGGATTTGGGGAAGCAGGGAGACCAGTTTTGATTCGATTCATCATCGTTATTTTTTGCCTATTTGCACTGGCTTAACCAGGTGCGTGTTTTTGCATGTAAGGCGGCAAAATGCGCTATGGAAAATCTGTATATATAAGATCTCATGTGATTCTGTAAAGACAAAAGTATGTTTTTGTCCTTCAAGTTTTTCGACAATATAGACTTGATTCTCAAGATTTTTTCGTAGACATTTGGTCATTAAAGTCTCAAAACCAGATAACTTTGGTCCAAAACCTGATTTTGACAATGTTTATCGGGTTTGACCAAGTTGACCGGCTTTGACCAATGAACAGTAAATTTTTTAAAAAAATCTGAAATTTTGTGGCAAACATGATGCTTGGATGCGTTAGGTGCGTTAAAATTTGTGTGGTATTTCGACAGTGAGGTGCTTGTAGCAACAAAAAAACAAGTTTTGGCTAAAAAAAGGGCTACAAGATCGCTAGAGCAACACAAGAATTTACACGCACCTGGCGCATCCAACCATCTTGGTTGTCACAAAATTTCAGATTTGTTAGAATTTGTTTGCTATTTTTTTAATCTACCGTTCATAGGTCAAATCTTGTCAACATGGTCAAACCTTGTTAACGTGATTAAAATCTAGTTTTGGATCAAACTTATTCAGTTTTTATACTTAAAGGATCAAATGTCTACCAAAAAAATCTTAATGGATCACGCCTATAATTGTGAGGAACTCTTTTTTGCGGGGTAATTGTGAGAAACTTGAGGGACCAAAAACATATTTTTCTCCTTCGTAAAAGGAGTATTTAACCAAAAACTACCACAATTCACGGAACCGTGACGAAAAACTACCACTTTACGATTTTGTGCGAAAAACTACCACTTTTTTCTTAAACCGTGGCAACTACCAAGTACGAAAAAGAGCCCGATTTGGCTCTTTTAAGCACGTTTCAGACAGAGTTGGCCCATACATAAGTGGGCTAAAAAAGCAACCGGGTCCCTGTTTAAAAAAAAAAGCAATCCAGTCCTTCCTTCGAGGCCCAGCATGGCGAGCACATCCATGGCGCGCCCCTCGTCGACCCTCCTGGCGTGCCTAGCCGCCACGCCCCTGGCCGTGCCCATGGCGCCGTGGCCGCATGCACAACCTGCCGCCTACGCGCGCCCGTCGCCGCGCCCCTAGCCGAAACCACTGGGGTGCAGCCGCCGCACTGGCCGTGCCATGGCAGCGCCATAACGCCGCCGTGGCCGCGCACTGGCAGCGCCGCTCCTGGCCGTGCCATGGCGCGCCATGGCCGCCGCCCGTGGCAGCGCACACAGCCGCCTGGCGCCACTGCCGTGCCATGGCCGCGCCGTGGCAGCGCTGGCCCGCCAGCCAACCGCCCGCCCGTGGCTGCGCTGGCCCCGCCGCCCGCCCGCCGTGGCAGCGCTGGCCGCCGCCCAACCACGGCCGTGGCGCGCCCGCGCCCGGTGGCGCCCGCCCGCCGGCCGCTGCCTGGTGGTGCGCTGGCCCGCCATGGCGCCCGCTTCTGCTCGCGCCCGGTCGTGTCCACCCGGCAGCCGCCGTGGACCACGAGAAGGACTCCGTCGAGCTCCTCCTCGCGCGCTGCATCGAAAGTGAAAGGACAGATTGCTTTTGAAAAAAATAGGGACCCGATTGCTTTTTAGCCCGCTTATTAAGTGTGGGCCAACTCATCGAACGCCGCTTAAAAGAGCCAAATCGGGCTCTTTTCAAACTTGGTAGTTTTTTGCCACGGTTTAGAAAAAAGGCGGTAGTTTTTCGTACAAAATCGTAAAGTGGTAGTTTTTCGTCACGGTTCCATGAATTGTGGTAGTTTTTGGTTAAATACTCTCATAAAAGATACTAGGACGTACAGGAGTCATGCTGCCCTATTCAACTTCTCATCCCAAAGTTTCATCGGTCAACGGAAGGATCGACACTTATCTGAGACCCGACGCACCCCGTGGAAGGATCGGCACTTTTGAGCCTTAATCACTACATGCCGATTGTAGAAGGGATTGTGTGCATCGATAATTCTATTGATCGTGCACTAGGTACATATATAGGTACAAGGGGTGCGACATGTGTCTTGTCTCTCAAGATACAAGTAAATACAGAGGGAGAGAGACAATACAAGTATGGCATACAAACCCGGTCCTACATACTCCCTCCATCCTTCAAAGAGTGTACTTCCAACTTTGTTGGAGGGTCAAACTATCTTAAGATTTGACCGAGTTTATGCAAAAACATATCAATATTTGTGAAGTCAAATGGGTATATGATGAAAATATATTTTATTATGTATCTAAATCTACTAATTTGGTGGCATTAATGTTGATGTACTATTGTATAAATATGGTCAAACATAAAAAAGTTTGACTTTCCAATAAAGTTGGAAGTACACTCTTTAAAGGACGGAGGGAGTACGTGTACACATGTTCTGTTGGAGATATGCCCTAGAGGCAATCATGTATGATGATATTTCCTATGTGTTTATGAATAATGATAGTCCTTGGACATTATCAATGATGTGTATCAGCAAGTACGTGACTTGTTTGTGGGACTATGCATTGTATGATGACTGTCCTAAAAGGTCCCTAGTCGAAAGGACTGTGTGGACGCCAAGAAATGACTAGACTAGCATATGACACGGTCGATGGCTCGGTCTCACTAGCCATGGAGCATTGGATGCTAACCGGATAATATGGACTTGGAAAGGTCTGGTTGGATTCGACATAGTCGGATCCGAGTCAAGATAAAGTCCGAGTCGGACAGACCCAACTATGAGACGCAGCGATATGTCATCTGTGAGTCTCTAGTACAACATACGTTCTATGTCTTAAGACCTGAGCTGACGCATGTACTCGGGATGGTGACAGACTTGCTTTGGGCCGACCAAACGCTACTCCGTGACTGGGTAGTTACAACGGTAGGTTTCGGGTTTGCCCAGTCCCATACTGCGAGACATGGTCGAGCAAGATGGGATTTGCCCCTCCGATCAGGAGAGATATACTCTGGGCCCCTCGTGTGATCTCGACCAGAATGCATGACCATGCGACAAGGATTATGAGATAATCCGGACGGTGGTCGGTATCACCGAACGAGAAAGAGGTCGGGCTAGCACAAGGATGACAGTCTCGCCTTTGAGCCCGACAACATATATCGTGCAAAGGGAGCGAAGTGTGACACGTTATGCAGGTTTGCCTAACCAGCTTCATAGTTCGCTTGGTGGTCGGCACGCCTTGCTAGAGGCCGCTACCAACCGTGCATGTCGGAGGTGATCCGAATCGTGACCAAGCCGACTTGAACCTAAGGGGTCGCGGCGGCAAGGGAAGGAACCTACGATGTTAGTTCAGAGGACACCGGTCGGATGTGATCCGAATCGACTAGGAACGTGACCGAATAGACTTTGGGCTTTAGGGTCCGTGCGAGGCCCAAGTGTTGAGCCCGCGACGGACGCCTATATAAAGTGGAGGTGCAGCACACTCAGGCGGTTGATCGCTTCGGCGTTGCGGCTAGGGTTTGCATGTGTTGCGAATAGCCACCTCCACTCGCCGCCGACTGTGTGATCGGACCTAGCAGTCCGCCGCACGACGTTCCTCCCGCACGCGTGGATACCGTTAGAGGCGGTGCACTTGCGCCGCTCCGGCGAACTTCAGACGTGGGATCGGACGACCGCCGATCGAGGGAGATCGACGAGGAGAAGACGATACACTCGGACGCGCTGCCCCAACTCTTCTTCCGCTGCACGGCATCAAGGCGTCTAGTGGTAACGAATCGTGATCCATCTTCCGTAGCATGTTCCTGGATGTTCTGCGCGTAGGAATTTTTAATTTGCAGTCGACGCACCCTACCGTAGAACCCAACAGTGGTATCAGAGCCTCTGCTATAGGATTTGGATTCAGATCGTATGCATATTAGATATGTGGAGGTGGCAGATGAGATCTGTTGTCCTTGAAAAGATCGGCTATGTGCACGGTTGATGTGATCAACTGCACATGGGGATCATTGAGGCTATGTTTTCTGTAAATCGGGATCGATGAGGTCGTGACACGATCTACCCCTACCGGTCGGTCATCCGCCATCGGGGTTAATAAAGTGAAACGTAAATCCAAATCGGATTCGCGATGATCGATAAGATCGGTCGATCGTAGAATTGGCGTGATCGGAGTTCACATGGGACCGCCGTGTGCGTGGCGCCGTGTATTCGTACCCGACACACAAACCGTAGAATGCGATTCTATGCATAACTTTGTTTTGCAGGTTTGATGTGAATAGTATGGCTCATGTGTATGTGATGCATGTGTGTAATTTATACGTGGCTGCGTGTCATGTTTGTCACCGGGGAGCCAAAGTGCTGTCATTATAATGTATAACGACCTGCGTGTCGACTTGTGACTCTATGTAAATTCATTACTAGTTGTAGTAGTTGGATAATAGAGATTAGGTTGGTGGCTTGGCGTCCCGGCGTGACAAACAAGATGGAGTTCGTAGATGGTCACCGGAGTCGGAGCCGACCTGGAAGAACGTCCATGAAGGAGCCATACTATTTCACAATATGTGTGATATTTGTGATTGTTATGCTTCTTTGTTTCTATGCATGTTAAAATGATAGAATGATCCCTCATGAATATCAAGCTTAATTGCCATCCCGATGTTGCACCTTCGCACGCCAAGTACGTCTAGTAGTGGGCTCATAAAATTGGGGTACTGCTGGGTGTCCTTGAACTGAAGGGTTCGTGTCGGACACGGACATGCATTGCATCAGGTTAACTTGAAAAGGCTATCAAAACGGTTTTGGGCCTTGTGGCAAAGAAGATTGGGAGCCGGGGTATGAGATACCTTCCCGACCGGCTGTGAGTCGTATAGAGATACGATTAGCAAGGAGTTTCTTACGGATAGGTATGTTGGCTAGCGATGATGCTAAAGCTCACTAGTCGCATGCGCTTAGTCGGATCTGAATCACCGAGAGTTTGCGGAGGGATCTTGACTTCTGGGGAGTATTTCTGCTCAGGCTAGAATTACTCTACATAAACACATTGCTTAGTGATTGCATATTTTCTGTTGTAGATCAATGGCACCACCTGCTCAACCCAACTTTGCATTGAAATCAATTACGAAAAGGATAAACTGAATGGAACAAACTTTACCACTTGGTATAGAAATTTGAGAATTGTTCTCAAGCACGATAAAAGGAACATGTTCTAGAGGATCCACTTCGAGAGGAACCTGCCGATAATGCTAGTGCCACAGCTAAGAATGCCTACGTAAACTTCGTTGATGAATCAACGGAGATCACCGTCTCGATGTCGGCTTGTATGGAGCCCAATTTGCAACAGCATTTCGAAAATGTTGAGGCTTACGATATGATCGAGAGTCTCAAGAGCATGTTTCGGACACAGGCTAGGACTGAAAGGTTCAACGCCTGGCGATCCTTGATGGATTGCAAGCTGAAGGAAGGTGATCCACTGAGCCCACATGTGATCAAGATGATCGGATATGTGCAAACTTTGGATCGTTTGGGCTTCCCGCTCTTGGATGAGCTGACTCATCGATGCTGTTCGGGTTCTCTTCCGCCCAGCTATGGACGTTCATCTCGAACTATCATATGCATGGCATGGATAAGAAGCTCACCGAATTGCATAGGATGCTCAAGGTGGCGAAGCAGGATATTAAGAAAGGCACGCATCAAGTGTTGATGGTGCGTAAATCGGCTAAGTTCAAGAAGAGTTGGTCCAAGAAAAGGCTAAGGCAAAGGGCACGGAGACGGTAACCTCCGCTGCCATACCAAGTCTGGACGGACTCAAGACCGCTTGCTTTCACCGCAAGGAGACCGGTCACTTTGGAAGAGAAATCTGTAGCAAGTGGCTTGCGAGCATGGCAAGAAGGCGAAAATGCTTCTTCAGGACAAAGGTACACTTGTTGCATATGTTATAGACATTTACCTTGCTGACATACCTAGTAGCTCTTGGGTATTTGATACCGGATCGGTTGTTCATATTTGCAACTCGATGCAGGGGCTGGTAAGAACTAGGCGTGTGGCACAAGGGGAGATTGACATCATGGTCGGCAACAAAGCAAGAGTTGCTGCGTTGGAGGTCGGCACGATGCAGCTCCAGCTTCCTTCCGGATTCATTATGGAATTGAATAATTGTTATTACATTCCTGCACTTAGTCGGAACATTATTTCTGCCTCATGTTTGATGAGTCGTGGTTATGAATTCAATTTAAAGGACAATGGTTGTTCGATATTTTGAATGGTATGTTCCATGGCTATGCACCCATTGTTGATGGGCTATTTATATTGAATCTAGAACAGGAACCGGTCTATAACGTGAATGTCGAGAGGCATAAGCCTAATGAGATAAATCCGACATACTTTTGGCATTGCCGGCTTGGACACATTAGTGCGAACGCATGAAGAAGCTCCATGATGATGGGCTCTAACTTTGTCCGACTTCGGTCGTTCGAGACATGTGAATCATGCTTGCTCGGCAAGATGACTAAGTCTCCTTTCGCAAAGAGTTGCGAGAGGGCATCCGAGCTATTGGAGCTTATACAGTGATGTGTGTGGTCCAATGAGCACAACCTGCCAGAGGTAGCTATCGATGCCATTGACTTTTACCGACGACTTGAGTAGATATGGATATATCTATTTGATGAGGCACAAGTCGGAGACATTTGAAAAGTTCAAAGAGATTCAGAACAAGTTTGAGAATCAGCTCGGCAAGACTATAAAGCTCCTGCGATCTGATCGTGGAGGTGATTACATGAGCCAGGAGTTTGATTATCATCTGAAAAGTCGAGGTATAGTACCTCAGCTCACACCTCAAGATGCGCCATACGGAGAAATGGCGTGTCGAGCGGAGGAATAGGACCTTGTTGGACATGGTCCGGTCTATGATGAGCAAATCAGATTTACCCTTGTCATTTTGGGGATACGCTCTAGAAACTGCAGCTTTCACACTTAATAGGGTACCATCAAAATCCGTAGACAAGACACCGCATGAGATGTGGACTGGGAAGAGTCCCAGTTTGTCTTTTCTAAAGATTTGGGGTTGTGAAGCATTTGTCAAGCGACTTATGTCAGACAAGCTTACACCCAAGTCGGATAAATGCATATTCGTGGGATACCCGAGGGAAACCTTGGGATATAGCTTCTACAACCGGAAGAGAACAAAGTGTTTGTTGCTCGAACGGGTTTTCCTTGAGAAAGAGTTTCTCGGTCGGGAGGCCGATTGGGAGGACGGTTCGACTCGAAGAAATTCGAGGACCACTCGGGACGGCTCGGTGGTGATGAAATCATACCGAGTCGGTCGGGGAACCCGTAGTGGAAGCGGCGCCCGGAACCACGGAGGTCGGAAAGATTGCGCAGAGTCGCGATGTATTGTTGCTAGAAAGCCACGAGCCGCCACGATGCGGAAGCGATGGTGAGCCCAGATTCGAGGCATGGCTAGAGGCCATGAGATACGAGTTAAAGTCCATGGATGAGAATCAAGTGCAGGACTTGGTTGATCCGCCACCGGCGAATCGCCATTGGTTGCAAATGGGTCTTTAAGAAGAAAACCGATGTGGATGGAAATGTTCAGATCCACAAAGCTCGGCTTGTCGCTAAAGGTTATGGACAAGTTCAAGGAATTGACTACGACGAGACTTACTGGCGGTAGCGATCTTTGAAATCGGTGAGGATCATACTAGCTATAGCTGCATATTTCGATTACGAGATATGGCGAGATGGATGTCAAAACGGCTTTCCTTCACGGAAATTTAACCGAGGACGTGTATATGATACAGCCCGAGGTTTTTGTCGATCCGACTAGCACTAGTAAGGTATGCAAGCTCAAGAGATCCATTTATGGGTTGAAGCAAGCATCTCGGAGTTGGAACATTCGTTTTGATGAGGTCGTCACTGGTCTCGGTTTCATCAAAAGCGAAGAGGACTCTTGTTTATACAAGAAGTTAAGTGGGAGCTCGATAGTGTTTTTGATCTTGTATGTGGACGACATACTACTGATCGGGAATGATGTTTCGATGTTAAACTCGGTCAAGGGATCATTGAATGGCAAGTTTTCGATGAAGGACCTTGGTGAGGCAGTCTATATTTTAGGCATTAAGATCTAGAGATAGATCGAGGAGGCTGCTCGGCTTAAGCCAGAGCACGTACATAGATAAAGTGTTGAAGCGGTTCAACATGAGTGAGGCGAAGAAAGGGTTCTTGCCGCTCTCACATGGTATAAGGCTAAGCGAGACTAAGAGTCCTTCGACATCTGATGAGCGAAGCAGGATGATTAGGATTCCGTATGCCTCTGCAATCGGATCCATCATGTATGCCATGATATGTACAAGGCCTGATGTTGCTTTTGCAATAAGCCTAACAAGTAGATACCAGGCCGACCCAGGTGAGAGTCACTGGGCAGCGGTAAAGACTATTTTGAAGTACCTGAAAAGGACTAAAGAGATGTTCCTAGTTTATGGAGGTGAGGAAGAGCTCGTCATAAGGGGTTACGTCGATGCTAGTTTCCAAACCGACAGAGATGATTGTCGATCACAGTCCGGATTCGTATGCGTCTGAGCGGAGGAGCGATTAATGGATGAGTTCCAAGCAGGATACGGTGGCCGATTCTACCACAGAAGCCGAATACATTGCGGCTTGTGAAGCTGCAAAGGAAGGTGTTTGGATCCGGCATTTTCTGGATGATCTTGGTATTTTCCCAGCCTCGATGAAACCGTTGGACCTTTATTGTGATAATTACGGTGCCATCGCACAAGCCAAGGAGCCGAGGAATCACCACAAGGTCAGACACATAGACCGGAAATATCACCTGATACGAAAGATCGTAAAGAATGGTGATGTAGAGTTATGCAAGATTCACACGGATGCAAATGTTGCAGATCCGTTGACTAAGCCGCTTCCACAACCCAAGCATGAGGGGCACGTTAGAGCTATGGGCATTCGATGTCTATTTGATTGACTCTAGTGCAAGTGGGAGACTGTTGGAGATATGCCCTAGAGGCAATCATGTATGATGATATTTCCTATGTGTTTATGAATAAAGATAGTCCTTGGACATTATCAATGATGTGTATCAGCAAATGCATTGACTTGTTTGTGGGACTATGCATTGTATGATGACTGTCCTAAAAGGTCCCTAGTCGAAAGGGCTGTGTGGACGTGCAGCCGACTAGACTAGCATATGACACGATCGATGGCTCGGTCTCACTAGACATGTAGAAGTGGATGCTAACCGTATAATATGGACTTGGAAAGTTCTGGTCGGATTCGACATAGTCGGATCCTAGTCGAGATAAGGTCCGAGTCGGACGGACCCAACTATGAGACGCAGCGGTGATATGTCATCTGTGAGTATCTAGTACAACATACGTTCTATGTCCTAAGACTGGTGACGCATGTACTCGGGATGGTGACAGACTTGCTTTGGGCCGACCAAACGCTACTCCGTGGATCGGGTAGTTACAAAGGTAGGTTTGGGTTTGTCGATCCCATCTTTGCGAGACATGGTCGAGCAAGATGGGATTGCCCCTCCGATCGGGAGAGATATACTCTGGGCCCCTCGTGTGATCGACCAGAACAGCATGGCCATGCGACAAGGATTATGAGATAATCCGGACGGTGGTCGGTATCCTTTGGAGCGAAAGAAAGAGGTCGGGCTAGCACAAGGATGACAGTCTCGCCTTGAGCCCGACAACATATATCGTGCGGCAAAGGGAGCGAAGTGTGACACGTTATGCAGGTTCGCCTAACCAGCTTCATAGTTCGCTTGGTGGTCGGCACGCCTTGCTAGAGGCCGCTACCAACCGTGCATGTCGGAGGTGATCCGAACTGTGACCAAGCCGACTTGAACCTAAGGGGTCGCGCGCTTAAGGGAAGGAACCTACGAGGTTAGTTCGTAGGACACTGGTCGGATGTGATCCGAACTGGACTAGGAACGTGACCGAATAGACTTTGGGCTTTAGGGTCCGTGCGAGGCCCAAGTGTTGAGCCCGCGACGGACGCCTATATAAAGTGGAGGTGCAGCACACTCAGGCGGTTGATCGCTTCGGCGTTGCGGCTAGGGTTTGCATGTGTTGCAAATAGCCACCTCCACTCGCCGCCGACTGTGTGATCGGACCTAGCAGTCCGCCGCACGACGTTCCTCCCGCACGCGCGGATACCGTTAGAGGCGGTGCACTTGCGCCGCTCCGGCGAACTCGTACGTGGGATCGGACGACCGGCCGCTCGAGGGAGATCAGACGAGGAGAAGACGATACACTCGGACGCCCTGCCCCAACTCTTCTTCCGCTGCACGGCACTGCGCGTCTAGTGGTAACGAACTGTGATCCATCTCCCGTAGCATGTTCCTGGATGTTCTGCGCGTAGGAATTTTTAATTTGCAGTCGACGCACCCTACCGTAGAACCCAACATGTTCAACACCCCCCGCAGCCGAAGCGTCGCCGGTGACGCAAAGACTGGACCGAAAGCCCTCGAAAGTCGAGGTGGGTAGTCCCTTCGTCATAACATCGGCGAACTATTGACCGGTGGGCACATGCAAAACTCGAACACGACCAAGTGCGGCATGCTCCCGGACGAAGTGAATGTCGAGCTCAATATGCTTCGTCCGGCGATGATGAACAGGGTTGGCAGCAAGGTAGACCGCAGCAACGTTGTCGCAGTAGACAAGCGTGGCCTTGGGAACCCATAGCAACTCCTGAAGAAGGTGTCGTAGCCAGGAGCACTCCACAACGGAGTTGGCCACTGTCCTGTACTCGGCCTCGGCGCTCGATCATGAGACCGTGAGTTGTCATTTAGATGACCACGAAATCAGAGAGGGCCCAAGGTAGACGCTGTAGCCGGAAGTGGAGCGCCGAGTGTCGGGACACCCAGCCCAGTCGGCGTCGGAGTAGGCGACGAGGCAGGTGTCGGGCGATGCCGTCAGGGTGAGACCCATAGCCGTGGTGCCACGTATATACCGGAGAATACGTTTCACCAGAGCCCAATGAGTGTCACGAGGAGCATGCATGTGGAGGCACACCTGCTAGACAACATACTGTATATCCGCACGTGCCAGTGTGAGGTACTGAAGAGCACCGACGATGGAGCGGTAGAAGGGAGCGTCGGACGCCGGAGAGCCCTCGATGGCGGACACCTTAGCCTTCGTATCGACAGGCGTGGAAGCAGGCTTGCAGTTAAGCATGCCGGCTCACTCCAGGAGCTCGTAAGCGTACTTCTGCTGATGCAGGAAGAAGCCAGTGGCACGGCGGACAACCTCGATGCCGAGGAAGTAGTGGAGTGATAACCCACAAGTATAGGGGATCACAACAGTTTTCGAGGGTAGAGTATTCAACCCAAATTTATAGATTCGACACAAGGGGAGCCAAAGAATATTTGAAGGTATTAGCAGCTGAGTTGTCAATTCAACTTGGAGATTAATTATCTGCAGCAAGTAATCAGTAGCAAAGTAATATGATAGTTTTGATAATAGTAGCAGTAGCAATGGTAATGGTAACGATGATAGCGATAATTTAGTAGCAAGTGTAATGATGATGATAGCAGGTAGTAACTTAGCAAGAACAATATAAGGTAAATTCATAGGCATTATATTGGATCGGTGACTTGTTGGATGATATTCATCATGAGACAGTTATAGCCTAGGGCGATACGACACTAGCTCCCGTTCATCGATATAATGTAGGCATGTATTCCAAAAATAGTCATACGTGCTTATGGAAAGAACTTGCATGGCATCTTTTATCCTACCCTCCCGTGGCAGCAGGGTCCATATTGGAAACTAAGGGATATTAAGGCCTCCTTTTAATAGAGAACCGGAACAAAGCATTATTACATAGTGAATACATGAACTCCTGAAACTACGGTAATCACGGAAGAAGTCCAGTTATTGTCACTCGGGGTTACCGGATCATAACATGTAGTAGGTGACTATAACTTTCATAAGATCGGATCTAGAACATGGATATAATGATGATAACATAAACGGTTCAGATCTGAAATCATGGCACCCGGGCCCAAAGTGACAACATTAAGCATGGCAAAGTCATAGCAACATCAATCTAAGAACATAATGGATACTAGAGATCAAGCCCTAACAAAACTACCTCGATTACATGATGAATCTCATCCAACTCCTCACCGACCAGCGAGCTTATGAAGGAATTACTCACTCCCGGTGGGGAGCATCATGGAATTGGCGATGGAAAAGGGTTGGAGATGACGAATAACAACGACCCCCCTCTCCGGAGCCTCAAACGGACTCCAGATCTGCCCTCCCGAGGAAGAACAGGGCTTGGTGGCGGCTCCGTCTCGTGGATCGTGATAATTCTTTCTCCATGATTTTTTCTGAAAAAATAGGATTTTATAGTGTCGGTTTCATGGTTCATGGGGGCCTGGTGGGGACAACCCACTGGGTGTGCCGAGAGAGGCGGCGCCACAGTGGGTTGTGCCCACCAGTGTGCCCTCTACGGTGGATCTTGGCTCCAAAAATTCTCATTTATTATATAAAAAATCCTCGCAAAGTCTCATTCCATTCCGAGAACTTTTATTTCTGCACAAAAGCAACACCATGGTAGTTCTGTTGAAAACAGCGTTAGTCCGGGGTTAGTTTTATTCAAATCATGCAAATTAGAGTCCAAAACAAGAGGAAAAGTGTTAGGTAAAGTAGATACGTTGGATATCATGGAGAGCCCCCAAGTCCTTGAGGGCGAACTCGGTGTCGAGGCGAGCTGTGATCTGCTGAAGTAGCACTGGTGAGGGCCTTGATCGAGGATGATGTCGTCGGCGTCTGAGAGAAGATGCAGTGGCGGCGCAATGGTGATAAACAAACAGGGAGGCATAGGACCGTGTGGACCAGAACCCCTCCTGCTGAAGGAAGGCCGCGATCCGCTGGTACCAGGCCCGAGGCGCCTGCTTCAACCCGTAAAGAGAATGTGACAACAAGCACACGTGGTCCGGATAGTCGGTGTTGACGAAACCAGTGGGCTGCTGACAAAACACCTGCTCATCGAGATGGACATGCAAGAAAGCATTGGACACGTCGAGCTGGTGAACTGGCCAGGTGCGAGAGACAACAAGCTGGAGGACAACGTGAATCTTGCATGGTTTGACAACTAGGACGAAGGTGTCGGTGAAGTCCACGCCGGCGCGCTGGCGGAAACTGCGCTCCGCCCAACGCGCCTTGTAGCGCTCAAGAGAACCGTCGGGGCGAGTCTTGTGGCGAAAAACCCACTTGCCAATGATGACTTTGGCACGGGGAGGCCGCTGGACAAGCTGCCACGTACGACTGTGCTGCAGGGCGTCGAACTCCTCACACATTGCAGCAAGCCAGTTCAGATCCTGAAGGGCTGCGCGGGCGGAGGTGGGGAGCAGAGACGGGGCCGAGGTAGACGCGGCACACGCGTACTCGTCGGAGGTGTAGCGCGTGCTAGGATGAAACGTCCCAGTCCGAGCCCGAGTAACCACACCGGTGAGATGTGTGGCTGAAGTCGGCAGAGCTGAGAGGGGGACCGGCGACGAGGAAGTCGAGCTGGTCTCCGAAGACTCCGAGGGGCACCCGCGGCGGCGCCAAGGGCCGCGGCGATGAGGGCGGCCGAGGGGGCCATGACGACGAGGGCGGCCGAGGAAGCCGCAGCGGCGGGGTCTGCGCCAGCCGCGGGCGGTGGGGAACCAGAGGGGCAGCCATGCCCGGCACATGGGAGGGGCGGCCGGTGCAGCGCGGCAGGGCTGGGCCTAGTGGTCGGCGCGACGCAGGGGGTGACTCACCAGAGGTGGTGGCATGGGCGAGCCACGCCGCGGGAGACGCCGAGGAGGACGGTACCTGCTGAAACGGGAACACAAGCTCATCAAAGTACACGTGCCGCGAAGTGAAGACGCGGTGGGACACTGGATCATAGCACCGGCAACCTTTGGTGTTGGGAGGATAACCGAGGAAGATGCATGGAACTGACTGGGGAGCGAGTTTGTGAGGGGTGGTGGACGCGGTGCTAGGATAACAGAGACACCCGAAAATGCGAAGACCATCATAAGATGGAGCCGCACCAAAGTGGAGCTGGTGAGGAGCATAGTTCCAGCGAGGACGACATGGGCGGATGTTAATGAGAAGGCTGGCGGTCGCAAGAGCGTCCGGCCAGAACCGAGGAGCCACGTTGGAGTGGAAGAGCAACGTGTGGACACAGTCATTAATAGTGCGGATAACGCCTCGGCGCGACCATTCTGCTGTGACGTGTAGGGGCAAGTGAGCCAAAAGATGGTGCCGTGAGACGCAAGGAGATTGCGGACGGCAACATTGTCAAACTCTTTTCCGTTGTCAGTTTGCAAGGCAAGAATAGGACGGCCAAACTGTGTGGTGACATAGGAGTAAAAAGCGGTGAGTGTGGCAAGAGCACCGGACTTGCGACGGAGAGGAAAAGTCCACACATAATGGGAAAAATCATCCAGTATCACCAAATAGTATGGATAACCTGTGTTGCTTGCAACCGGGGACGTCCAAATATCACTATGCAATAATTGAAACGGAAAAGTGGAAATGTTTGTAGACTCACTAAAGGGAAGACGAACGTGCTTGCCGAGACGACATGCCTTACAAGAGTTGTCATCAACCTTATTACATGAGAATGAAAAACTCTGAAGAATCTGGCGTAAAACTATGGAGTTGGGATGACCGAGGCGGGCGTGCCAAAGATCGGCACTAGCGGCGAGGGCGGCTGGACGGGTGGTGGTGACGACGGAAGGATGCACCGGGTAGAGCTCGCTCGGGCTATCACATCAGTGGAGTACCATCTGTGTACGGGTGACGGTGTCCTGGACTAGGGGGTACTCACCACATCGTCTCCCGATCAGTTGGATTGGGCCGAGGATCCCCATGGCCGTATATTCATGGGCCAGTCCGGACAGTTGCCGCATACAAGGAAGATTCCACAAGACTTGGCGATCAAGACAAGGACTCCTCCCCACCGTCAGATTCGGCGGGACTCTAGTTATCCTAGGCCTCTGGTGCATTATATAAACCGAGGCCAGGCTAGTCGACATAGACGAACAACAATCATACCATAGGCTAGCTTCTAGGGTTTAGCCTCTATGATCTCGTGGTAGATCTACTCTTGTACTACCCATATCATCAATATCAATCAAGCAGGAGTAGGGTATTACCTCCATTGAGAGGGCCCGAACCTGGGTAAAAACATCGTGTCCCTTGTCTCCTGTTACCATCCGCCTAGACGCACAGTTCCATCCGCCTAGACGCACAGTTCGGGACCCCCTACCCGAGATCCGCCGGTTTTGACACCGACATTGGTGCTTTCATTGAGAGTTCCGCTGTGTGTTCGGCAAAAGGTCGATGGCTCGCCTGCAGATCAACTGCGACTTCGGCATCTTCGTCACCAGCTCAACTGGCCACCTTGGTTCGACCAAGGGCTGCACCTTACCTTCGATCGTCATGTTCGGATGAGGGCCTTCATCAACATCAACTCCGATCTCTATCAAGATCATGGAGGAATCAACCAGGGAACCCGGGGGCTCAACGTCAACATTGCCCTCGGGCGACCGTACTGTTTTTCTGGACAGCGGACTTGTGTCAGCCGCCACCGCGTCCTCAAGTGTCGTTTTAACGATTGCTTCGATGGAATTGTGCGGAATTGGGTCTACAACAACCCTGTAAAGTTTCGTCGAGTTCCGATGGAGGAATCTCTGGCAATCTCCGATATACCGGAGCCGCATTGAATCCGGACGAGTTTAGGGCATGGTGTCCAGCTTCTAGCTCAGACTTCCTTTGGAAGATCCAACCGTTGATCGTCTGCGGAATTCCTATATCTATCACCCCTCAAAATTTCAGCTCGATCCGACCGTCCGAACTCCCGGAACCTTCCGATTAGTGCATCACTTTTCGGATCTGTTTTACAAAACGAATCCGACCCGAGTTCGTCTTTTTTATGAACGGGATTTCGGACATCCTTCTTGAAGGAAGTTTTGTATGGGGTATTGTGTTTTGTTCCCGAACACATCCCACTAACTTTAAAATCATTTGAACATGATCTTCAACATCATGCTGGTGTCAAACCAGTCCGGCAATATTGATCCACGGCTGCCGATCTTCGGATCATCATCTCGGCAAGCCGAACAAGAGTCCGGCATCGCGGAGGATAAATCATCACCAACATCGCCACCCCACGGATTACACGGAGCGGGCACACCTGCATCGCCGCCGCGGTCACTTCATCAAGCCGGCATCGACCACGCCACGACCTGCATCGGCGAGGTCAAGACTGCTGTTTTTTCAAGCTGGTGTCCATCACGCCGACCTACTTCGACTCATCGGCTGACACCAAGGCTTCATCATGTTAGCTGGACCGTGGGCTTCGTCATCTCTTCATCAACCTACTCCAGAGACTTCGGCGTCACTAGCCGACCAGCTTCATCACGTTAGTTGGACCGAGGGCTTTGCCTCGGCGAGCCAACCCTTGTCAGCATCGTCATGCCATCGCTTTATCACCCGTCAGGCAATGGGTGTGCGGATCGAGTCCCAATTTTGGGAATCACCTTTCTTGATTGCTACAACAAATAAACCAGGTGCAATTAATCCTAGTATTTTTTGCTTGTTTGGGTTCATTTTTCCCAACAATTATTACTCTGGTTTGTCCATCATATGTACGCAGGTCTCATCAAATGGTTGCCGCGTGCTGACGGTCGCATGGTGGTTCGGTCAGTTTCCGTACATAGTCCGTGACGCCGTGATCCGAACTCGAACCGACCTGTGAATTCAGGCCTTGCCATGCCTTTACCGCATCACGCCACCGCCCTGCATCGGCATTGACTTTGGCGCAAGGCCATATTTCTTTTATTACTCACTTTGCATAAATTATTTGTTACGGTATGAATTTTTTATCATTATTTATTACTATTATCTCCGGTTTGCACTATTTTTTGTGCACAGGAAAATGATCCAGCCGGACTATATCCTTTGGCGTCACCTCGGCTAGACGGGGGGCTTCGTCAACACTTCATTACCCCATGCCGATGACTTCGGCATCACCCTGCCGTCCTGCATTGACCGTGCTATGTCACCACTTCGGAATGCCGAGCTCTTTGCTCCGCCACCTCGGGACCGGCTTGGGGGATGGAACCTTGTCCCGCATCAAGCTCGGACCGCGTGTCGGTATCGAACACATTAACCAGCTAAGTTGCCTTCATGCTCAAAGTTTTAAATTTTTAACTTGTGTTCGGCTCGACCAAGCATTACACTTTTTTGGAAAAAAGTTGCTTGTAAAAATTTTCCTTGTCCAAACTTTGTTTGTGACGCATAAATTCAAATATCCAATTCATTTGGGGGCTTCCTTCATGAAGCTTTTCTTCTTGCATATGATTATACTTGTACGGCTTCGTTCCTTGTTCGTGTATTACGCCACAATATGCACCATATTGACTTAAGCGATTTGCAAGCTGGGTTGCCTCACTCCTGTGTTTACCCCTATGTTCCCGATTGTTCGGCTAGGGAGTAAAGGGAGCACCTCTGCGATTGTCACGACCGGGTCCTCCGAGCTCTGACCTCAGACTGGGTGAAGCGAAAGCTAAGCGCTCTTATTGTTTTCAATCATGGTCGGCACACAACGGAACTCATGAGTACAAAAAATCTATTGCACAAGTCTCATATTAACAATGAGCACCGAAGAAAGGTATCGGTGGGGTACTATTTTCTTCAAGATGCTTCTTACACTTTACTAGTAATATAGCATAATTTCCCTGAGCGCGCTTTGTCTGTTACAGCCTTATGGCCTGATTGCCTGGTTATTGGAAACACCGTCGATATTCTCGACAGATGGAGTATATAAAACTCTTCGGTCCTTGACCGAAGAGGGAGAAGCCGACGGTCGGTTAAGACGCGTTTAAACTTCGGTTGAACATAGATATGATATAAGTACTTCGGTACATACAATCATTCTTTTACCCAAGTCACTTGGGGGCTCTTATGTTTATTTGAGCCGTTTTATAATAAGTGTTTTTCTTCTTAGTCGTCGCAAAGTTTTTATTATTATCACTCCTTTTTTGGACACGAGTGCGCGGTCACTAGTCTGGGAGCCTAATTTCCCTCTCAAAACCGCTAGAGTTTAGTTTTCTAAACTGGCCTAATGAGAAGTACTCTGCCTTCGGGATGGGAGGCGGCCGAGGCTGACCCGCTTGAAGTCTTGAGATAGGATGTGTCATGTTAAAGCACGGCAGAAGCACTTTTTTTTAAAGTCCAATTTTCGGATTGGCACAGAACACTTGATCTTGTTCGGACGTCATGTTTTTACTAACGTTTTTTGGTTTTCCAAGCTTTTGGCACTTTTTAACTATTTGTGTGTTTTCAGTACAAGTCTCGCAGATCTGTAGGACACCTTTAGAGATTCGACAAAAACATTCTCGGATATTGCTATATATGCATCGGTTTTGAATTGTGTCTTCGGTCAATAGTTCGGTTGCCCGGCTCCTGCGCTTGCCTCCTACGTTCCGCTTTGTTCGGCTAGGTGTGAAAAGGGAGAACCACTGCGATTGTGCTTCCACCTCGCATGGTCAAGCACCCCAGTGGAGAAAGCCGAAAACTGACTGTCACAATAGGTGTAAACTGGTCAGCGATCCGATGACTATATTAAATGACGGGCCATTCATAACATTGGCCGAAGTGTTTCCGGCTTGACCTCGATCGTCAGCCAACACTACCGGGGGCTAGTAACTGGCCTCCCAAACTAAATCCTCAATATTTTGCTCTTACATTAGAGCTGAGGTTTCATGATCATGCTTAGCATGACAACCCAAAGAAAGGAACCGATAGCAGGACTATTTTCTTTGGAAGACATTTCCTATGTTAAACAACAATATAACATATCTCGCTGCGTACCTTTGTTTATAAAACCGTATGGCCAGATTGCCTTGTTTGTCGTAAATCTTTGCCCTCATAAAGGCTTTATGAAGTTGGACAAACACTCCTCGACTCTTGGCGAGGAGGTTGAAGCCGATGGTCGGTCAACAAAGTTTTGTACAATGCGGATCCGAGCATTAATGACATAAAGTACTTGGATACATTGAGTCATTACACATAATTTGTGATCTTACTATGGATATCGATCCTTAATTCGGCCACCCGTGCCTGCATTAAGGCTTGGGGGCTACTGGGCTTCGGGCTTATTATTTACAAATATTAAAGGGGCACATCAATCCTCGATTCGGTGTTGCCACCCGACCCGATGTCTCGGGGCTCTTGCATTGCCTGTCCAATGCGAGAAAATTTTAAGTGTAATACACAGGTCTCGAGGAGATTTTGATCCTCAGGTTGGTCGGCCGCACCCAACCTGAGTCTTGAGATCGAGCACGCCGCTTTTTGTGTCGAAGTATTACGCTGAGCTAGGACTTGATCCTCAGACTGATTTTGCAAATTAACTTTGAGTCTCGGTGACTCACGAGGATCAGCGGTCTTATGTCATCCTTCATGTGCATCTCGGGTTTTAGACCGATACCCACCTTGAGGGCTCTTGGCTATGTATCTCTGCAGAGAATAAATTGCACCAATAAAAATATTGACAAAAATCGGCCCACATTCGGGTGGTGCACCACCTCGGAAGCAGTCCGGCATAAAGCTCGGGCGCTAGTGGCTGGTTCCATAGAGGGCATTTCCGGCATTAAGCTCGGCTAAACTCCTTCAAACTTTTTTGGACCAAGATGATCTATGACATCTTGGATATAGCCCGGCGTTGGAGCTTGCACACAGTCCGGCGTTGGAGTTCGGATACATTTCGGCGTTGGAGCTCGAAAGCAGTCCGGCGTTGGTGCTCGGCTGCAAAAGATACCTCGAATGCAGTCCGGCGTTAGAGCTCGGACGCAAGAGGACACTGCCTCCCGGGAATAACTTCAAACCCGAGGTATGGCACAAAAATAACAAGGCATTGATAAAGGCCGGAAACTTAAAGGGGCTCCTTGGATACCCGACGTGTAAACTCGTCGAATGCATTTCGGCTATCCTCAAGATAGAAGATGAGAAGATTAACCAGTTTTCAAGACTAGCAACCGAAGATGAAGAACAATTCGGAAGAATCGAGGAGCGTCCCTAACTTGAAGACCGGTTCAGGGGGCTACTGACGGTGTCCTGGACTAGGGGGTACTCACCACATCGTCTCCCGATCAGTTGGATTGGGCCGAGGATCCCCATGGCCGTATATTCGTGGGCGATGCGGGCGGTTGCCGCATACAAGGAAGATTCCACAAGACTTGGCGATCAAGACAAGGACTCCTCCCCCACCGCCGTATTCGGCTAGTACTCTTGTTATCCTAGGCCTCTGGTGCATTATATAAACCGAGGCCTGGCTAGTCGACATAGACGAACAACAATCATACCATAGGCTAGCTTCTAGGGTTTAGCCTCTCTGATCTCGTGGTAGATCTACTCTTGTACTACCCATATCATCAATATTAATCAAGCAGTGAGTAGGGTATTACCTCCATCGAGAGGGCCCGAACCTGGGTAAAAACATTGTGTCCCTTGTCTCCTGTTACCATCCGCCTAGACGCACAGTTCGGGACCCCCTACCCGAGATCCGCCGGTTTTGACACCGACAACGGGCGTCCTTCACAGAAAAGCCAACATCGTCAAATTCAACAGTAATAGGGTTCCCATGAGCAAGGCGACGAACAGGGACAAGGTTGGTAACTAAGTTCAGGAGAGACGAGAACATTAGACATGTTAATAGGAGTAGAGGTGGAGGGAAACGACATATGACATACATGTGTAATGGGTAGAGAGGAACTGTTACCAACGGTGATACGAGTGGGAGTATGAACGGAAGTGGAAGATGTGAGGTTACCGGGATGAGCAGTCGTGTGAGCAGTGGCGCCCGAGTCCACGTACCAGTTACCTCTGCCACCACAGTTACTCGGTGACGGAGCCGAGTGAAGGGCGGCGAGGTGCCATGTGTCGGTGGAAACGACACCTATGGAATCACTGGGATCCCTTCTATGGTTGGCGGGCGCGGGGTTGTACAAAGAGCGGGTCTAGTAGCCAGCACAAAGATCCTTTACCCAGGTTCAGGCCGCAAGGATGCGTAATACTCTAATCCTGCTTTGGTGTATATTTGAGTGTTCTTGAGCTTTCGAACTAGCTGCGGTGCGTGCGTAGTCCAAAAGATCCGAATCCTTCTCCAGTACGCCTCGCGGTGCGTGCGTAGTCCAAAAGATCTGAATCCTTCTCCAGTACGCCTCGGGCCTCCTTTTATAGTCAAAGGGGTCGCCATAGTGGCACACAGGAGGTGTAAAGGTATACAGTGTACAAGCTTATCGCCTGTCATTACGGGACAAGGCGCATTAAATGCGCTCCTTAGGTGTCCCTTTGCTTTATTGGGGACGACAACGAGGCCCGTCCCGCTCGTCGCCGCTCCGCCTCGCTCCGACACGCATCCAGGCCAACGAGGCATGCAGCGCCACGTAAGCTGGCTGGCTACTGAGATGGCGTGGTGGCAGAGCCTTCACAAAGATCTGCATGCCACCACGTAGGTGCTTGCTGAGTTGGCCTGGAGGCCGCGCGTCGCCACGCAGGTGCCTGCCCAGCTGGTTGGGCTGGCAGCTGTATGGGAACGGTGGTGGAGTCTTGGCATACGTGGGCTTGGCTGTGGCCCCGCAGGTGTCCTCGGCAAGGGTCTTGTCGGGGCCCTGGCAAGGGTCTTGGCGTGGCATCACGGTCGTCTCCGGCAAGGATCTTGCCGGGGGTCTCATGGATTTCCTCGGCAAGAATCTTGCTGAGGATCGTCGTCTTCTGGTCCTCATCTGATCTTGTGTTCTTATGATCTCCACAAAGATCTGCATGCCACCATGGAGGTGCCTCCCGAGCCTTGGTTCCAATGTGGTTGATGGTGTTGGAACCCTTGGGCTCAAGGGTGGCGCGCTCTGCTGGCGTTTGATACGTCTCCGTCGTATCTACTTTTCCAAAAACTTTTGCCCTTGTTTTGGACTCTTAACTTGCATGATTTGAATGGAACTAACTCGGACTGATGCTGTTTTCAGCAGAATTGCCATGATGTTGTTTTATGTGCAGAAAATAAAAGTTCTCGGAATGACCTGAAACTCCACGAAACATCTAGTTAAAAATAATAAAAAATCCTTGCCAAAGATGAAGACCAGGGGCCCACACCCTGTTCACGAGGGTGGGGAGCGCGCCCCCCCTAGGGCGCGCCCCCTACCTCGTGGGCCCCCTGGAGCTCCTCCGACGCCAACTCCAACTCTATATATTTGCTTTCGGGAAGAAAAAAATTAAGGAGAAGAAATCATCGCGTTTTACGATACGTAGCCGCCACCAAGCCCTAAAACCTCTCGGGAGGGCTGATCTGGAGTCCGTTCGGGGCTCCGGAGAGAAGGATTCGTCGCCATCGTCATCATCAACCATCCTCCATCACCAATTTCATGATGCTCACCGCCCGGCGTGAGTAATTCCATCGTGAGGCTTGCTGGGCGGTGATGGGTTGGATGAGATCTATCATGTAATCGAGTTAGTTTTGTTAGGGTTTGATCCCAAGTATCCACTATGTTCTGAGATTGATGTTGCTATGACTTTGCTATGCTTAATGCTTGTCACTAGGGCCCGAATGCCATGATTTCAGATCTGAATCTATTATGTTTTCATGAATATGTGTGAGTTCTTGATCCTATCTTGCAAGTCTATAGTCACCTACTGTGTGTTATGATCCGGCAACCCCGAAGTGACAATAATCGGGACCACTCTCGGTGATGACCATAGTTTGAGGAGTTCATGTATTCACTATGTGCTAATGCTTTGTTCCAGTCCTCTATTAAAAGGAGGCCTTAATATCCCTTAGTTTCCATTAGGACCCCGCTGCCACGGGAGGGTAGGACAAAAGATGTCATACAAGTTCTTTTCCATAAGCACGTATGACTATATTCGGAATACATGCCTACATTACATTGATGAATTGGAGCTAGTTCTGTGTCACCCTATGTTATGACTGTTACATGATGAACCGCATCCGGCATAATTATCCATCACCGATCCAATGCCTACGAGTTTTCCATATACTGGTTTACGCTTATTTACTTTCCCGCTGCTACTGCTACAAACACTACAAAACCCGAAAAACATTACTTTTGCTTTCATTACTCTTTTGTTACCGTTACCACTACTATCATATTACTTTGCTACTAAATATTTTGCTGCAGATATTAAGTTATCCAGGTGTGGCTGAATTGACAACTCAGTTGCTAATACTTGAGAATATTCTTTGGCTCCCCTTGTGTCGAATCAATAAATTTGGGTTGAATACTCTACCCTCGAAAGCTGTTGCGATCCCCTACACTTGTGGGTTATCAAGACTAATTTAAGGCGCGTTCTTGCGGGAGCATAGCTCTATTCTTTGAGTCACTTGGGATTTATATCTGGTGGTCACTATGAAGAACTTGAAAGACGCTAAGACAACAATTTATCCCTCAACTACGAGGGGAGGTAAGGAACTGCCATCTAGCTCTGCACTTGATTCACCTTGTGTTTTGAGTAAGCTTGCGACACCTAAACCTGCTTCTGCTATTCGTTCTGATATGTCGCATGTTATTGATGATGCCACTTCTGCTATGCATGATACTTATGATGAAACTACTTCTATGCTTGATACTACTGTGCCCATTAGTGATTTTCTTGATGAACAAATTGCTAGGGCTAGAGAGAAAGAAATTATTGAAACTGATCATGTTGATGAAATTGATGATGAAAACATACCTATTATTCCTGAGGGTTATATTTTTGATAAAGAAGCTTCTGCTGCTATTTTAGCTTGCAAGGATAATGATGAGCTTAGAAGGTTATTAGCTAAATGGTATAAGCAATCTCTTAATGATAGAATGTGGCCCGACCCTGCTTTTGCTACTTCACCTATTTGTGTTGCCGATAAGGATTATGAATTCTTTGTTGATCCTGATATAATTACTTTGGTTGAATCTGATCCTTTTCATGGCTATGAATCTAAAACTGTTGTGGCACATCTTACTAAACTAAATGATATTAGCCACCCTGTTTACTAATGATGAGAGATCTCGCTACTTTTATATCCTTAAAATATTTCTGTTCTCTTTAAAGGGTGATGCTAAGATATGGTTTAATTCTCTTGATCCTGGTTGTGTGCGTAGTCCCCAGGATATGATTTATTACTTCTCTGCTAAATATTTTCCTGCTCATAAGAAACAAGCTGCCTTGAGGGAAATATACAACTTTGTGCAAATTGAAGAAGAGAGTCTCCCACAAGCTTGGGGGAGGCTTCTCAAGTTACTTAATGCTTTGCCTGATCATCCTCTTAAGAAAAATGAAATACTTGATATCTTTTTATAATGGACTAACCGATGCTTCCAGAGATTACCTCTATAGTTGTGCTGGTTCTCTTTTCAGGGAAAGAACACCGGATGAAGCTGAAATTCTATTGAATAATATGTTGACAAATGAAAATAATTGGGCACTTCACAGGCCAGCTCACGAGCCAATAAGCGAGCCTATTCCTAAACCAACTATGAAGAAGAGAGGTGTTCTATTTCTTAGTCCTGAAGATATGCAAGAGGCAAAGAAATCTATGAAAGAAAAAGGTATTAAAGCTGAAGATGTTAAGAATTTACCTCCTATTAATGAAATACATGGTCTTAATCAATTACCTATTAAAAAACCTCCAGGTCTTGACAACCCGACACAGGTAGCTAGTAAAGGTAAATTCTCTCTATAGATTTGATGAAGGTGATATTCCTCACTATAAGTCTGCTAGGCAATGCTTAGAAGAGTTTGATAATTTTTATTGTCAAACAAGAAAATTTCAATGCTTATTTTGGATGCAATTAAAACAAAATACTTATATGATTAAACACTTGGGTAATTATATGGCTGATGTTAGATGTGAACTTAAACTTGTTAGTAAACATGCTTCTATGGTTATTGCTACCTCTTGAGCACTGCGTTGGATTTCCCCGAAGAGGAAGGGATGATGCAACAA